>CM074724.1:87068881-87513881 GCA_037306005.1 Rhinophrynus dorsalis | reverse complement strand
GAATAAATTACATCATCACACAATATAATGATGACCTCATTTATGTGAAGGGCAATCCACTGGACCACCAGGTAACTTTTTTTAAGTAAAGGAGGGGCAGCCCCTTGCTCCAAACTGACACACAAATACCCTCATTTGAAAGAGGAGATTCATCTCATCTCTTTCACAAAATAGTACAATTTAGGGTAGCAATGTCATGTGATTTAAGGAAAAAAAAGAAGCATGAAAAGAAGCATGAATCAAGGAGGACTTTAGCTGTGAAAGAGCTCCAATCTCAGCCCCTGTTGCACCAAACAAATGGGGCTATCCTTGTTTGAAAGAGGGGAATCCTAGCGGTAAAAAGGCAAACAATCCCTTCATTTGATGCAGTGGACTGTTTTCTTACCAATAGGAGCGGCTAATAAATACAGTAGGAAATTCCATAGTTTTTAAAATGTTTATTAACTTCGAAGGACCAGAAATAATAAAAAAAAGACATATTTTTCTCTGTCATCCAATACAGGTTACTGGTAACTTTGGGATGTCCAACCATCAAGTTCCCCAGGGTGGGAAGAAAGGCAAGGACCAGGCACAGGCCCCAAAAGTCACCAGAGCACCAATGAACCTACAGATCATAAATAGCTCAACAATAACCGCAAAGTGTCAACGGACACTGAACAGGGGTAAAAACAAACCCCATGAACTGTTATACAGTACGCTGAACTAGAGCCAAGAGGGCTCAAAAGCGAAAGAGTACTGAGAGACTAAAGAGATCCTAGACAGGCAAGGCCGCCTCCAGGATCTTACTCCCAAAACTGGCATCAACTGATGCCAGCACATCCACACGATAGTGTTTAGAAAAAGTGTGCAAAGACAACCAAGTGGCCCCCTTGCACAATTGATCAGCTGAGGCCTGGTTCTTGTAGGCCCAAGAAGCACCAATAGACCTCGCAGAATGAGCCGTGAGCTTGAAGGGAACAGGCATCTTCTGAAGTTCGTGGACTTGATCCAAGAAGCAATGGTTACCTTGGAAGCAGGTTTCCCTGCCCTAGGACCCTCAGGAATGACAAAGAGTGTTAGACTGCCTCAAGGACTCAGTGCGATGCACATAGAACTTGAGACAAGGAACAACATCCAACAGATGAAGATCCTTCTCTTTGTCAGAAGTAGGGTTAGGACAGAAGGAAGGGACCACAATCTCCTGATTAATGTGGAAATCAGATACCACCTTCAGGAGAAACTCTTGTGAGGTGCGAAGCACCGCCTTGTCCTTGTGAAAGACCAAAAAGGGTGGTCTACAAGACAGGGCATGCAGCTCTGCAACTCGGCGAACAGAAACAATCGCCAGGAGAAAGGCCATCTTCCACGTCAGAATACGTAGAGGAATGGTAGCCAAAGACTCAAAAGGAGGGAGCTGAACCAATCCCAAGACCAGGTTAAAGTCCCACTGAGGAGCAGGGGACTTAAACACCGGATGGGTATGAGCAACACCCTGAAAGAAAACCTTGACATCAGGAATGATAGCAAGACGCATCTGAAAGAAGACAGAGAGCGCAGAAGTCTGAACCTTAAGAGAACTCAGACTGAGTTCATCCTGGAGGAAGGAAATAACTGTAGGAAGGTCAAAATCCTGAGACAGGTCTTTGTCAGCACACCAAGATAGAAAGGTAGACCATACACGATGGTAGGCCTTAGAGGAAACAGGCTTAAGGGCACTAAGCATAGTAGCCACCACACCACGTCTTCAAAATTGAGGATTCAGTTTCCATGCTGTCAAAGCCAGATGATGAACGTCTTCCTTCCAGAGGTAACCCTGTAGAAGAAGGTCCGGACAGGGGGGAAGTTCCGGAAACCAAGCTTGTTGAGACCAGTACGGAGCAATCAGAATGACTGGGCAGCACTCCAGTCTCAGTTTCCGTAGCACCCTGATCAACAGGGGAATGGGAGGAAAGATGTATGCCAGAGGAAATGTCCACAGGATCAACAAGGCATCCACTGCCAGAGACAGAGGATCCTCCCAGCGATAGCAGAACATTGGAACCTTCCTGTTGTGCCTAGTTGCCATCAGGTCAATGCATGGAAGACCCCACTGCTGGATGATGAGGTTGAACACCTCTGGATGTAGTTCCCACTCTCCGCTGTCCACCGTGTGTCGACTGAGGAAGTCTGCCAGAACGTTGTCTATGCCTGGAATATGAACTGCGGAAATGGCAAGGACATGCTCCTCTGCCCATGATAAAATAGCCTTGATCTCTAGCCAAGCTATGAGACATCTTGTGCCGCCTTGCTTGTTGATGTAGGCTACCGCTGTGGCATTGTCCGACTGTACCCTGACCAGGCAATCCTCCAGCTGCCATGTCCAGTGATGTAGGGCATGAAATATCGCCCGAAGCTCCAAGACATTGATGGGAAGGAGAGATTCCTCCTGAGACCACCGGCCCTGAACACTCAAGTGCCCCAGCATCACTCCCCATCAGGAGAGGCTGGCATCCGGAGAGGCTGGCATCCGTCATCACTGTGGTCCAGAAGGGCAACAGGAAGGGTCTGCCTTTCAGGAGATTGTTCAGGTTGAGCCACCACTAGAGGCTCTGTTTAACGTGAAGAAGGAGAGATAGGGATCTTTCCAGGAGATCTGGTCAACCCCTGCATGCCAGGATTAGAAACCTCTGAAGTTCCCTGGTGTGAGCCATAGCAAACGGAACTGCTTCTACGGTGGAAATGAACTTCCCCACCAAGGATGACAACTTATTGGCTGGAACCGGATCCTGAGACAAGATAGCCTGGACCTTCAGTGCTATCTGATGAGTCACTTCGTCCATGAGAAATACCATCCCTCTCTAAGTGTCGAAGAGGAGGCCCAGAAAGACCATTCTCTGGGAATGAACAAGGTCTGATTTGTCTAAATTGAAGATCCACCCGTGATGGGAGAAAGCATGAATGCAGTCATGCACCTGCTGATGAAGGAGGTCGTCCATATATGGAGTCACCCTGATGCCGTTCCGATGTAGGACGGAGATCAGTGCTCCCAGGACTCTGTTGAAGACATGAGGAGCCGTGGTCAGGCCAAAGGGGAGGGAAGAAAACTGGAAATGCCCTCACTAGCAGGCAAAGTGGAGATACTGCCGACTCTCTGGATGATTGGTAATGTGTAGATAGGCATCTTGAAGATCCAGAGAGGTCAGAAATTCCCCAGGGAACATGGCCGCTTTCACAGTGTGCAGAGACTCCTGGTGGTATTGGGACTGGACCACAAAGGAGTTGAGATCTTTCAGATCCAAAATGGGACGACAGCCGCCATCCTTCTTTGAAACCACAAAGAGGTCGGAGTAGAATCCCAAGCCCCTCTCCTGAGGAGGAACTGGCTCCAGGACCTCCTTGTCCAAAAGGGCCTGTGTAGCTTCCTCAAAAAAGTGGCGCTTTTCTGCTCCCAAAGGAGAACGAGAAGAGGAGGTCCTGGGAGGAGGAAGGGAGGTGAAGGGAATCCTATACCCCGTAGCCACCACCTGTAAAACCCACGGGTCCTCCACAGAGGCCTGCCAAGCTGAGAGGTAGTGGCAAAGAGGCCACCTACCTGTGGGTGGGGACCCGGGTACGGCGAGTCAAGCAGAAGAATGTTTGGAAGCCTTGGTCTTCACGGAGGTCTCCTTTGCTGCTTAGGCTTGGATGAGGAGTGCTGAGCCTGTGGGACTGTCTGGGTCGCTTCACGTGAGTCTGCTTGAAAGGGACGAAAAAGCCGATTCCTTTTGACAGGCGCTTTCTTCCTCAGGACCACTGGCAGATGAGTACTCTTCCCTCCAGTGGCCTCGCGATGAGATCCTTGAGCTCAGGCCCAAACGGAGGAGCCCTGAAAAGGCAAAGACAGGAGAGTCTTCTTGGAGGCCGTGTCAGCAGACCAGATCTTGAACCAAAGAGCACGTCTGGCTACCACAGACATGGTAGATGCCCTGGCTACCATATGCACAGCGTCAAACAGGGCAGCAGAGACATAATGCTGAGCCTCAGCAATGTTAGCGAGAAGTCGCAACAAGTCAGCAGTAGGGGCCCCCTGATGGACAGCTGAATTGAGCTGTTCAATCCATACAGCCACAGCCCTATTCACCCACGCTACAGCAAATGCAGGGCAGAAGGCAGAGCCAGCTGTCGCAAAAATAGCCTTGAGAGAGGTCTCAAGCTTCTGGTTAGTCCAGTCTGAGAGCAGAGGCGTCAGCCACCGGCAAAGCAGTGGATTTAGAAAGCCTGGAAACTGGGGCATCCACTTTGGGGGGATGGACCCACTACATGAGGGCCGTTCAGAGAATGGGTAAAGCTTAGCAAACTTCCTAGACAAAGATGGTTTCCTGTCTGGAAATTTCCACTCCTCAGACACCAAACAGTCAAGGGTGGGATTAGGTGGAAAACAAGTATGGGGCCTAACAGGCTCCTGAAACACATCAGAGGGGTCAGAAGATGCCTCCTATACCAAGGGAATGTTCAGGGTGGTAAGCACAGCCCTTATCAGGCCCTCAGCTGAGGGAATGGGGTCAGCCTCAAAGGGGTCCCCAAAAAACTGAGATGAAGGAACAGCTAAACAGCTATCATCATCAGAGTCCACCAATAATTCCTCCTCAGAGGAGTCAGACACATCAGGTACACCTGGCGGTTTAGGCAGGGAAGATCTGATAGGTGTGGGGGCCTGCCACGAGTCGAAGACCCCCTGTAAAGTGGAAGGAAGGAGTTGTGAGGTTGACCTGAGGTCCCTGTTAGTAGCTTTAAACTCTTGCATCCATACTGGCTCTAGTACATGGCTGGAGGCCCCTGCAGGGGATTCAGGGGCAGCAGCGCATGCTGGGCAAACATGACCTGAGTATTCTCTAGGTAACTCTGAGTGACATGAGGAGCAATGATCAATAGGGACACAGACACCCCAGTGTCCTTTGTCTTAGGTTTAGCCCCAAGGTCTAACGGAGTAGACATTCTCACAGTGTCAGACGGTCAAAGTATCAAAACACCCACAAAACAGTGTGTATGATAAATAAATGCACCCCAGAAACGCTAAATAAGACTTATCTGGTAGGCGAAGGGTTAAACTGCAGAGGCGAGAAGGAGAGTCCAAGCCCTGTGTAGGATACTTGATCTGCAAATACACAAAATGGATGCCGCAACGGGAGACAATCAGAAATGAGTGCGTGAAGCGAGCGATCATGGGAAATGTAGTTTCGCTAACGGAGTACCCCAACAGTGCCCGAAGCCCCCTAAAGCTCCCAACATGCCCAAAACATGTATGTAATAGGAACTCCAAATGAGATCCCTGTGTGGAGGGGAAGCATGGGACATGTGGACCTCACCACTCAAAGGGTGCTCACCTTTTTCCGCAGGTCTTCTGTCTTCAGATTACCATATATCAAGAAGAAGCCTCAGTGGGCAACTCCTGGGGAAAGAATTTGCAGCCAAGATCCCCCACCCCAGGACTTAGGTCCACAAAAGCACCTGGTAAACTGAGCTATCCACATTTGGGTGATAGGAATTGTCAGTGATGGTAATCCTCCTAATGGTGGTGTTCCGTATCTAACGGAAAAATAATTAAAAAAAAAAAGCTAAAACTATAGCAGAACTGTTCTCTTGTCCTGTGTCTTGACCAAGGAACAAATCTTACTTATTGGGGATTGGCTAGCTGCAAGCTAAAGAGAGGAGGTAGGCTCCACGCAGCAGTCACTTCTCAGAATTGTTCCTGCCTATTTAAAGGGGCTGATTGCCTACCCAAAGTTACCAGTAACCTGTATTGGACAAAAAAGAAATTTATATTATCCAGGTATGCTTGGCAAAATGAATGTAATGAAGATTCTTAACTGCAATTGTACATGTGTCGCCGACATTTCTACAACCCCAGTCATTCATAAATTCAATTTTTCCCAAATCCCACACACAATTTATTTCCATGTCAGTCACACTTTTCCAACTCAATAACCTTTCTTTACTCCCATGCCACCTTAACTTTGTACTCCAAATCTACCATCAGTCTTCAGTTCTTCTGTGTAAACAACACTTACTCGCACCCAACTCTACCCTCATCCTCTATACCCCCTTTTTACCCACTATGAGAGTTGCTGGGTTCCCAAAAAAACTGGGGCTTAGATCAAGCAAGTGTAGTAGTATTGCACCCTGCAGCTCAACTGCACTATTTCTTGTAGAGAGATTAGTACCATTACATGCCCCAAGCTACCAAAATCTTGTCCCTCAAAATGTACCTATCAATGCCCGTTACCCACATTCTTCCTGTAGCCTCAAATTAATCCCTCACCAACCTCCCCAAAACCAAAGACTCATTAATTTCAAGCCCATGTTAATCTAATTCACCAGCTCACCACTAATATTTGCCCCACACCCTTTATATCCTTCCACTAATGTCATGCAGACACACACACGTCCCCACTAATATCAAACACTCAGACATACACACATCTTCACACTAATTACACACACACATTTTCCTATGCAGCCTTGTAAAGGGCGACAATGGCTCACTGAAACATCTCCAATAACAAAATACAGGGTGCACAAAGCGAGACAAAGATCATGCAAGTATGAGTAAAAAAAAAATCCTGCTTTTTTACTCATCCTAGAACAAAGCATTATTGCAGCATTCCAAAAGTATAAAAATCACATAGAGGTATAGAATATAAACATACTTCTCAACTAGAGGTATGAACAGTAGAGACTGCCTACTTACTGCCCTTACACATTTTGCTCTGCAAGCTAGTGCATCCTTACAGGTAGGGATGGGAAAAACTTTCCGCCTCAAACTGAAACATTCGAAAAATGGCACTTAACGCTTGGCGAAAAATTTCCCGCAAAAAGTTCTGCTTTTCTCGCCCATTGAAATGAATGGGAACATAGAAGTTACACACAACACATTACAAATAATATTTTATTTCCCAAAGGCACAGTATAAAAGGGGCATGAGGGTGCCTGTGTTGGTGGGGTGTGGGTAAAGAATCAGTTGAACAGGGGATGATTTTTGGGGGGTTGTTTACTGGGATTGGGGGGCACTTAATAAAAAAGAAATCCTAAATAAAATAAAATAAAATCCATAAGACATGGAACAAAGGGGTCTGAGGAGGGTGCCTGGGTTGGTGAATGAATGAATCATCATCTCATCAGCAGCTGCAGTGTGTGTGTGGTAAATAACATCTGGGGGCACAACTGTATCCAAACACCATGACACCTGAAACCAAGTATTGCCGCTGTCACTGTACCCCTTTTCCAGACCCGCTAAGGACACATGACAACTTGCTGACAGTTTAATAGTAATGATGAACCCTCCCTGCCACCATCTTAGCATATTCTGCAGGATGGAATCTCCTCAGATGCCGCTTGATGCACTGATTGCGATTCTCCTCCACCACACTGGCATGTGTGGTCAGTGCACCACACAGTGTGCAATGGGTAGAGACAATCTGCCAGTTCCTAACATCAACAGAGTGGCTATCATTTGGCGGGGGAGGTAATGAACGAGGAGGATTGGCAGAAGATGTAGTTACCCTAGAAGGTGATGGCGAGCTAGTTGTTTCAATCGCCATGGAACTTCCAGTCTCTGCCTGGGTTGTTCTATTCCTCCTCTTTGATCTCTGCCTCGCCTCTTGTTGCCTTTCTGGAGAGTCAGGCACAGCAAAAGCGGTGCTTGATTTCTGTGGTGGGTGTTTGTCTTTAACATGTTTGGAGTAAATGTCATGGTGTCTGTGATTCATGTTTGATATGAGGGTGCTTGTGCCAAGGTGTGTTTCCTGCTTTCCTCTTTTCACTGAACTTGTCACAAATTGTGCACAGTGCCATTGTTGATGACTGTACTGTGCCTGTCCCAACAGAAAAATAGTCCCACATCCATGATGACTTCAGAGGGAAGGGGAAAGGTGGAGAAGAATGGCCTCTTTGTTCTTGTCCTCCACATTCCCCTTCATTGTCTGTGGCAGCGTATAATGTTGCTGCTGTTGCTGCTACTTCCTCAGAGTCATAACTGCAACTAGGATCAGGAGTATTGCTACTGCTGGCAAGTGAAACCTGTCCTAGTCCCGCATCTCTTGTTGACCCCATTCCCACTGTGTCCACGGTGGTCTGTGGCACACTAACCTGCTCCTCAGCATCCTGCTGTCCTTGCATCTTAGCATCAGAAGGAATTAGAGCAGTTGCAAATTCCTCTAATTCAAAGATGTCCTTGCTAGTGGTGGTGGTGATGCCCCTCCTCATTCCTGTCTCCAATTCCTTCTCAGTTTCTGCTAAAAAGGCCGTCAATGTCTCTTCCACCCCAGCTTCTTCAGCATCATCATCACCACCACCACCACTAGTCCCTACATGCTGTTGTTGCTGCTGCTGCTGCTCTATTTCAGACATCTCACTGCTGCTTGGAGGAGGTGACGAGCAATGTGACAGAGGGTGCCCTAATGTCACACATGCCATTGCCTTTTGACCTGAAGAAGGCGGCAGACTAGCACTAGCAGAAGTAGCAGCAGGCACAGGCAGCTGATCTGTGCTCCTGCTGGTGGTGGTGGAGGTATTAATTCTCAGCCTGCTCTCCTCCCCCAACACCAGTTCTGGCCTCTTAAGGATCATGTTCAACTTGGACACTGTAGTGAAGGGAAGGGGACTCCCAGAGCCAGAGGAATGGTGTGGGCTCCCTTGACTGCTAGTCTGGATGCTGTCAAATGTTTCCCCTACTACTCCAGCTGCTTCACCATTACTGCTACTAACACCAACCACATCAAGTTCAGCTGCAGAGTCTTCCTCCTCAGTCTCACAGTCACTAGTAATATGAGGATATTGTTGATTACCCCGTCCTTCACTCCTAATGCTAACAAGCTGCTGGACCTTAGTAGCAGTAGTACTAGCACTGGCAGGACTGGCTGGGAATGGCAAGTGTGATTTAGGGTCCCTTGCTGTCACACTTGGCATCATTTTCTCCTTCCCCCCTGAGTACTACAAGACACACTAGCAGCAGGCAAAGTATTGGTGGCAGCAGGTTCAGCACTGGCAGCAGGTTCAGTACTAGTGGAAGGATCAGCACTGGTGGCAGGTTCAGCACTAGTGGCTGCAGTTACAGAAATGGTGGCACTGGCAGCAGGGGCAGCACGTCTGGCAACAGGTACAACACTAATGGCTGCACTTATAGAAATGGTGGCACTGGCAGCAGAGGCAGCACGTCTGGCAGCAGGTACAACACTAGTGGATAGAGCTACAGAAATGGTGGCACTGGCAGCAGGGGCAGCACATCTGGCAACAGGTACAACACTAGTGGCTGCAGTTATAGAAATGGTGGAACTGGCAGCAGGGGCAGCACATCTTGCAGCAGGCACAGGCAGCTGACCTGTCCTGCTCTCACTATCCTTTTCTCCCTTCCTTCCCATTCCCTTTTCTCCCTCCCTTCTTATTAAATGCCCCAAGATCCCTTGGGGTGATTTAGGGGGACTGGGCAGCATTGGTTCAGTACTGCTAGTCACTTCCTCCTCCTCCGACTCAGTGGACACATAATAAGGGTCCTTCCAGTTCCTCTTTTTGCTACTCATAGTGATAGGAGTCACTATGAGCCTCTCCTGCCTCAATTTTTGCTAAATATCACAAGAGAACAGCACAGCACGTCTATCTCGCACTGTAGCTGCTTCTATTGTGTCTGCCTTCAGTGAAAACGTCACGTTTTTATAGCAGAAGTGCGAAAACAATATAAATCAATGGGAGAAAAATTCTGGGTTCCCCCCGTGGCTGCACTCTGTTCGGGGAGTCTGGAACCAGAAACAAACAAACAAAAAATGCTCCGTGGTCCTTATGTGACCGCCGCATGCATGTGCAACCAGTCCTTAAGGGGTTAAAAAAAAAAAAAAGTGTACCTTATAGGATATATGTATATTTTTATTTTTTGCATTTTCAAATGGAATACATGTGTAGTCATATTAGAGAAACAGATGGGAGTTGTATGTATATGATCAGAGAAGGCATAGGGATCTGTGTTTAAAGAAATGGTGGAAGAATTCTAGGACAAACCAACTGCCCTATAGGTGACAAATACAATCTCCCATAAATTTAGGTTCGGCTTTTAACCCTTGAATACTACAGAGGAATCCAAGGCAATGTGAAGCAGAAGACTTCCTCAGCATTCAAGGAGTTAAAAATACCATTTAAATTCATGGGAATTTAGGAAATTTTGTGTGTCCCCTATGGTGCAGTTGGTTTTCCCCAGCATTACTCCGTTATTCTTTAGAGCAGGGTTCCCAGTAGGTATATCATGATCCACCAGTAGATTACTAAATACTGCAAGAAGATTCATGCTGAATAATATATAATATATAATAAAATCCTTCCAGCACTGTAAGGGTTAATATGGTCAAAATCTTATAAATTAAGTGCTGCATTACAGAGGACAACTAAAAGTACCCATTCATTTAAATGGTGCTTTAACCTCTTGAATGTTTGCTTTTCAATGTGCTAAATACCCATACCTGGGAACTCTCCGGATTTGCCCCGGACACTCCGGTTCTGACAGAGCTTTACCGGGTCTCCGGGGCAGAGGCAGATTCCTCCGGATGTGGAAAGTTTCTATTGAAACTCTGCAACATCTGCTTTTTCTCCCATTGTGCCTCCGTCCCCAGCCTTCTGTGTGACATATTTAACCCTCTGAGTACCAGAGTGGTACGGAATGCATTGCTTTTCAATGCATTCCGTACTACTCTGGCACTCAAAGGGTTAAATCCCCCCAACACTCGAGTTAAGCCCCGCCCCTTTTTGACGCGATTAGCGTCATTTTTGTTACCCCCTGCTGAACAGAGGACTACCCTCCGGGTAGCCCTCAACTGAAAGTTCCCAGGTATGTAAATACCTCTATAGCAATCATTCATGAGATTAAAAGTCAGATTTAAATTGGTGGGAAATTTGGAAAGTTTTATTTGCTCCCTATATGGTGCAGTTGGCTTACCCCAGAATCACTGGTTTTAAACCTATTGATTGCAATATTGTGCATGTTGTTTTGTCTAATTTAATTCAATATAGACAGGCCATATAAGCATGCATGTATTTGAATGTGATTTTGAGGGATTGCTGAAGTGTGATGGTAAGGCAGATCCTGTTACGATACAAATGAAAAAGTAGATCCCATGTCACTAAAGTCTGGGCATCTCTGCTTTAGAACATAGGGCCCTTACACTAACCTGCACTTTATCCATCCACTACCATTCCAATTGGTACACTGAACAGCTTCTCCATAATAAACGTGTTTTTTTTAAAGTTACCCTGCAGATGCATCTCCTTCAAGCTAAATAGATTAAATGAAATTGCCATGATTGAATATCTAATTAGGCAACCTCATTTCCTCTCTGCTGGAGATTCCATGGCAATTAATTGTAGCTGGCATCTATGAAAGTGTTGATTAGTATAATGTTTGTCTCAGACCAAATCACGCTATGACTTTGTAACTTGGGTTCAGTTCAATGGAGCACAAAATTAAAGGAACAGTAAACTTTTGAGAAATTTATGTAGTGGGATCTTCGTGCAAAAATGTTTATCATTCCAAACTTATTACAGCTCAGGTTGTTTGCATCACATCTGTGTCCAAATGCCAATTTTTGTATAAAACACTCTATGGTAGAAGTTGAGGCAGTGACTACTGGATGACTATCTCTCTCTATATCTATCAGCCCTGGTCCTGAAGAGCTACCAATAGTACATGCTTTCAAAATATCTGAGTGAACAGGTATATACATGTGAGTCAACGATAATCCACCTGATATCCTGAAAACACTCACTGTTACTGATCTCTGTCTATCCATCCATCTCTTTATCCATCCATCCCTCTCTATCTATTCATCTATCCATTCCTCCATCCATCCATCTCTCCCTCCATCCATCTCTCCCTCCACCCATCTCTCTCTATCCATCCATTCCTCTCTATCCATTCATCTATCCATCCCTCCATCCATCTCTCCCTCCATCCCTCTCTCCATCCATCCATCTCTCCCTATATCTCTCCCTCCATCCATCCATCTCATCTCTCTCTATCCATCTCTCTCTATCCATCCATCTCTCTCTCTATCCATCTCTCTAATCCACCTCTCTAATCCATCCCTCTCTCTAATCCATCCATCTCTCTCTCTATCCATCCATCTCTCTCTCTATCCATCCATCTCTCTCTCTCTATCCATATATCCATCTATCTCTATTCATTTATCTATCCATCTCTCTCTCTCTATCCATCCCTCTCTCTCTCTAATTTATTTAGAGAAGCAATGAATTGTAGACCCCTCTAGTCCTTACAGGGTTAAGGAACACCAGCAGGGGTGGGTAACCTGTTGCTGTTGGACTACAAATCCCTCATTCTCAGCTGGCCTTGGGCCCAGCTGAAGATGATGGGACTTGTAGCCCAACAACAGCTGGAGAACCACAAGTAGCCCAGTCTTGATCTACAGTATTTTGCTTTCTTCTTAAAATGATGACAAACTAAACTGTTCATATACAATTGTTTTGAGGGAAACTGAAAAAATCCATATGATTTAAAAATTAATAAAAAACTGACACTGAAGGTAACGTGCCATCAAAGCTGAATTTTATTGTTGTTTAATATTATATACATATTGTTTGTGATAACATGACTAGTCTAACAGTTGTTTGCATCCCATTTCCACTACTGTGGATCTTACTTTGCAGGAGGCTGAAGGAGCATTTGTCTCTACAACTGGCTAGTTTACATTGATTCTCTCTAAATATAAGAAAACAACATATAGCACTTAACCCTTTCAATGCTTTGTAATGCGTTGCGTATCCCTCTGAAACTGAAATTGTTATAGAATGTTTAGTACATTATAAAGTGGACTTGTCACCTTGAATTCCATTTTGCATATTTGAAAACCTCATTAAAGCCTATGCATTATGTAAGCTAAAAGAAAATCAGATGTATAGTTTAGGAGATGCGGATACATTTATTTTGTATGGTCAGCTCTCTAAGCTTGGCCCTGTATGGCAACATATGCTAATTAAGCTGTCACTGCAGCAACGAAACAACACTAAGAGAGAGAAGTTCACCTTCACTTTTTTCAGATGTAAAACTATCAACATCTCCTATTCTATGCATCTGCTGGTCTGTGTCTAATCAGAAGTTTTAGAATGACATTTTCAAAAATGCAAACTTAAATCCAAGGTTATAGGTCCAATTTAAGGATAATTAATACACACCATTTTTTTTTTTTTTTAAAGAAACAGTTTTTGAGACAATGAGTTGTGCAATGGGATCTGTGGACACCCACACAGACACCCACACACACAGTGATAATTTGGATGAGGCAAAGCAACTAAATGGTGCACTATACTGGGTGTTCACATAAATCGCTGTACTATAACACCAAGGGATTAAAGGTTCAATTTTAAAAAAATGGTTATGCAGCTTATATGCAGTTTTACATTATAATATTTTCTTTGAGTATCAGGTGTACTTTAATTCACTGAGTGCCAGAGGATATCAGATGCATTTGGATACCCATCTGGCACTTAAAGGTGTAAAGGAATAGTAATACTTAAATTTAACTCTAATGCATGTTGCAGCCCTTAAAAAAACAAATTAAATGACCCCAGCGGCATCTCTCAAACCTTTATGGTTTGAGAGATATCCGCTTTCAAAGTTCCCCCTCCCCTAACGTCAGCACTCTAGCTGAGAGCAGGGGAATCCAGTCCCGGGACCAGCCGGCAGCTCTGCAGCAGAGCCGAGATCGTGGTAATAAAAAAGTAATCCTTCACTGAAACGGTCTTCTACGTGTACTTGCAAACCAAATATAAAAAGGTTGATAAGTTGAAGCTTTTCTTTTGCAGCTGTTTTACAGAATTAGAAGAATATTTAATGCTTGCTCTATGAAATGTGAAAATGCCATGAATGGAGGAATATCTACTACCCATCAAAAAAATTGCATTTGTGATGGCATCATTAATTAACCCTCTGAGTGCCAGAGAGGTATCCAGTGCATTGTGTTGCAATGCATTGGATACCTCTCTGCCACCCAAAGGATTAAGCATTGAAAAGCTGACCTGGCTACATTGGGCAAAACAAGGCTTAGGAAATATAAAATATATACAGATCGAGCCCAATTAGCACTGTTGCCTTGCAGCGCTGGGGTCCTGGGTTCAAATCCCACCAAGGACAACATCAGCAATGAGTTTGTATGTTCTCACTGTGTTTGCGTGGGTTTCCTCCTGGTACTCCGGTTTCCTCCCACACTCCAAAAAACATACTGATAGGTGAATTTAGATTGTGAGCCCCAATGGGGACAGGGACCAATATGAGTGTAAAGCGCTGCGGAATCTGTGTACGCTATATAAATAAAGGATTATTATTATGAAACGAGTGTAATAAGACATGGTGAAAATGCTACAGGTGGAAATATTTGCTACACAGGTAGGAAACCACAAAACAGTGTTAAGGTAACATAGAAATGTGGTGTAAAGATACTTAAATTGTTGCACTGACTTAAAGGGATAGTAATACTTCGTTTTATCTTTATTTTATTTTGTAGGCATTAAAAAAACATGAAGAATGATATAAGTCTTATCTCTCAAACCTTTATGATTTAAGAGATATTCACAAGCAAAGTATCCCCCCCCCCCCGTTCAGTCAAATCAGAATGGAGGTGCCCAGGTAGACTGCAGAGAGGGACAATCTTCAATTAAGATAAGGGAAAAAGCTGAAAAACTTGTCAAGGGGGGAAGGGCTTTCATTGTTTTCATACAAAGAAAATTGTCCCTTTCTGTTATCTGTCTGGTCTTACAACCAGACTCACATCTGAGAAGAGATGGCTTACACTAGGTAAAAGGGGTGGGAGGGGAAACTTTGCTTGTGAATATCTCTTAAACCATAAAGGTTTGAGACATAAGACTTATATCATTCTTCATGTTTTTTTAATGCCTACAAAATAAAATAAAGTTAAAACGAAGTATTACTATCCCTTTAAAGAACTTTCTGTAGTCCAGGAGTTTGACCCTTTGGATGCTAGAGACAACGCCACTGCATTGAAAAGCAATGGTTTGGAGACGTCTTTACAAGCCAAGGGTTAAAATACTCATCACTGCGAAAGACTTCAGCAGCAGATAACTTTGCAGCTCTGCCCAGTGTGAAGAGAAATTTTAACCTTTTGAATGCCATAGAGCTATACAACACATTGTACCACAACGTGTTGGATAGCTCTCTGGCACTCAAAGTGTTAAATACTTTTCTCTAAAACAAACATATATTAGCTGCTGAAATTATAATTCTGCTAATTTCTTGTTGTTGAGCAGTAAAATATTCAGGTTTGGTGGGCAACTGAATGTAGATAAGACCAATTAAGCTGCTGTGTTTATGTAGCAATCTCTACATTCTGCCAGGCTTCCCTCACTTTGGCTATCACCTTAAATTTATTGACCTGAAGAACCACCCCAAACTTTCCCTCCAAGTCTGGCAGGTTGTCACCCTCTGGGAGCACCAAAGTGAACCTCTGCAGAATCCAGGACAAGAAGAGGAAGATTTCCATTTTGGCCAAGGCTTCCCCAAGGCAGACTCGAATCCCTGCTCCAAAGGGTAGATAACTCGGGGTGGGAGAGTACACCCGATTTCCATTCTCATCCAAGAAACGATCTGAAATAAGTGTTGAAAAACGCACTGTTATCACTCTAGTCCAAGAATGGTGAATTCCCCTTCAAAAGCCACTAATAGGACTGTCAAAACAATGTGTTGGAGATGTCTCTTCTTACCAGTCATCTACTAGAGCACAGGCAGATCAAACAAAATCAATGACCCTTTATTATTTAAAGGGATAGTATTATTTTATTTTACACAAGTTGAATATTGTTCATATTAAAAAAATAAATTGAATGATGTAAGGCCGTTCCTTAAAGTTTTATAGTTTTTGAGTTATAAGCTTATAGTTCCCCCCCTCCCGCCCCTTTTACAGACATCAGAGCTCTAGCTGACAGATTGAAATACTGGTCCCGGGGCCAGACAGCTCTTCAGGAGAGATGAAATAACATTGTCTACAAATAAATTTTTCAATAGAATTGTCTACCAAGTGTGCTGCCTTCCAATATGAACAATATTCAACTTTTGTAAAATTAAGTATTACTATCCCTTTAAGTAACAGCATTTTTTTTATATCTTTTGATGTCAGAGAGTTCTCCAACATATTGCAAAGCAATGCTCCAGGGACTTATAGCACCCAAATGGCTAAACCCTGGCTTTTGAGGGATACAGCTGCATTGTATAATATATATGGGCACAGCACAAATAACTTCAGGCAGGTATCATTTGTAAAAGAAGACAACCATCTTACAGTTAACGTGTACCAGCAGAAGAGACATGGGCTGAAACAGAGAGTATCAGTACCAGAGCGCTCAGTTTCAGCTTGAACTCAATGATAGCAGCGTGCACGGAGGCGCTCTGCCATCATTTAATCCATGACGTGCCAGGACTGTCATGGGTCCTTAAGGGAAGTTTACCCATGATGGTCCTGGCACGTCATAGGTCGTTAAGGGGTTAATAAAATCAAACACATTAATGTCAGGTATGAAAAATGTAATGTATACAGTGAACTAAACCAATGAAGCTCAAGGGACTTTGGGCTGTTTTCAAGAGGCTAGAGATGAACAATTCTATAGAAAACCATCTGCACCACAGGGCACACAAAAACATTTCCAAAATGACCATGAATCATACAGGGTTGGTAATGTCTTAATGTTATAAAAAGTAATATTGTAGTGCAGAAAATAAGAAATCCATCAGTGCTATTCCTATCTCTCAGACCTTTATGGTTTGAGAGATAGAGCGTTCTAAACCTTTCCCCTCCCCTTCTCCTGATGTCAGCTGTAAGCTGACAGCAGGAAATCCTGGTCCGGGGACCAACAGGAGGCTTTTCAGCAGAGCCAAAAGAGCATGATTGAAAAATAAATACTTCATTGGAACGGTCTACAAAGTGTGCTTGGTTTGCTCTTTTGAAGAGCCTCTTTGAGTCGGCTGACTCGGATCTACTTCTGTTGGCTTTACAGCTGACATCAGGGAGGGGGAAGCTTTAGAATGCTCTATCTCTCAAAACATAAAGGTTTGAGAGATAGGAATAGCACCAATGGATTTCTTATATTCTGCACTACAATATAACTTTTTATAACCTTTAGACATTACTATCCCTTTAACAACCTTAAAAAGCTAGAGAGATCTCCAACACATTCTAAAGCAATGCACTGGAGACTTCTCCAGCATTCAGTGGGTTAAAAGAGCAAATTAACTCAATGGGAAGCTCCATTTGTTCCCTAAAGATATAAACTACTTTGTTCCAGAATGGTTCCTTTTAGATCATCCTGAATACAGCCCTTTGTTTCTTGAGATTAGTTCAGGGTGCACTTTACATTTTTGTACCCAAAATATGAATGTACTTGAATCTAAGAAACAGTACACATTAATGGGCAAGTTAGTAGTCCATGGCTTGCATCTTATGTTCCAAATACATTCTGTTTAAGGCCTACATTACATTAGAGTTGATAAGTCTTGTCACCTGGTTTTATGTAACAGGTTCCTATTGAACTTTATGGAGACATTTGTTGATAAATCCCTTTTAAAAAAGTTGTTAGCTGTATGGGAATCCAGGCCTAAGACAGACTCACCTAGCTCAGTAGAAAGCAACATTTAGCTCGCCACTTGTTGGAGACTACAATTCCCATCATCCCAAAACAGCCAGAGTTAAGAAACCTTTGGCCACTCATCTGCTGGAGACCACAACTCGCATCACACTCCCAACCAGTTTTTGGCTGGTTGGGGATGAAGGGAGTTGTAGTATCCAACAGCTGGAGAGCCATAGATTGCCTACTCCTGACCAAGCCAGTGCTGAGGACAAAGCTTCAAGGAGGGGACACACTGTGGACAGGTTAAGAAGCCCTTCACTCTTTTCACTAGGCATTCTAGGCAATATAGTGGAGACAAGGGTGCTCATACCCTATTACCATTGCTATTCAGCTCTAGCACTTTAAATTAACAGCACAGCATATATTTATATTTTTCATGATCTCAAATTACAAACCTGGATTAAATTCTTCAGGGTTTGTCCATTCCTTTTCATCATGATGAAGAGACCACAAATTTATAACCACACGGGTGTCTTTTGGAATTGTATATTCTCCAATTCTATTAAATAAAAGAAACATTGCTTAACAGAGTGGACAGTCACCAATCCATAGCATGCTGAGGCTGATATTCTAAGAGGGCAGAAGATGAGCATTTCTGGAGCACACCAACTGTACCATAGGGGACACATTAAATGTCCTTTGGTTTGAATGGAACCTTTGACCCCTTGAATGGGTATCTTATTCAAATGATGCCACCTACATGGCTAGTGTCATAACAGTATGCTCACAATGTCACAGCATCAAAATAGCGCCCATAACATGTCACCTGTCAGAATATCACCAGATGTTAGGTTAGTATCTATTAGGTTAGGTTAGGGTCAGTTAGGTTAACATCTCTTAGGTTATGGTCAATTTAATTACTATCAGTTAGGTTAGGCTATGGCCAGTTAGATTGCTATTGGTTAGGTTAGGATCAGTTCGTTTACTATCTGTTAGGGTCAGTTCGGTTAATATCTGTTAGGTTACTCTGTTACATTAAGGTCAGTTAGGTTACTGGTAGGTTAGGTTAGGATCAGTTCCGTTACTGTTATGTTAGAGTCAGTGAGGTTAATATCTGTTAAATTAGGTTACTGTCTGTTAGGGTTGGATCAGTTAGATTGCGGTCAGGTTATGATCAGTTAGGTTACTATCTGTTAGGGTCAGTTAGGTTATTCTCTGTTAGGTTAGGGTCAGTTAGGTTAGGGTCAATTAGGCTACTATCTGTTAGGTTAGAATCAGTGTCTACTATCGGTTAGGTTAGGGTCACTGTCTGTTAGGGTCTGCCTCTGTTAGGTTTGGGGGTTGGGTTACGTTAGTTGTTAGGTTACAGTATGTTGTGACATCTTCAATGCACCCTTTTCAAGCCAGGACATTATAAAGTCGCAGTTTTGACACACTTGATTAGAAGCACGGCATTTCAAAAGTAAATTCCTTGACTGTTACAGTGGTTGTCAACACATTGTTTTGAAATGTACTGGAGACCTCTCTTGCATTCAGACATTTAAAAGTCCATTTACATAATTGGGGAATATTATGTGTCCCCTATGGAGCAGTTGGTATGCTCCAGATATTCTCATCTTTTGCTTTCCTATCCAGAATTGCTCCAGTTCTCTTAGTATATCGGCCTCAGTGTAGAAGGTGCGCAAAGCAAAGAAGAGAAATTCTAGAGCAAACCAACTACACCATAGGGGACAAGTAAAAAGTCTGCAAATCTGCCTTTGGTTTAAATAGTGCTTTTAACCTCTTGAATGCTAGAGAGGTCTCCATGGCATTGCTTCTAGCAATTAAGGGGTTAAAATTGCCATTTAAATTAATAGGAAGTTTAATTTCTCCTCTATGGTACATCTGGTTTGCTCCAGAATTGCTCCCCTAGCTTTGTGCTAGGAGACTCAAGAATAAGCAGAATTATTCAAGTGATATCAGTGCACGTACAAGGATCATCCTTATTTCCCTAGTAACTATATCCCTGAAAAGGTTAAAGGGACAGTAACACATTGGCAGTGGTTATATCCTTGTTTTACTCAGGATAAAGCATGCAATATATATATTTTTTTCTGATATTATATGATAACATCCCTTTAATTCTGATTGTATTTAAAATTAGAAGCACATTTCTGAAAAGTGTGTATTGGTAAAATGTTCTTATTGATTACATTCAATTATGATTGTCATTGATATTATTTGCAACACCAGAGTCTTAAAGGCAAAATATTCCCTTGATAGAAGAGGTCAAATGCACAATTTAAAAGGGGCAAACCAACTACACCATAGGGAAGAAATAGCAAATCCCCAAATTCCCACCAATCTGAAGGAGTCCTTTAAGTCACTGAATGATAGAGAAGTCTCCAATGCATTGTTTCACAATGAGCTGGAAAACTTTCTAGTATTCAAACAGTTAAACACACCATTTAAATCAATTATTATTTGTCCCCTATAGTGCAGTTGGTTTGCTCCAGAATTGCTCTTTATTCTTGGTACACTAAAGCACAAAGGGACAATAGTATAGTATGCCACAGTAAGTGCCTTCCACTGATAGCCAGGGCAAAAAAAAAAAATGCTCATTCTGGACTAGGAAGTAGGGAGTAGGAATGGTCCACTTCTCTCCTCCGCTTCCATCATTAATGCAGTGAGTGAGTAATACGTTTGTTTGTGTGTTCATCTGCAGGAGACACTGGTAACCAGGGGACAAACATTACAGCAGGAAGAAAAGAAGACATTTGAGAAAAATGAAGGTGCATGCTCAGTGCACACTCATGCTGCATCAGTGATACAAGTGAAGGAGAGACATGGGGGTTGATTTATAAAAAACAGCCTTATAAAGTGTCTAAGCCAGGGCAACTGGCGATAATGCCAGTTCTTATAAATGAGTAAGTGCACCGTTATATATATGGCTTTAAAAATCGGATGTTAATGCCTGGAACGGTTAAGAATGTAGAATACTCCTTTTTTGTTTTATTACACCAGGTCTGTAAATCTCCCTCCTTTCAACCTACATTTCTCCAAGTGAAGCCGATTCACTGGCTATTTGGGGATGGTACATACTGTGGCTTAAAGCCCTACTGCAAATTACTAGTAGATAGCCTGTCACTGACTAATAAGCCAAGCAGAAGAGTTCTCTCTCCCTCAACCTCTTTAGCCATCTCCTCAAGCTCTCTTCAGTAAGTGCTGGGTGATTCCAAGGGCAGTGTTACTCTTGTGGGAAAAATGCTTTTCACAAACTGTTCATAAGAAAGCTAGATTCTCTAAAAAGCGGAACAATAAAAAGTAATATGCAGCAGTATAACATTTGTGTATATGAAACTGTACCATGCAGTAGAATCAAACTGTGTGGTATCAGACAAAGGTGTTCTGAGTCAATATCACACTATTAACTATTATCTCAGAGGGATATGCAAGCATTACTTTGCAATGCGTTGACACCCCTCTGGCACTCAAATGGTTAATAGATTATGGCTACAGAAACACAGAGCACAGGCTGTGACCGCCAGACAATTACAGGCTACTACAGCAAGCCAATTACTCTTAGAGAAGAGAAGCCATGCTATAAACTGTTGCACATCAGGGGTAGGGAACATGAGACCCTCCAGCTGCTGGCTGGCTGAGAATGATGAGAACTGTAGTCCAACATCAGCTGGAGGGCATCATGGTACCCATACTTGATGTACATCAATGTTTTTTTTTTTTTTTTTTAACTCTGTGGATGCCAGAGAAGTCCCCAGCACATTGCAAAGTAAAGTGCTGAACACCTCTCTACCAAGGGGTTAAAACACTAATACAATATGTTTTTCAAGTTTACATCAGCAAACCTTAAAGGGATAGTAACACTTAATACTGGGAAAATAAAAAGTAGGATTTATCCTGCTGAGTAAAGAAAGTAAACTCCTACTGCCGAGAGTTATTTTATTCAAAAGTTATTGCAACTGAAACTTGCCATTTTGGAGTGCAGTATTTAAAATGGCCTCGTATTTTATAGTGGAGCTGTTCCAACAGCAGTCTATGTAGAGTTACGGTCAGTTGATCATAGCTGT
The DNA here is from genome assembly GCA_037306005.1 of Rhinophrynus dorsalis. Classification (NCBI taxonomy): domain Eukaryota; kingdom Metazoa; phylum Chordata; class Amphibia; order Anura; family Rhinophrynidae; genus Rhinophrynus; species Rhinophrynus dorsalis. Next base: position 87,492,255 of record CM074724.1, on the reverse strand, counting down.
CCATAACATTTCAGGCCATGGAAGTACTGCACCCAAAAAATACAAGTATGAGCTGCAATAAATTTTAAATTCAGTAAAACATCACTATGAAATGGGAATACCCAAGTTTTACTCAACAGGACAAACCATAATATATATATATATATATTAATATTCATTTAGTACACTGAAAGTTAACATAACAAATATTTTTATTGCTTACAGCAATGTATATTCTATGTCATAAACCACACATATGGTGCAGTATGTGTGCTTCAGAATTACACATCAGTCTTTATCCATATGGCTGTAAAAACTCACACGTCATTGACATTGTCTAAATCCAACCTACAACTCTGTATTATCCTATTTCAAGGTTTAATGTCCAACCTATTCTGCCAGTATGCTGAACCACAGCCCTGAGGTCACTTTATTTGGGTAGATGACTCAGACTGCTGGCATACCTGGAATCTTTCAAGGCTACGTGAGGGATGAGCAGCGGTGATACTGGACGTATACGGAGAACTTCAGCGATAGTGGCCTCCAAGTATGGCAAAATTCTCCTGTCGCTCAGCAGAGGATGTCTCCCAAACCCAACCTTCAGGTCAAGTTCCTCCTGGATCTTCCTCTGAACCTAGGAAAGCACATGCAGTGAGTAAGTTTATCATATTGATCAAATGAAGTAGGGTCATTTTATAAAAGAATAAAGGAATTAGCAATACGTATTTTGTAGGAATGCAGAATTTGAACTGTATGCTAAGTGCTGACTGGAAGAGGAAAGGTTGGAAATACATTAGAAAGCTATGTTCTCATTAATAATTAGGGCTGAATTTACATCTCAAGCTCACATATGCATGGAACCTGAGGTGCCCTTAGCCTCCCCTATGACCACTCCCCCACTCATCACATGACCCTGCCCCCACATACCCGCCAACATGTTACTATTGAAAAAAGTACACTCTCAGCTGCTGCCTCCACATAACTATTAAAACACCCAATTTTTCACCATTACTGATCTGTTACATGCCAGACACAGAGGAGGTGGGCAGGGAATGGTAAGACATTTTTCTCTCCTGTAAATTAATTCTCATTATATTGTATGTATGTGATCACTCCTGTGTATGGGTTTCTCTCTGCCTCTTGCAGAATGAAACCAGCAGAGCTCCCTTTACCATCTGTACTGAAAAAAGATACAAAATACCCATACGGTTCTATATGGTACAAAAGCTCAAAACGGTACCAAAACACACACATGAATATAATTCTAAACTGGCATAAAATATTCTCAAATGATAAAAAGTCCCTGTTCATTTACAGACTGCAGCAGAGTTCAAATGCCATAATACAGTAAACAGATATACAAGAGTGTTGTATAGATGACTGTCTAGATGGTCATTTTGTTAATTTTAAGGACATAATTCCCCTTTATAGGTTTAGTTCAGGAAAGGAATTGTATTTAACCCCTTAACGACCCTTGATGGTCATAGAACGTCATGGGTTGTTATACCCTTAACGACCCATGATGTACTATGACCGTCATGGAATTCCGGGCTCCCCCCGCGGCTGCACTCAGTTTGGGGAGTCTGGAATCTGAATCGCCTTTAGTGACTGCAACGTGCCTGTGCGGCCGGTCGTTAAGGGGTTAAAACAGGATAAATAAGCTGAAGTGGATACACTTCTCATAGTACAACTAGTTTTATATAGATGATAAAAGTTACACTCATACTGAAAAGTATACTGCTTTTGCCTGGCAACTTTGATATGTGAAAATGGTCTAGAAACCTCTTTCACATTGAATGAATTAGCAAGGTTACAGTAGAGATAATACTTCTGGTCATCAGGGATCACAAGAGACCAAGATACAAATACATGTATTCTTGGGTACTGGCGATTTAATCCCTTGGACACTTGAGATGTCTCCAGTTCATTACAAAGCAGTGCACTGAAGACATCTTTAGTATACCAGGGGAGTTAATCACTACTAGCTCATACCAATCAGTTATGGTTCTAAAACCTGGATTTTTACTTTTGAGGCCTGGGGGTTATGCACTAAGGCATGATAAAGAGGTGATAAAGTGGAAAAGACTTCTCCAGTGACATCACTTCTCCAGTTCCTATGGTTCCATAAAATAACATAGGAACTGGAGAAGTGATATCACTAGAGAAGTAATCTCCACTTTATCACCCTATCACGCCTTAGTGAATCCCCCCCCCAATTTGTGGTTGAACCTTGTAACACTGGTACGCATGAGCTACCAACATATCCAGCATAACCATGTCTGAGCACAGCCAAGCGAATCAATAGCTCATTGGTCTCGATTGAGTTTACTTTGCACTAGGTAAGATATTGCATTCCCTACAATCCAACCTATTAGTAGTATTTGAGGTCTAGGGATCCGTACCATAGCATTACAGCTTGAAACAGAAGGAACAATTGAAGGATTCTAATTTAAACTCTGAAGATTTGTCATCATTTTCACATAAAGCGGTCAATAACCCAGTGATGGATTCAGCTATACATCATTTCTACTTCTGCAATAACAAGGAAGTTGCCTCCAAGGGAGCAGTATTACTAGGAAGCAGACCTCACATCTATGTCATAATGCTGACATATGAAATTGCCTACCTCAGGATAGTGTAATAAATAAGCAACGGCCCACTTCAATACAGTAGAAGTTGTTTCCACTCCTGCGCCAAAAATATCCCCGACGGTCATCAGTAGGTGATCGTCTGTCAGCCCGACCTCCTGGGAAATATTGCTGTTGTTGTTTTCCATGCTGAGTTTGGCTTTTAGAAGAGCGTCCATCAGGTCATTTGTTGTCTCACCGCAAAATGCCTCCTGCACATGGAAAAAACAGGTCTTAGAGGGAAGTAACATATCCAGATAGTAGCCCTCCTTTACCCTATTATGGCCAGAAAATCCTAGTTGTCCCTCTAAATGTTTCTTTAGTCAAGAGATCACCTCTTCAATTAGTCCTGGGTGCCATGTCCATGGAAGCAGACATGACAGCTGCAAACAGGACCACATAGTAACCTGATGCAGGTTATAATGTTAACCCTTAAAGGGAGAGTAATGTTTCACAAAAACAGCAGCTCCAATTAATCTTCATAGTATTTGAGCCATAGAGAGTGTTATTTCAATACTGTCAGAGTTGTAGTTCAAGTTTAATTGAATGATAAAGTCTCCCCCTCCCGCCCCTTTTACCTAGCCACCTCTTCTCAGATGTGGAATCTGGTCTTAAGACCAAACAGTTCACAGCAAGGGACAATCTTCTTACTGTGAGAACAATGTATACCCTGCCCCCCTTGACAGGTTTTTCCCTTAGGTTAACTGAACATTGTCCCTCTCTGCAAACCATCTGGACACCACCTTTCTGCTCTGAGGTGAGCAGTGTTACATCAGTAAAAGGGGCAGGAGGGGGGGATACTTTATCATTCAATTACTCTTAAACTACAACTCTGACAGTATTGAACTAACACCCTTCATGGCCCAAATACTATGAAGATTAATTGGAGCTGCTGTTTTTTGTGAAACATTACTGTCCCTTTAAAGGATCAGAAGGGTGTTCACTCTGGGTCTTAAAGTGTTAAGTAGGGCAATACACTCTGCCTGCTTCAACTTGAAAAACCTGCCAGTATCTGCCATGTCCGCCTCCATAGATCTGACATCCAGCACTAGTTGAAGATGTTATCTCTTGGAAAAAAGGCACAAGAGCAAAATTCACAGGGGATATTATGATTTTATGGCCATTGTAATATAACTGGAAGGGGTATTATTAGGAGGTCTTGCTACACCTTTCATGTTACAGAGCACTATCAGAAAACAATATAACTAACTCGTCCCAGGCCATGATACTAAAACACATTGCAGAGTTTAGTGTATAGAAAACATGACAACATCATAGGCGCCAGCAGTGTAGTATAGGGGGCCCTTGAATGATACATCTCCAAAACATCCAACGTTTTCATTTATGTTGTGGTATAGAAACTTTTACATATATATGCAAATGTTCAAAATGTTATTTTATATAAAAACAGTTTTCATGTCCGTTCTTCACACAGAGAGGTCTCGTGTTGGAGATGGCTCTAGCACCCAAGGGTTTAGGTGCATTTAGGTGAGAACTGTGCAACACCTCAACAGAATAAACTGCATAAAGTTATGTCTTTTGTGGGATTATAGAAAGTGGGGACATTAAGGGGGAGATTTATAAAAAGTGTTCTTGTTTGTTTTTCTGAACGGATACTTAAAATGTCCTTATTCCTTATTATGAGATTTGGTATTTATAAAGTATTCTAGATATATTTATAAATATGGTGACTCTAAAGAATAAGAACAGGCCTGACATTAGCTTAAATATTTGGTGAAAATTCTGTCGTTAAATTGTCGCAAATAGCAAAATTTCTTTATAAATTCGCTGAGCCACTTTTTACAGTTTTCTTACTCCATTTCATAAAAAAAGTACTCCACGTTGTTATGTCCTCCTAAACAGTCCTTAATCATTTTAGAACTGCCAGCGGTAATTTCACAGCCATTTTAACACCTCTTTTCCAATAACTGCACTTTTATAAATCTCCCCCTAAGTACCTAAAGTAACTTAAAAGGGGATAATATGCAATAACTATATAGTGCAAACTTTATCCTGCTGAGTAAAACAAGGGTATGCTTACTGCTCAGAGAAATTTTGCTCAAAAGTTATTGCTGCTTGAGCGTCTCTTTTTAGGGTGTATTAGGACTGTATTTACATTCCAGGCAGCCCTAGGCAAGGTACTCTAGGGGCTCTTAGCTCTGTTCGTGGCCACACCCACTCCTAACATGACCCCACCCCAATACCATCCACTGTTTCCTGGCACATAAAAATACCTTTGGCCTTTTAACAAGCAAAAATGAAAGAAAAAAAAAATTAACCCTTTGGTGGCTAAAAATAGATCTCCAATGCATTGCTGAGCTATGTGTTGGGGATATCGCTAGCATTCAAGGAGTTGAATAACATTTTGAAAAGGAGTATAAAACTGGGCAGGGACATGGAGACTGCCCTGGCCACACCCACAATTCCAAATGTGGGTGTAGCCAGCACAGCTGAGGCAACCCTCAAAATTTGGAGCTCTAGGCAGTTGCCTACTCTGCTTATTGGAAAATCTGACCCCGGATGCAGTATCTTCATGACCTTAATTTTACCGCGGTACTGTTCCTACAGCAGTCTGTGGAGGGTTACTGACATTAACAATAAGGATCCATAGACTGCTGTAGCATCAGTGCCACCATAACATTTCAGGTCATGTAGCACTGCACCAAAAATGAAAGCTTCAACTGAAAAAAACTTTAATATAATATCACTCAGCATTAGGAGCAACCTTATTTACTCAGCAGATGTAGATGCTGGAGATGTCTAGTATCCAAAGAATTGAAAGAAACTAGTTAAAAGACTGATTGTAACAAAGGGATTATTCTAATCAAATGCATGCTGTGCACTCTCCAAAATACAGCTAAGGTGGATCTTGAATTTCGGCCAGCTGATGGCTTTAGAATTAAAGGAACTAAGTACAACCTGTATGATTTAAGGAAATTGCAAGGGAATAGCCTGCTGTTAACTCAGAAAAGTGATAAAATGTTCTAGATGACGTTATTGGGACAGTAAATGAAGAAAGAACAGGGCATATGTATATATACACCAAAGGCAAACAAAGGGAGGCTCAAGATTCCCAGAAACCCCTCTTATTTAGTGCCCCTGTCAGGGAGTCACAGAACCTTTAGCACCCCCAATAATGTGTAATACTGAAACTTGTTGAGCAAAGGTCTATACCAGGGGTAGGGTGTCTAAGGATGATGTAAATTGTAGTCCAGCAACAGGTGGTGGGATGTACGTTGTCCAATTTTGGCCTTTGCACAGGCAACTGCAATGGGTTCTGGGTAAACAACTGCAAAACCAGTTCTAGGTATTGTTTTCTATCCTTTTTTTTCTTTTTTTAAATACACAATGGGGGAGATTCCCTAAGGCATGGTAAAGAGGTTATATAGCAGAGATAATTTCTCCAGTGATAACACTTCTCCAGTTCCTGTGTTATTCTATGGAGCCAACGCACTAAGATCGCCAGTGTTCTAGAAATCTTAGTGAATTGGCTCCGTAGAATAACAAAGGAAATAGAGAAAAGTGATGTCACTGGAGAAGTTACCTTCACTTTATCACCTCTCCTTAGTGAATAACCCCCAAATAGTTCTTAGCTTATTTTAAGCAGTCTGAAATCAGGTAGCTCAGTAAATGTAAACATAGCTGGCATACCTAGAAGGCACTATTATTTCACACAACTCCCCATCAAAACTGCCACTTCCTGTTGGCCAGTATGGCTCAGTTGTATAAAATGACAAAGAAATAAAGCTAAACATCACATAGAAATTATTAGTATAAAATGTTGCCTGGATTTGTGGGAGGAGCTGTTAGCCTTTATAAGTTCATAATTTCAGCCCCTCACTGTTCACATCATCATAGTGAATCTCTCCCTTCAACACCCCCTATTCTATCACCCCTTTACTGTGAGCTCTCTTATCAGGCACATCCTCACACATATTTCCATCAACTAGGTTTTTGTCATAGTGAATATGGATTTCTTCTGCTAAAAATGATAAGTATTGTAACATGATTTTATCACAATGAGCTGGTTTTCTGTGCAGCTCTTTGTTATTTGAGGATGTGGGAAGGAATGAAGAGTAGATAAGCTTTGGAGATGGTTTAATACGTACATTTATAAATCCATATACTTTCAATATATGTTTTAGAGTAGCCCAGTACATGTTTCACTAATTAAAACAACTCCCATTAAAGAAAATGCTAGAAGGTGTGCTTGTTAATTTTATGCTTAGTTTAAAGATTCCATTTAATACCTACTTTGTGTTCCTTCAATTTCTTCTGGAGAAGTTTATCTCGAATTGCCACCGACCTTGTCAACAGACTGAGGTCTTTGTTTGGAAATATCTGCATGGAAGAAACAACAAGATTATTATCACTGGTGTTATTAGACATCTAAGAAGTCTACTGCCTGTCTGCCGATTCCTTGTTTTACTGACATCTCTCTGTATTCAGTTGTACTATATTTATTAAGGGAAAGTTATGGTACATTAGAGCAATCACAAAAATTATATTTTGTGCTTTATCTATTTCAGATCTGTCAAACTTAAACATAGTTTAGGGCCGTAACTCAACATGTTGGTGGGCTACAGGGTTTTTAGGCATTGGTTGGGGGGCTAAATCTCCAGGTCTCCCTGTGAGTTTGGGGCAAATAATGGTACTAACTCTTCCTATTAGAAATTGTGCTGCATTGGTCACAGGGGTATATGCACCAACATGTTACTTAAAGTTCACAAATTATTGGAGTAAAATGTTCTTTAGTAGTAACTGTGATACATCCACATGTATCTTTTCATAAAGAAATGTTAATAAATAGTCATAGTTTGCAAATAATCCACTATCTGTGATTGTTTGTGACACAAACAAGAACATGTGTATTAACGTGTCTAAAAAGTCATTATTTAGTAGTTTATTGTGAATGAGATTGTTATGGCTGTCTTTCATGCTTAAGTGCTAAATCTTTTTTTATGTTCACTATTGTGTCTCTGTTTCATACATATGTCTCTTTGTATTTTCTGGGAGTTCACTATTGATCTTTTGTCACGAGTCACTAATTTTACATTTCTGTCACTATTTTGTTTAAAGGAAAAGTAAGCCCTACAAACCCAAGCAAAGTAAAAGTCTGGCCATGTGTCCCTGACGACTGCTAACATGATTCAATACCTCAGGGGTTAGTAGCTACCCAGCCGTGGGATTTCATCTCTTCACAAGTATTTTATTTATATAGCGCCAACCAGTGTACTTGGCACTTTACAGTTTACATTTGATATAGAAGGGGTACAATAAGTGCAGTGATTAAGTACTTATAAAGACAATCATAAGGGGAACAACAGGTGAGTATACATGAGGATGAAAGGTTCCTGCCCTGTAGAGCTCACAATCTAAGTATAGGATGGGTGACATACAGATACGATCTGGTAGAGGAGGAAGTGCAGTTTTTGACATATGAGGTACTGTTTTCATATTACACTGTTGCTACATTTAAAAAGTGCTCTTTTAGTTTGGATTTAAAGTTGTTGAGGGTTGATGCTTGGCGAATACTGGGTGGTAGGGCATTCCAGAGGTAGGGAGCAGCAAGGGAGAAAGCCTTCAGTCATGAAACAGCGATAGTGGTTAAAGGGGCAGAGAGTCGTCCACCATGAGTGCTATGTAGTGGACGTGCAGGAATATGGAGGGATATCAAAGATGAAAAAAAGACGGGGACTAGTGATGGAGAGCCTTGAAGGTAATGAGGAGGATTCTGAATGTGATATGCTGCTTTATGGAAAGCCATGACAGTGATTTTAAAAGTGGTGGGGCGAGTACTGTTCTGGAGGAGAGGAAGAGTATTCTGGTGGCTGAATTAAGAACTGATTGAAGAGGAGCGATATGGTTAGTAGGAAGACCATTATGTAAAGAGTTGCAGTAGTCCAGGCAAGAAAGGATAAGAGCATGTATGAGGGTTTCTGTTGTAGCGTGAGAAAGCAATGGCCGGATTTTTTGCTATATTCAGAAGAGCAACAGGTTTTGGATACGCCGTTAATGTGGGTGGAGAAGGAAAGAGAAGAGTCAGCCCAAAGTTACCCTGAGGCAGCGGGCCTTGTCTACAGGATAAATTGTGGAGCCTTCAACAGTTATAGAAAATGGAGGTGTTGTGCAGGATTTAGGAGGGAAGATAAGGAGCTCAGTCTTGGACATGTTAAGTTTTAAGCGACGATGAGCCATCCAGGAAGAGACAGTAATAAGACAATCTGAGACCCGCTGCTGTATTTCAGGTGATATTGAGGGTGCGGAGAGATATATTTGTGTATCATCTGCATAAAGATGATAGTTAAAGCCAAAGGATTTTATCAGTTGCCCCACGGAGAATGTATACAAAGAAAAGAGAAGAGGTCCCAGAACAGAGCCTTCGGGTACGCCTACTGAGAGGGGGATCGGAGGTGAGGAGGTGTTAGCGTGTGATACAGAGAAAGACCGGTGAGAGAGATAGGACAGAAGCCAGGAATGTGCCAGGACACAGATGCCAAGTGATTGGAGAACCGGAGAGAGAAGGGTATGGTCGACTGTGCCAAATGCTGCTGATAGGTCTAAGAGGATAAGAATAGAGAAATGGCCATTGGATTTTGCAATGTGGAGATACTTTGTTACTTTGATAAGGGCAGTTTCTGTAGAGAAAGTGGGCCGAAAGCCAGACTGCAGTGGGTCCAAAGTGTAATGGGAGTTGAGGAAGGTAAGTAGACGAGAGTAGGCTAGGCATTCAAGGAGCTTAGAGGCAAAAGGGATACGGGTAGATAGTTGGATGGGAAGGTGGGGTCTAATTAACTTTTCTTGAGGATTGGAGATATTATTGAATGCTTGAATGAGGAGGTGAAGATGCCAGATGATAGGGAGGAGTTGAATACACGCGTTAGCATGGGAACTAACGTGCATGACAGAGGATTGAGGAGGTGGGATGGAATAGGTTCAAGGGAGCAGGTGGTGAGTGGTGATGTGGACTGCAAAAGGGAGACCTCTGATTCTGTGACTGAAGTAAAGGAATCATATAAGTAGGATGGAGGATCAGGAAAATACAACTGTGGAGACTGGAAGGGTGGGATTGTTTGTTGTATTATGTTAATCTTTTGTGTGAAGAACTCTGCAAAGTCTAGAGGGGTTAGGGAGGGGAGAGTAAAGGATGGAGGAGAGGGGCAAAGGAGGGAATTGAAGATACAGAAGAGGCACCGTGGGTTACATTTGTGAGTATTGATTAGTGATGAGTAGTAATGCTGATTGGCAGAGGATAGAGCAGTGCTGAAGCAGGATAGGAGTAATTTGTACTGGATAGAGTCAGCGTGAGATCAGGACTTCCTTCACAGGCATTCAGAGGTGCAGGAACAGGAGCGGAGAAAGCGTGTTTGTGAGTTGAGCCAAGGGTGTGGATTTGAGGGGCGTTTGTGCCGGGCCTGGATGGGGGCATACAGATTGAGTGATGAGGAGAGGAGGTTGTTGTAGTATTCTATAAGTCTGTCAGGTTAAGAAAGAGTGTTGAAGGTGGAGAGGTTTGAGTGCTATGCAGAAGATAAGGCAGAAATGTCTAGTGACCAAAGGTTCCGGGTGTAGTGCGAGACTGTAGTTGGTGGCGGAATGAGGGAAAGGGTTGCAGAGAAGGTTATGAGATGGTGGTCGGAGGGTGGGAAAGGAGAAATGGAAAAGTCTATTAATGAGCAGTTCTTTGTGAAAACCAAGTCCAAGGAGTGGCAGTCTTTTGTGTGCTAGAGTAGGTCCATTGTTGAAGGGTGAAGGATGAGGTTAATTGAAGCAGGTGTGAGGCCCAGGAATGGGAAGGATCATCAGTATGACAGTTGAAGTCCCCAAGTATGAGAGAAGGAGTGTCAGAGGATAGAAATAATGTAAGCCAGTATTCAAAATCTGAGAGGAAGGCAGAGGGTGTGGTTGTGGGAGGTCTGTATACTACTGCTACAGGGTGGAATAATTGGATAGCTTGTACCTCAAAGGAGTTAGTTGAAAAGGATGGGGGAACAGGTATTAGCTGAAAACTACCTGAGGAGGCAAGCAGTACACCTGTGCCACCACCTCTGCCCACTGTGCGTGCTGTGTGTGAGAAGTACAGGCCTCCATGTGAGACTGCAGCCTCCACAGCTGAATCATGTTGGGAGAGCCAGGTCTCAGTAAGAGCAAGAAGATGGTGTGCTTGTGAGCAGAAAGTGAACTGGTTCTCTGACAGCCAGTTACCGATCAGACCAAAAGTGGCACTTCCTGCTTCCAAGTCAAAATACAGCACTGAATTGTCCACACAGATAGGCAAGTATTAACCCCTGAGCCACCAGAGCATGTTAGCAGTAGTCTGAGACACATGGCCAATTTTTTAGTTAGTTTAGATGTTTAGGATATTAATAACTAGGTACAAATCTGTCACAATTGGATTTGTAACCTACTTTTGAATTAGTTACCTGCTGATGCATATGTATCATGAAATTGGGTAATAATAACAACATCTATATCCCAGGACACTCTTGAAAACGAGGGATAATCTCAATGTATTCTACCTGGGAAAATAATGTATTACATTAGCCAATCCCTGAGTCCTTTAGAAACCTACTAATTGCCCTGCTGGCCAGATATCGATATAGAAAACTTGAGTGGTATATGAGAGGGAGGTGTAAGATGTAAGTGAGAGAAGCTGTACATGAGAATGTTCTGCTGAATGGCTTTTTCTGCACTGGTAGACTGACACACTGGGCCTTATGTAAAAAGACAAAGTGGAGATATTCTAGAGCAAACCAACTACAATATAGTGGAACAATAAAAAGTCCCAAAATTACCATTGAATTAACCCTTTCAGTGCCAGAGATGTATCTAATTCATTGTGATGCAATGCAATGGATACCTCTCAGGCACTCAAAGGGTGAAATGAGGCTGTTAACCCCCTTAAATGCTACAGAGGTCTTCAAAGCACTTTGTGCGCAAGAAGGGTGTCTGACGGATTGCAAAGCAATGTCCTGGATACCCCTCTGGCACACAAACTGTTAGATCAATTGGAATTTTTTTATCGGTCCTCAACGGTGCAGTTGGTTTGATCCAGAACTGCTCCCTGCCTTTATACATAAAGCACGTGGGGCCTAGTTCAGTAATCTAAGAGGTGCAATTCCAGGTCAAGCCTACGGCACCGTAGTGGACAAGTGTTAATTCTCCATTGATAGTTTTTAACCTCTTGAATGACAGAGAGGTCTCCAACATTCACACTGCATCGTATTCAAGGGTTTAAAAAAAATAAAAAATAATTTAAATCAAATGGGAGATATTCATTTGTCCCCTATGGTGTAGTTGGAATGCTTCAAAATTGCGCCATTTTAGTTTTCAGAATTAGGCCCCTTGTACAGAGAGAACAAGAAGGGACCCACCTCTGCGCAGTCAGGTAGAGGGCTAAATCTGGCACTGGGGCCATATTTTATAAAGGTCTACTCCAGGGGATATACACTATGCTTCAATACTGTTCTGCACAAGTATCATTTACACACACATCTCACTAATATGCTTTAGAACGTTTAGCACCTTAACCACTAACTAAAGCAATTCTCAAGCAAACCGACTACATCATAAGGTAGAGCTAAACACATTCAGCCCTTTTAAAGCTAGAGGCCGCCAACTCATTGCTTCGAAATGCTCTGGAGACCTTTCAAGCATTCAAGGGATTAAAAGCATAGTTTAAATCAAAGTTACGTTTTATCCATCCCATGTGAAGCAGTTGGTCTGCTCCCGAACTATTGTTCTCTTTTGTGGCTAAGCCCCTTAGCACACAAAACACAATGGAGTTTATCAGCCCATTGGCTCCAGTCCATATCAATGCATTGCAAAGCCCTCTGACATTTAAAGGGATAGTAATATTTCTATTAAAGTGCAGCTCCAAGTTTTTTATATCACGTAGAGCTATATATTTCTTTACTTACAGATTTGTAGTTTCAACACTATTCACGTTAAAAGGATCCCCCTCCCGCCCCTTTCCCTGCTAGGGTTGCCACCCGGCCGGTATTTTACCGGCACAGACGGTAATTAGCTCACTGGAGCCAATGCCAGTATAAGTATATACCGGCAATTCAAAAGCTGGTATTACTTTGCGTCCGGGGAGGGGAGTGAGCAGACTGAGTATAGGTGTCTCAGCTGATTGGACAAATAGCTGAGGCTCACCATGCCCCTCGCTGAATGAAGCTTGCCAATCACTGCCTGTTATCCCTCTACTATAATTTTGCGTCTCAAGGCTCGTTCTGCTATCCAATCAGTATGAGATATCCAGGTATAGCCCCGCCCATTTGTAGTGAGCCATTGATCCGGGCTTCAGCCTCTGCGCTCGGTAGTCCTGGGCAGGACCATGGTGCTGGTGAACGGGGGAGAGGCAGGACAGCTGACAGTGCTGGCGACTCCTGCAGGCAGTGTAGAGGGCGGCTCTTCAGACTTCAAGGAGTGGAAGCCCTGTGAGCGGGGTGGCTGGCCAGCAGCAGAGGAAGTGCTCATCTTTCAGGAATGCCTGGGGAAATATGTTCTATGCGGACCCGATCACCAGGGCAATTGAGAGTTCCCAGGACAAGAGGCTCACCTTGTCTCAGGTCTATGATAGGATGGTCCACTCTGTGGCCTACTTCGAGGACAAGGGGGACAGCAACAGCTCTGCTGGATGGAAGGTGAGTGAAGTAACACAAGCTTGCCTTAAAAGTCACTATGGTGCATATATTTCAAAGCAAATAACCATCAACAAACAATTGCTCCATATATATCAATGAAACAATGCCTTTTCATTGATACATATGGAGCAAATGTAATTGCTTAAAACATGTGTGTGTGTGTGTGTGCGCGCTTGTGATAACAGTTGCCAAACCACTTGTATTGACCTCAAATACTACTCTGTGGATGTTCTTTTAGGCCAGCGTCCCTGCTTGATCACAGTAGACTAATACTTGGATCAGTCATTGTGTTTGATCTACTTTGAGTGAAGTAGAAGGCGAAAAGTGATAGGAACTTAGCAGTGTTTTCGGGGGAGTGATCCAGTGGGACACATTTATATATTTGTAAACACAAACTTCCTGTTGATTTTAAACAGGTAGTTAAATTAATGCAATTAACCCATTAAATCCAGGAGTGTGTGCAAAGCATTGCAACAATATGCACATCCCTCTGGCCATTTAAGGGTGAAAGGTACATTTTTAATGTAATCAACTATTTGTCCTTCCCCTGGTGCAGCTAGTTTGCTTCCAGATACCTTCACTTTTACTTTATGCAGTGAGGGCTGTCCTCTGGTGAGTGATGCAGTGAGGACTGTTCTCTGGCGAGTGATACAGTGAGGACTGTCCTCTGGCGAGTGATGCAGTGAGGACTGTCCTCTGGCGAGTGATGCAGTGAGGACTGTCCTCTGGCGAGTGATGCAGTGAGTGCTATTCTAGAAATAAACAGTGTCATCACCTGAATCATTTGGCAGGTTACTGCTTTATTGTTGTGTGTATAACATTCACAGAGCAGTGGGCCTTCTGTATAAAATCAAAATGGAGCAGTTATGTTATTATGACTGGAATTATATCAATAGTCTGTACTGTCATGAGGGTTAATTCAATCATTAAACTTCAGGGGGGGGGGTGCTGGAGATGGGCAGAGGGGGGAACACATCCACTGTAGCAAAGCAGATTGGGGAAGATGCATGCTGTAGTTGGGTACATGGAGTAGATGCCCACTTTAGCTGGGTAGAGGGGGGAGACATTTTCTGGAGCTGGGCAGAGGGAGATGCCCTTTGGAGCTGGGCAGAGGGAGGGAGATATCTGCTGGAGCTGGGCAGAGGGGGGAGATGCCTGCTGGAGCTGGGCATGGGGGAAGATGCTCACTGGGTCTGGGCAGGGGGTACACCTTCTGCAGCTGGGCAGAGGAGGGGAGATGCGTGCTGGAGTTGGGCACAAGAGGGGAGATGCCTGCTGGAGCAGGGCAGAAGGGGAGGGGGATTTATATTTAACAATGAACTAAGTCAAACAGTTTTTGTGGGGTTTATCCATCTATGACTGACTATTTTATTTCTAAACCTTAAGAATTAATGAATAAGTATGGTTCAAACCACTGTTTGGGCTACTACTGTGCTTCAGGATATCTACTGTGCTTTATGAGAACGGAGCTCCTGGCACCCGGTACCTGTAACGAGGAGCCTAAAGCTCAATTTTGTAGGGTCATGCAACACTAAGTGGTTCTGCCCCTTTTGTGGCTCCTCCCTTTTGTGGCTCCGCCCTCACGACCCACAACTATGGCCGGTATTTTCTTGAGGAAAAGGTGGCAACCCTATTCACTGCGTCATGCTGCCTCTCAGTCAGGTCCGGATGGAGAGTGGCGAGGCAGAGGTGTAACTAGAAGCCACCGGGCCCTGGTGCAAGAATTGCCATGGGGCCCCCCTCCACGCCCACATTGGCCCCCTCATCCACATTGCCCCTTCCACAATGCCCCCTTCATCTCCACAATGCCCCTTCCACAATGCCCCCTTCATCTCATCTCCACAATGCCCCCATCATCTCCACAATGCCCCCTTCCACAATGCCCCCTTCATTTCCATAATGCCCCCATCTTCACATTTCCCCTACTTCCAGTCCCTGGTGGTCTAGCGGAGTGTATTTACAGATCTGTGCCTCCTTAGGCACAGATCTCTGCAACCGGAGCTCCTGCGCACCGCTGTAGTAATGCAGAGGCTGGGAGATGATGTCATCTCCCAGTGCTCTGTATTACTACAGCGGCGCACTGAGTGGGAGATCAGGTAAATGACTGCTGCGGGCGAGGGGGTCGCAGGCGGTGGCCGGGCCCCTGGAGTGACGGGCCCGGTCGCAGGGGCGACTGCTGCGACCCCTATTGTTACGCCACTGTGGCGAGGGACAATCTTCAGTAGGCAAAAGGAGAATCCTGCCGTCTGTCAAGGGGGAGAGGGTTTTCCTTATACTTACTGAGTGAAGATTGTCCCTCACTGGATCCTTCTGGTCCCACAACTGGATTGCAGATCTAAGGGGAGACAGCCAGAAGGGGAGGGAGGGGGATCCTTTGGGCTTGAATAGCATTTAAAGCAGAACTACCACCCCTTCTAAACTTGCCCCCATATAATTACCCATCTGGTGACTAGCTGCTCAATAGTGCTAGTTGTCAGAATTATTACCTCCTTTTAGAGAATTCCCACTGTTCCCGGGACTGACAGGCAGGAAACAGCGCAGACATCTTTGCATAGTGACGTCTGTGCTCCTGCTCTGTCAGTCCCAGCCTGCTCTAGGAGACGTTGCTAGGAGCCGCACAGCACCGGAAGGGATGACAGGCAGGAAACAGCGAAGATATCTTTGCATAGTGACGTCTGCGCACCTGCACTGCTTCCTGCCTGTAATCCCAGGAGGAATAGGAATTCTCTAAAAGGAGGTAATAATTCTGGCAACTAGCGCTATTGAGCTAGACCCGTTTTAAACTACAAATAAGTAATGAAATCTAGCGCTACATGTTATAAAAAGCATAAAGACGACTCTGAGCTGCACTTTAATAGAAACATTACTATCTACAAGATTCTTAAAGGGTTAGTAATGTTTCATAAAAACTGAAGGTAGGATTGTTGTTTATAGTTTAAACTAGTGGTTCTCAACCCGTGCCCTCAGTGGCTACTAACAGGCCAGGATTTGAGAATTTCCTTTTAAGAGCACAGGAGAGTTAATCAATAAGACTGACCCTCTGATCAAAACACTTGTGTTCTAGCAGGAAATTCCTAGGTCCTGGCCTGTTAGTGGCCACTGAGGGCATGGGTTGAGAACCTCTGGTTTATACTACTGCTGCCCAATGGTGGCCCTGTTCATATCTCGCTAGTTGCAATGCAGCTGTATTATTATTATAAAGTTTACCCCTCCCGCTCCTTTTACCGACATTGGTGTTCTGGCTGCAGAACTGAAGGAGGATCCCAACGAGGGACAATCTTTTATCAGTATAAGGAAAAACCTGCCCTCCTTCATTAAAGAGGACAGAGTTTACCTGATACTGACAGAAGGAAGATTGTCCCTTGTTGTGATCTGTCTGGTCCGATGACTGGATTTCAGATCTGAGGGGAGGCAGCTTACATTATGTAAAAGGGGGCGGTAGGGGTAAACTTTATAATATGATTGTATCTCAACTACAGAAAGATGAACAGTGCCACCATTAGACAGCAATAGTATAAAATACAAAATAACAGTCATATCTTCAGTTTTTATGAAACATTCCTAACCTTTTAAAGGTTTCCTTGAAAGGTTTTGGTTTGTATGTTATCCCCACCTGTAGCCATGGGAAGATATCCACCAGGCTATTCTTGGCAACAGTATCCACAATGCCTTTACTGTAGTTAAGCATTTCCTCGAATTCTGGATTTCCTCTGCTGTAACGTGTGTTGAAACACAGAGAGCAAACCACATTGGTGACAGCCCGGGTGAGTTCTGGGGCCATGTCTAGAGGGCTGCTCTGGGAGTTGATGAGTGTTTGGCACATCGATGCAGCTTCACGGGAAACTGGAATACATAAGCAGTCAGTTAATTAAAGGGTCTTCATTAAAGGGATAGAAATGTTTCACAAAAACAGCAGCTCCAATTAATCTTCATAGTATTTGGGCCATGGAGAGTTATTTCAGTACTTTCAGATTTGTAGTTCAAGAGTAACTGAATGATAAAGTTTCCCCCTCCCATCCCCTTTTACCTAGTGTAAGCCATCTCCCCTCAGATGTAGAATCTGGTCCATAGACCAGACAGCTCACAGCAAGGGACAGTCTCCTTACTGTGAGAACAATGAAAGCCCTGCCCCGATTGACAGGTTTTTCCCTTATGTTAATTGAAGATTAGCAGCAAGACTGTCCCTCTCTGCGATCCATTTGGACAGTCTTGCTACTCTGAGGTGAGTGTTACATCAGTAAAAGGGGCGGGAGGGGGATACTTTATCATTCAAGTAATCTTGAACTACAAATCTGAATGTACTGAAATAACACTCTCCATGGCACAAATACTATGAAGATTAATTGGAGCTGCTTTTATTGTGAAACATATAGATCTTTTCCTGATAAGTAACACAGTGGAATTTCCAATGGTGGGAGATGCCTTACTCAAAAGTTTTAACCCTTTGAGTGCCAGAGGGGTATCCAAAGCATTGCTTTGCACACACAGTGGCCTGAAAATATACAGTGGCGTTGTTGCTACACCGTCCTATTGACAACTCTGGTCCGTAGACCATAAATCTCCATAGGATGGTGTACCAACAGTGCCACTGTAAATTTTCAGGCCACTGTGATATTGCACCTAAAAAAAACTCAAGTTTGAGCGGTTATATTTTAATAAAATATCTCTCAGCAGTGGGAGTACCCTTGTTTTATTCGGAGACAAACCCTACAACAAATATTTATTTACATCTTAAGTATTACTATCCCTTTAAGAGCACATGTAAAAAGTAGTGTATGAGCATTAGGTGTATGGTATATATAGTATATATATATATATATATATGCACTGATGAATGTAAAGTGGCAGTGGAGGTTTGATGCTAGTCATTTCTAATTAACAATGCGCTTTAGATCATATCACCTTTGCGACACTCATTACAAGCTTGCATAAACAGAAGCAAACATGTAGTGACCCAACTCCTTATAGTCTAGAATAACTGTAATTAGAGGTTTGTTCAGAGAAAACAGGTTTTCTTCACACAAAAAAAAACACAAAAAAACAAAAAAAAACCATTAACGATCAAAAGGGTGTCAAACAGTGTATTGCACACCCCTCTGGCCCGCAAAGGGTTAAGGTTTTGCTTTTGAGTAGAGGGTCTTTAACATTATATGTCTGTCCTTTCTTTTAACCATTTGAGTGTCAGAGGACTAAGCAAGGCATTGCTCATCTCTCTGGTACTCAAAGGGTTAGTAGTGGATGTTAATTTTCTCATTACTTAAGAAAAATGTTGATGAAATATCTTCACCTCTGGCAACATCTATACTGGTGAGAGAGGAGTATTTAATTAAATATTTTGGAGACGCACTTATATTCACAGGTTTTAATCAAATTATACTGTAATTACATTTTCCAGAAACAGTGCTCTCTACCAATTTTTCTATTTTTTTTTTTGTCCGGTGTTTCCCAACGCTCTCCTCAGGGAACCCTAACTCACCTGTAACATGCTGGGGAAGCCTGAAGACATGGTCTGTTAGGTGCCCTTGAGGAAACTACCAGTAGGCAGTAGCCTGGAGGGGGTGGGGATCTGTCACTACCAGTGGGCAGTGGACTGGAGGGGGCGTGGGGATCTGTGACCACCAGTGGGCAGTGGACTGGAGGGGGCGTAGGGATCTGTGACTACCAGTGGGCAGTGCACTGGAGGAGGCGTAGGGATCTGTGACTACCAGTGGGCAGTGCACTGGAGGGGGCGTAGGGATCTGTGACTATCAGAGGGTAGCAGAACAAAGCTGGGATGTGAGACAGTGTATGTGGGATCTGTGACTACCATCTGGAGGGAGAGCGTGTGAAAGCGGGAATCTGACTACCTGGGGCAATGGAACTAAGCTAGGGGAGTCAGGCAGCACAAACAGGGAACTGTGACTATCAGTGACCAGGCTTATGGGGGGAGGGGAGGGCCAGAGAGTGTATATGGGGATCTGAGTCTACCAGTGGACAGTGGAACCAGGTTGGAGCTCAGACAGTGTTTGTGGGTATCTGTGATTACCAGTGGGCAAAGGAAACAGGGTAGGAGGTCAGGCAGTGCATGTTGGTAACTGTGACTACCAGTGATAGTGGAACCAGGCTAGCTGATCAGTATATTTGGGGATCTGTGACTACAAGTGGGCAGTGAAACTCGGCTGATGGGAGGCCAGACAGTTTAGGTGAGGATCTGTAACCATCAGTGGGCAAAGGAAACAGGCTAGGGGGATCATCATAAATGGGAACTGTGACTACCAGTGGACTGTGAACGGGGGGGGGGATGTAAAAGTAGGGATGTCATTACCCCTGGAATCAGGCCCGGGGAAAGGGGAGGGATATGGGATCTTTGACTAGCAGTGGAACCAGACTTGGGTGTCAGATAGTGTATGTAGGGATCTGTGACTACCAGTGGACTGTGAATGGGGGGGGGGTTAAAAGTATGTGGGATGCCACTAACCCTGGAACCAGGCCAGGGGGAGGGGGCGGGATATGGGATCTCTGACTAGCAATGGAACCAGACTTGTATGTGGGGATCTGTGACTACCAGTGAGCAATGAAACCAGGCTGGAGGGGTTAGGTGGGTGTGTATGTGGTGATCTGTGACTACTAGTGGGCAGTGGATTTGGGTATCTGTGTCTAGCAGTGGGCAATGGAACCAGGCTGGGGGGTCAGGCATTTATTTGTGTATCTGTAACCACCAGTGGGCAATGGAACCAGACTGGTGTCATTGTGTATGGGGATCTGTCACTATCAGTCAGTAACCAGGCAGGAGGTCAGATAGTGTACGCAGGGATGTGTTACTACAAGTAGACAGTGGGACCATGCTGGGGGGATGGGGAGCGAACTGTGTATGTGGGGATGTGTGACTAACAGTGGGCAGTGGAACCAAGCTGAGAGGTTAGCCAGAGTATGAGTGCTCCTGTGACTACCAGTGGAACCAAGCTGAGAGGTTAGCCAGAGTATGTGTGGTCCTGTGACTACCAGTGGAACCAAGCTGAGAGGTTAGCCAGAGTATGAGTGCTCCTGTGACTACCAGTGGAACCAAGCTGAGAGGTTAGCCAGAGTATGAGTGCTCCTGTGACTACCAGTGGAACCAAGCTGAGAGGTTAGCCAGAGTATGAGTGCTCCTGTGACTACCAGTGGAACCAAGCTGAGAGGTTAGCCAGAGTATGTGTGGTCCTGTGACTACCAGTGGAATAAAGTTGAGAGGTTAGCCAGAGTATGAGTGCTCCTGTGACTACCAGTGGAACCAAGCTGAGAGGTTAGCCAGAGTATGAGTGCTCCTGTGACTACCAGTGGAACCAAGCTGAGAGGTTAGCCAGAGTATGTGTGGTCCTGTGACTACCAGTGGAATAAAGCTGAGAGGTTAGCCAGAGTATGTGTGGTCCTGTGACTACCAGTGGAACCAAGCTGAGAGGTTAGCCAGAGTATGAGTGTTCCTGTGACTACCAGTGGAACCAAGCTGAGAGGTTAGCCAGAGTATGTGTGGTCCTGTGACTACCATTGGAATAAAGCTGGGTTATCAGACATCATGTGTGTGTAGCTATGTGACTTGAGTTACTGACAATGAGCTTTGTGTATAAAAACCTAGAGCACCACAGGGCACAGATAGAAATTCCTCAAATGTCAGTTGATTTAAACATGGCTTTTAACAGCTTGAATGCTAGAGAGATCTACAAAAAAGGACCTCTCTAGAATTCAAATGGTTAAAAGTCCCATTTAAAGCAATAGGTTTATTTATCTTTCCTGAGCTGAAGTGGATTTAGCCAAGAATTGTCCAATTTATTTTATGCATAATGCCCTAAATGTATACATTTTAGAAGATTTATAACTGCAAACACCAATAAAGAATGACAGAAGGAAAGGTGAGACTCCACCTAACCCTTGGAGTGTCAGAGGGGTATCCAATGCATACCCCTCTGGCACTCAAAAGGTTAAAGGTAATAAATTCTCACTTACTTTGCAGTTTCCCAATATAACACAGGCACAGAGTCACAAGCAGGCATGCCAGACTTAATATCACAAATGCTTTTGGCTGCTAGAAATGTGTTTGCTTCTCAGTGGAAACAGCGAGCAAATTGTAATGCAATCAGACAACTAGTAGGTGAGTATTAGTAAAATTACCTCAATGCCTTTATTGCATACCGTATGATTTGTTCCCTCCTTTGTTCAGGCTCTACCCTTATTATTTGTTAATAAATAAAAAAATGAAAGATACTGTCAATCCAGGAAATGTAATACTGAATAAACATAAGATCTACAATAAATGAGCAAAGGTATGTGAAGAAAAAAAAGACAAAAGCTTTACCCCATACCAAGTCCTAGAAATATGTACACAATCATACAAAATAAAAAATTATTTGGAAAAAAAATGGAAATTCAATAGCAAAAAACTAAAGACAATTAAATTCTCACTCAAATACATAAAACCCAGGAAAAAAAAAACAAGTTGTATGTATGCACATATATCACTCACACACACGTCCGATTTACATCAGTGTGAATTACAGAAAATCCCTACATCACCTCTATTGATTTGCTGCAGTTTTCCTCTAGGTTTCTTTTGAACACACTGAGTGTGCAGACGCTTATTTCCCCACTACAGCATGTTTATGGACCTTGTCCCCTGCTTGCAATAAGCCAATGACAGGAGCAGGGGACCGGTATTTCAGTCTATGCAGGGACATGCAGTGCATTCAGCAGATTTTTCTCCAGGTGTCCATGTACCAATTTCAAATGAAATCCGTGCCATGCAGCTGAAGAAAACCCTACAGCATGCACAGAGCATCACTACTGAGACTCAAATACCAGTCCCCTGCTCAGGAGCAGAGTGCCTTTACGGGTGGCAATGGAAACAGCATGCATGAAGCCCAGGAGTAGGTGTAAGAACAGAGGTGGATTTCAACTGTCAAAATATATATTGGTTCTGTATGCCACCTCCTGGGCCCTGCTATAGCATTTCTGTGGGCTCTGTCTCATTGTGAGCGGGAGACAGTCCACAAAAATGCTATAGCAGGGTCAGGGATGAACCAATATATAGTTTAACAATTGAATCCCCCTCAGTTATTATGGCCATGCTTCTGCAGCTACCCATGCTTGGGCTTCATGCGAGATGTTTCCACTGCCACCCAAAAAGGAGACACACACTGGACTTTGTGTTCCACACTAGACTAGAAGTATCTGATCTAACAAGCAACCCAGGGGCCTGGATAGATCACTACTACATTCACTTTTCTATCACTTATCACACAAATGGGTTTCCACTAAGGGAGAGGACTACATACCGTTCATTAAGGGGCATTACTCCACAAGATCTCATCTCATAACTGGACTTTATAGATATAATGGGCTCGTGCTAGGATACATGTTCTCTTGTTAGTAATAGTCACTAGAATCAAATTGGAGACCACCAGCTCACACTCGATATCTAAGCAAGCACCATCAGGCAACCTAATTTCATAGTATAATAACAAAGATGGAAAATGAGGAGACTTAGGCTTTAAAAATGCTAGAGGGGTATCTTACACAGGAAGAGAAATGCACACTGGCTAGCCAAAATAAAACTACCAGAGTGCCATTAGTCTAAAATATAGGAAAAAGGGGGTACCGTGTTAAAGTGATACCTTTATTGGCTAAGTAGCTTTAGAATGCAAGCTTTCAAGAAAAATGAGGTGTCTTCAGGCATATTTGGAATGAAGCCTGAATACAAAATACATGACAAGTTATATACACATGCAATTTTTTTTTTATTCAACTGAAGGGGAGTCTCCTACAGCATTGTATGTGTAAATTATTCCTTAGACTTCAGTATAGGCATCTCTTTGTAACTGACCAAGAAGTACAAGAGTTTTGTGAGCACAATATCCCTTGAAATACATTGTGCACCCCTCTGGCACTCAAAGGGTCCAAAATATGTTTATTGTGTGGAATAATGTGACATAAATTTCTTGTCATACTCAGGCCACAGCTTAGAGTGTAAAAAGTGGTGATCAATTTATACTCCTATATCTTTCTGTCTCTCGGTTTCTGAAAAGTTCCCATCAGTACAGACACCCTGGCATTTTTAATGCTGTTACCAGTTTTGCAAAAATGTTGACCCACTGTGATGCCTCAGTGGACCCTGGCTTTACACACCTGCTATTAAGCTCACTGTAGGCAATTTTTGAACTCCACTGAAGGAAGCAATCATCCGACCGCTGCTGAAAAAGCCTTCCTTGTACATAGGCTCTCACAATTTACTTTCCTTGGGATGATAATTGAAAATGTTGCAGCAACCCAACTGGAATCCAGGCTGTCAGCCAAAAAATACATATCCTTTTCAGTCAGGATTTACATGTCAGTTCAGTACAAATACAGCACTGATTTTGTGTATTGGAATGACTTTCTGATAACAAGAGACAAGGGTGATTGTTCAAGATTAATCCTCCTTGATCTCCTGACAGCATAGGACACAGTGGACCATGTTAATTAAATGGCCACCTGAATAACCTTTTCAGATTGGATGGAGAGGTCGTTAGCTGGTTCAAGTAATGTCTATCTTGCAGATTCCAGATTTTCCTCTGGAGTGCATTAGTCTGCACCTGCATCATTAGTATTTGAAATGCCACAAGGATCCATCTTATTCATCGTGCTATTTGCAGAGTACCTGCTGCCAGAGGGTGATGTTGTAAGATAACATGGCCTAAACTACCATTGTTATGCAAACAACACACAGCTTTATCGCTCATACAAACCACAAGCCAAACATCTGGTATCTGTAATCCATGGATGTCTACTAGAGCTTCTTAACTGAATGAATGCAAGTTGGCTTTAGTTGAATCCTGATATAATACAGGTATTCAAAGCAGGAAAAAGTTCCCTGACAATAATAAGACTTCATCAAAACTAAACTGCCGGCCTGGAACACAGTGGGTCAAGTGTAAGAAACGGTTTAGGTAATTTGGGGTTGGTGCTTTAGTGTGGATCATCTCTGGAACATCAGGTATTAATTACAATCGACATAATTCTTTTACCTGAGAAATACAGACATAATTAAGTATTTGATTTCTACAGAAGATATCCCACCTTGAAACATGCCTTAGTATCCTCACATCTGGATGATTGAAATGCACTTTATTTAGGATTTACAGATAAAAACTTCAACAAAAAATATACAGTAAAAAGAGAATTTCAAAGATGTGAAAGACAAACAGGACCATCACCTTTTTGCCCTCACTTTATACACTAACCACAATAGTTTGGTGGATACTAGTCCCACTGAATTTAACCCTTTGAGTGCCAGAGGGGTATGCAACGCAATGATTGCATACCCCTCTGGCACTCAAAAAGTAATTCACAAATGATTGGCCTGAAAAATAATAGTCTTATGTAATAGCCACATGACAGCTGCATACTTAATCTTCCATGTGTTAACTTTACAAGAGTTATAAAAGAGGATTTTAGTCTTACCTGTTAAATCCTTTTCGCTTAGTCCATATAACTTACAGGTACATGGGGAGGCAACAGCTCCTCGCAGTAGGCTGGAACAGTTGTTCAAGAATTGCAGGGGCTGAGCCTCCCTTTCCTCCATAGCAGGCAGCGAGAAGGAGAAGAAGAAGCGAAAACTCCTGTGAGCACGGATCCAATAGGACTCCCATGTCCATACTTGGGAACTCTCCGGTTTTGCCCCGGAGACTCCGGATTTCAAACTGAATTACCCGCGACTAAGCCCTGCCCCTTTTATGATGCAAATCGCGTCATCTTCCTCCCCGGTCGGCACTGACAGGGTTACCCTCCGGGTAGCCCTGCTTCAAAAGTTCCCAGGTATGCCCATGTCCAGCCACAGGAACCAAGCATGGTCAATTCCACTGGGTGGGAGACCTGTAAGCTATATGCACTAAGAAAAAGATTTACCAGGTAAGGCTAAAATTGTCTTTTCTCTATCATCCAATATAGCTTACAGGTACCATGCGGATGTACCAACATTAAGTTCCCAGGGTGGGAAGAGAAGGAAAGGACCAAGCGCCAGTCCCCATGATACCAGAGTTCCCAAAGGTCTATCCAGGACTCTGAACAACCCAACCTAATAAAGTGTCAATAAGGCACAGGAAAGAAAAGTCATAGACAGGCAAAACTGCCTCCAGGACTTTCTTGCCAAAGATGGAATCAGCCAAAGCCAGCACATCCACATGATAGTGTTTGGCAAAGGTGTGCACAGAAGACCAAGTGGCCACCTTGCACAGCTGATCAGCAGAGTCCTGATTCTTGTAGGCCCAGGAGGCCTAACAGACCTAGTAGAGTGTGCAGTGATTCGAAAGGAAACAGGTTCACCTCTGAGTTCATGAGCCTTTCGGATGGTAGACTTGATCGAAGATGCAATACTCACCTTGGACGCTGCTTTACCAGCCCTGGGACCCTCAGGGATGACAAACAAAGCATCAGTCTGATGAACAGTGCACATAAAACTTAAGGTATGCCATAGAGGAGATGAAGGGGGACATTGTGGAAGAGGGGCATAGCGGAGATGAAGGGGCACATTGTGGAAGAGGGGCATAGCGGAGATGAAGGGGCACATTGTGGAAGAGGGGCATAGCGGAGATGAAGGGGGACATTGCGGAGATGAAGGGGGCATTCGGAGATGAAGGGGGCATAGCGGAGATGAAGGGGGCATTGACCAGGCACCCTCCCCTCATCAGAGCAGGGGGTGCCTGGTGTCGCCCCATTGACTTGAATGGGGCTCGGGTGCTCGGCCGAGCACTCGAGCCTCAGGGGGTGCTCGGTCAGAGCACCCGAGCATCGGGGTGCTCGGTCAACACTAGTGGAAACCACTGCAAAAGAATAGCTCTTCCTCTTCAAGATTGAGGCCTCAACAGCCATTCCCTCAAAGCCAGTTGATCCACATCCTCCTTCCACAGGTAACCCTGCAGAAGGATATCTGGTCTGTGCAGCAGATGAAATGGTTCCTGCGTGCATAAAGGGAGTAGTTCGGGGAATCAATGTTGTCGGGTACAATAAGGCGCTATCAGGATGACTGAGGTGTTGTCCATCCAAATCTTCCACAGGACCCTGGGCTGCAGAGGAAGTGGGGGAAAGATGTAGGCCAGCCAAAAGGTCCATGAAATCAACAGGGCATCCACTGCAAACACTAATGCTCCTGCCATTGTGAACAAAACATCTGAATCTTCTGGCTATCTCTTGTGTCCATTAGGTTTATACAATAAAGACCCCACTTCTGTAACAGGAGGTCGAACACTTCTCGGTGAATTTCCCACTCTCCAGGATCCACTGTGAGGAAGTCTGCAGGGACGTTTTCTACACCTGGGATGTGCACGGCAGAAATAGAAGGCACATAGTTTTCTGTCCAAGCCAAAATAGCTTTTACCTTGAACCAAGCCGCAGGGCTTCTTGTGCATTCTTTCCTGTTGATGTAAGCCATGGCCGTTTTGTTGTTGGACTGGACTCGGAACGGGCATCCCGCCAGGTGAGAGGACCAATACCTCAGAGAGTGAGAGATCACCCAAAGCTTCAAGATGTTGATGGGAAGGAGAGTCTCCTCTGGAGACCAAAGACCCTGAACACTCAGACGACCTAAGACTGTGCCCCAACCGAGTAAGCTGGTGTCCGTCATCATAGTGGTCTAGTATGGGGTTACAAATGGCCTCCCTTTCTCCAGGTTGGAGAGATCCAACCACCAATGAAGGTTCTGTTTCACCTCTGCCGGAAGGGAAATAGGAATATCCAGGAGATCCGTGTTCCCCCTGCAAACATAGATCACAAACCTCTGAAGCTCCCTGGCATGGGCCATGACAAAGGGTAACGCTTCTATGGTCAATATCATCTTCCCCACCAGAGAGGAGAACTTTCTTGCCGGAGCTGATGTCCACAACAGGGCAGAGGACACCTTGGATGTGAGTTGCTGAATCAAATCCTCCGTCAGGTAGACCATACTCGGCAGAGTGTCGAACCAGAGTCCCACAAACACCAGATTCTGGGAGGGAACTGGGGCAGACTTGTCCATATTCAGGATCCAACCGTGTTGGTGGAACATTCGAGCACAGTCCTGAAGTTGGCACTCCAGAAGGTCCTTGGAGGGTACCTTGAGGAGAAGGTCATACATGTATGGTGTCACCTGGATCCCCTTGGTGTGCAGGAAGGCAATTAATGCACCCAGAGCACAACTGAACACCTGTGGGGCAGTAGTGAGCCCGAAGGGAAGGGCAGCGAATTGGAAGTGTCCCAAGTGGCAGGCAAAACTGAGGTAATGCTGACTTGCAAGATGCACAGGAATGTGAAGATATGCATCCTGAAGATCCAGAGATGCCAGAAATTCTCCCTGACACATCGCAGCGATGACCGAACGTAGAGACTCCATCTTGTAGTGGGTCTTGACCACAAATTTGTTGCGTGCCTTGAGGTACAGGATAGGACGGCAGCTGGCGTCCTTCTTGGCAACAGCAAAGAGGTTGGTATAAAAGCCTGAACCTCTTCCCTGCTGAGAGAGACTGGACCTCCCTATTGAAAAGCCTGAGCTTTTTCTATCCCAGTGGGGAGCAAGAAGGGAAGAACCTGAATGGAGGTAGGGATTTTAAGGGAATCCTGTAACCTTCTGAAACCACCTGTAATACCCACTGATCCGCAACAGATCCTGTCCAAACTGTCAAAGTGTTGCAGGCGACCCCCACTGGATGCAGACCAGCCTTCAAGACAGCTTCAGGCTTGCTGTCAGTCACATCCTTAAGAACTGAAGCATCCGCAACTGCCAAGGCAGTGGATTTAGAGAGCCTGGAAATGGGAGAATCAACCTGTGGAGGAGTAGCCCATTGTGCCAAGGCAGCTTCAGAAAAGGGATACAGCTTAGAGAATCTATTAGACAAAGCCAAACACTTGTCAGGAGTTTTCCACTCATCCAAAATAATTTGATCCAGAGAGGGATTAGTGGGAAAAATAGTGCAGGGCTCCTTCCACCTCTGAAAGATGTCAGAAGAAGCCTGAGGCTCTACAGGAGTAGAGGGAATGTTTTAGGTAGTTAATACCTCCTTATTGAGACCCTCAGCAGAGGGTTCAGGGTCAGCTTCAAAGGGATCACCATGAAATTGGGAAGAAGCATCTTCAGAACACACCATCCTCAGAATCCCCATATGAATCCTCTAGAGGAGAAGCAGGAATGCCTGAAGTGGAGGGTCTCCAGGACTGAAGACCCCCTGGAGAGAAAGAGGAAACTGTGCCATAGGAGGACTTTAAATCCTTGACCCAAGGTGGCTCTTGATCATGGCTGGAAGGCCCTGGCGGAGTTGCAGGGGCCACAGCACATAAAGGGTATAAGTGACCTGAGTACTCTCTGGGAAGCCCTGTTTGACATGAGGACAAGGGGGGGGGTCAAAGACGCCCCTGAGTCCTTAGCCTTAGGCCTAGCCCCAAGATCTAGTGGATCTGACATTCTACAGGAAAACAGTGCCAGTACAGTAAAGGAATACACAAATATTGTCACCCAGATTATGCCCCAGAAAGCCTAAAATACACTTATCTGGCAAGCGAAGGGTTGAGGAGACCAAACCCTGCATATGATACTTGGTAGAGAGGAAAAACAAAATGGCGACTGCAATGAGAACCAATCAGAAGATAGCCTGCAAGCATTTATGGAAAATGTAGTTTCCTCAATATGGAGTACCAAAAAAAATAAATAAAAAACAGAACTAAATCCCCCCAAAGCTTCCAAGACACTGGGAATGTCCACTGGATAGTTAGGCAAGTGGCGACAAACAAAATGAGTCGTCTCAACTCTGTACACAGAGTGGTTGTGGAGATATGTCCCAATACGTCTGTCCCATAGAGATCAATGGAGAGTTGTGGTTATGAGGTAAAGTAAAACATGTCTAAGAAGTGTAAAAAACATACATTAACACTAATAACGAGAAACACATGTAATAATAATAATAATAATAATAATAATGGAAAATGAGGGATGAGTCTTTCAACAGCCCAAATACTGGCAGGGCAGTTGTTGATTACCACAAAACTGCTCAAAATGCTCCAAAGACCCTCAGAACAGAATTAAAAGTACCCAACATGAGTGCAAGAGTTAAAGAACTCCAAAGAAACCCTTGTGCGGAAGGGAGCTGTGGGACAAGTGGACCATGGCATTCAAAGGGATGCTCACCTTTTTGGCAGACCTGCTTTCTTCAGTTTATCATTGCAAGAAGGAAGCCTCAGAGAAACTCACTCTGAACACAGACACATGGGTTACATGGTTCTCTCCCAGGGCTGAAAAGGTCCACAAGCAGTTCCTGTAAACTGGGCAATCCACCAAGGGGAAGCCAGTAATGGTAATTCAGCTAATGGGGGAATTTTTACACCCCATATCTAAGGAAAATAATAAAATATGTAAAACTAAGTAGAACTGTTCACAGCCTTCCTACCAGGATGATGGAACAAATCTAACTGGAGGGGAGCAGCTAGGTAGCCCTCTATGGAGGAAAGGGAGGCTCCGCCCCTCCAATTCTTGAAGAATTATTCCAGCCTACTGGGAGGAGCTATCACCTTCCCATGGTACTGTAAGCTATATTGGACGATAGAGAAAATTATATAACTTGTAACGAGTACAAATTACCTCAATGACAAGATGAAGTTAAAGGGATAGTAATACCTAAAATGTAAAAAAAAAATATGTTGTAGGGTTTATCCCCCTGAGTAAAACAAGAGTACTCCCACTGCTGAAAGATGTTTCATTCAAAAGTTATTAATTTTCAAAGTTGAGTTTTTTAGGTGCAATATCACAGTGGCCTGAAATTGTACAGTGGCGCTGTTGCTACACGATCCTATGGACAGTTCTGGTCTCAGGACCATAAATCTCCATAGGATGGTGTAGCAACAGCGCCACTGTACAATTTCAGGCCACTGTGATATTGCACCTAAAAAATTCAACTTTTAAAATTAATAACTTTTGAATGAAACATCTTTCAGCAGTGGGAGTACTCTTGTTTTACTCAGGGGGATAAACCCTACAACATATTTTTTTTTACATTTTAGGTATTACTATCCCTTTAAGCTATGAAGGAGACAGAGAGAAATCTCACTATTTACCGCTAGATGTCACTAGTACAGCATGCACACTTTTTAACAGATAAACAGCTACAATGCTGCTACTGCAGCAACTCCCAAGAAGATTATCACAACACAAGCCCCACCTGATTTAAGGCTTTAAGGCCCAGAAGCACACACCCCTTTTGTATATTTGTGGTCTTTATTAAAGTTTTACTGTATGAAACATTAAAAATACATTCAATATGATACAAAATGTTTCCTGCACACCTTTGTACCACAGTTTACAACTTTAATTTTCCAGCTTAGTTACATATATCATGATTTAAAAAGGTGGGAAACTACTACACTATTAGGACTTCAAGATTATCCCTTTAAATCTGAACACATGAAATATGCATACTGCAGGGCTAAATGGGATTCACTGCGCCCTAGCAGTAATCTGCAGCCAGCAAGGTAAGATCTGACAAATGTGTTATAGGCCAGGGGCTGGTAAACCTGAAACTGCTAAAAGACTATAACTCCCATCAACCTCAGCTGGCCCATAGCTTCAGAGTCTTGCAGTTCAGTATTATTGTGGAATCAGCCTGGGAGCAAAGGGGTGTGGTGAGGGGTTATTTCTCTGACCCCTGATTGACTATCTAGCGGATTGTCTAGAGAGCACTCTCCAGCTTCCTAGGCAAGTATGCTCAAACAGGTAGATCTGCTGAGCAGCCACTAAATGTCAGATTAGTATTGACTTAAAGGGCAAGCATCAATTCGGATTATTGATGTATTTGGAATGTAGAGTGTTGGATAGCTCTCTATCATTCAAGTAGCTAAAAGCTACACAGTACAGGTGGTTTGTTCCAGAATTGTTCCACTTCTGTCTATACCCCAGGGTGCAGAGCGTGCAGTTGGGATGGGGCCTAGCATCCAAGGGTGACTTAAAAGCACCAGGGCCGAAAAGGTTCTAGGTATACCCCTGGGAGACACAAAAATAGGTTTGCACCCAGGGCCTCCACTGACTAATTACACCACTACTTTTAGCCCTTAAGATAAGACACAATGACCCAGATTTATAAAACCAAACCAACAGCACCATGGGGGACAATTAGAAATTATTAAATTCCCATGCACTTGAATAGAGCTTTGTAACCATCTGAATGCTAGAGAAGTCTCCAATGCATAGTGAGACAGGGGTTAAAGGACAATTTACTGTAACAGGAATTTGTATTTGTCCCCTATGGTGTTCAATCATAACTCCAGTTAAATATGGTCCAATATTCCCTGGAACCAGTTAGCAGTAATATTATATATGGTCTCTCCTTTAAGCATAAAGTACTTACTAATTTTCTCAATAGCAACAGTCCCTTCTCCGAACATGCACAATGCTGCATGAACAAGCTTGCGGTGGAACTTCCAGCTTGGACTGTAGTCGGCAAAGGCAATATCTTTGGCATTTCTTGTCAAAATATCAGTAGTCACCTTTTAAATAAAACAAGATGGAAACATGTTTTATGTCAAATGTCATACAGGAAAAAACAAACAACTGAGTCAGGATTAATTTATTGGGAAGGGCCAATAGTCACTTAGGTGTTTCTTGACATTAGTCCTCAGGACACACATACAGGTCAGATTATAATGATATGTCTGCTTGATCACAGGTAATTAAAAGGATCAGTCATTGTGACTGATCAACCTTTGCTTAAGAGAAGTTACACTTCTTAATAACTCCATTGACTTTTCTATGGTCATAAGATCATATTGTACCCTATGATTTTGCCCTTAGTTTTGGATTTAAAGTTCATGGAGGTGGACATGACAGTTGCTAACAATATCACAAGACACAGTCTCTGCCCACTGTACCTGGTAATCATGACCCCTGTACATGCAGTGGTCACCCTTCTTAAGTAGGCTCATTCACTCTGCCTGCTTCAGTTTTAAAACACTGTCAGCCACTGTCATGTCCACCTCCAGGACTAACTGCAGATTATATCTCTTGAACAAAGACACAAGGGCAAAATTCATAGGGTCATTGGGATTTTTTGTCCATAGTAAGGTAAGTGTGTGTGTAATATTGAGGATATCCCCGCCCCCCCCCAAAAAAAACTGAGCTGTTGCTGCATCTTGAAGCCCGGAGTTGAGAACCATTGACTTAGGTAAAGGCTACACATACAATAGCCGTCACCTGTAACTTCATGGATGTTCGACATCTCCAAAGAATTGGAAATCAATAGGGTTAAACTGCACAACTTTAACCTTTTTGAGTGCCAGATGCTTGTCCAATGCATTGCAATATCCAGAATTTGATAGGTTAAGTGAACTTCTACAGACTTTCATTTTGTTTTCTAAAGATCATCACTGATGCAACTGAGAGTGTTTATCTCAACCAAGAAAGTAATCAGTGTTCTGTGATTGAATTGCCAATAAAATGAATAATCAGAAGTCAGTGAAGGGAATGTAGTCTTTATTTTATACATAGTAATCCTGCGTCCCTGCTAGATGCACCCAGGGGTGGAAGTAGGGAGGAGTCATGCCAATTCCTCCGCACTGTTGCCCAGGAGATCCAGCCTTCAGTGCCAGTTATGTCTCGTAAGGACAAAGCTTGGGGAGGTGATTCGGTCAAGGGGACAAAGCTTCCCTCTCCAAACCACTGCAGCACTACTCTCTGCCTGTTCAAAGATTCACCCCCATCCATGAACAAGCTCCCCTGCATCCAGGGCTGTGCTATTCTGACAATTCAGACTTTTTCCACCATCCACTGGTAGCCACAGAATTACATACATTGTCTGACACTACAGTTTTGGAAAACTATGAATCATAGAACCCTTCCCTCCCCACCTGATCCACTTCTCTACATGTGCACCTGTGCAAACCCTATTAACCTTACAAGCCTGGGTGCCTGAGCATGTAGTAATCACAGTGCTCAGTCACCAGGGCTTGTTAGATGAACAGGGCTGCACAGTGCACACACGGAGAAGTGGATCGATGCACAGCTTGCTCTAAGCACACTCTGGATGAGCAGACCATCATTTATTTAGTGACATACAGGGCATGTTAAGCCGTTTAGTATCAGAAGTCTAGCTAATGTGTTGCAATGCATTTGGCACTCCTCTGGCACTCAGGGTTATTTTCCAGCATCTGTGACAATGCTGGGGAGTTTGTCAGTATATGTGTGGTTCTTTGGTTAACAGTGGAACAAGTGTATTTTTATGACTATCAATGGACAGACGTACATGGCTGGAGAATCAGAGTTATGTGTGGTTCTGTAGCTACCAGTGGAACATGGTTGGGAAAGCAGTCAATATATACTTCTGTGGCTCCCAGTGGACAGTGTAATAAAACCTGGGGAAGCAGACAGTTTATGTTTGTTTCTATGGCTACAAATGGATAGTGGTTTGGTTTGGTTTGCAAGCACACTTTTTAGACCGTTCCAAAGTAGTATTTCTTTTTAAATCATGCTATTGCGGCTCTGCTCAAGAGACTCCTCATGTCGGCCGACACAGATCTCCTCCTGTCGGCTTTACAGCTGACATCAGGGAGGGGGGAACTTTACAATGCTCCATCTCTCAAACCATAAAGATTTGAGAGGTAGGAATGGCACTGACAGATTTCTTATTTTATGCTCTACAACATTACTTTTTATATAATTAAGACATTACTATCCCTTTAAATTCTGGCCTGTTGGAGGCCCTTGAGTACTGAACTTGGACAGCTCTGTTCTATGGCATCAGACAGAATACATGTGGTTCTAGGGCTCCCAGTGTACACAAAACACACACACACACAGGTCCAACATACGCAATACACCAACACACAGTATGCAAAACGCTATACGGAAAATGCTATATGCAGTACAAAAACTGCTTCACACTATACATAAAAAGCTATATTCAGTACACAAACCAAAATATGCTTTACACAAAACAAAATGCAATAGTTGTATGCAAAACGCAATACACAAAATGATATACACAATGTGTTGGGTACCTCTGGCACTCAAGGGTTAAAATTAAATTTAGATGCTCTCTATAATAATCTAATGCTTACATAGTTGATGCATAGCAACATAGTTGATGAGGCTGAAAAAAAAAAATGTGTCCATCAAGTCCAGCCCATGCCAAAAACACCCCTGTTGATCCAGAGGAAGGCAAAAAAAAAAAAAAAAATAAACAAACATCTATTTGCTCTTGCAGCAGCTGAGTGACTGCACACTGCTCTGAAGTCTATCAT
Organism: Rhinophrynus dorsalis; assembly: GCA_037306005.1. Taxonomy (NCBI): domain Eukaryota; kingdom Metazoa; phylum Chordata; class Amphibia; order Anura; family Rhinophrynidae; genus Rhinophrynus; species Rhinophrynus dorsalis. Next base: position 87,457,769 of record CM074724.1, on the reverse strand, counting down.
CTATCAGCATTCCTAAATCTTTCTCTAATGAGGATTCCCAAAATTATTTCCAAGTTGTTTAGAGTATATGTAGCAAGTTTGTTTCTATAGCCCAAATGCATAACCTTACATTTAGCTATATTAAATGTCATCTGCCACTTTACTGCCCATTCACTCAGTTTATCTAAATCCTTTTGCAGAGAAAAAACATCCAGCTTTGTATGTATTTCCTTACATAGCTTAGTGTCATCAGCAAAGATTGAGATGTATTAGGGACCAGGAACCAGACAGGACACAAAAAGGTAAAATGCAATATACCTTTATTAGTGCAACAAAAATAAAAGCATGATTCAAGAGCATAAACCAAAAGACATGCCAGGGTCAGGAACCAAGACAGATATACAGCCGAGCTGGAGTCAGGAAACCAGAAGTCTGCAATGTCAGAAACAAGCCGAGGGTCAGAAGCACAGAAGTCAGCGAAGTCTGGAAGAAGCCAAGGGGTCTGTGTTACGGTTCAGTACACTCAGACACGGTAGATGTTGTTAAAACACAATTTTATTAAAAGCACACAAGGAATGAGGTAACCCTCACGGGTCCAGTAACAACAGCAGTAACTGACACAGGACAGGTTACAAGCAAGTTAACCCACACGGGTCCAGTATGGATAACACACACAATACTGACACAGGTCAGGTTAACTAGATTGATACAGTGTATGAAAGTCCAATGTGGCCAGTGGAGCCACTGGCAAAGTGAGAGTATAGCGAAGGCCCAATGTCGCCTATAGGCAGCCGGAGGTGACAGTGACAGGACTGCAAACAACAGGCAAGGATCACCTGTATGTTGGATTCTACGGTGGCCGCCCACCGACGACTACACAAGACTGGTCAGAGCTCGTGCCAGAATGGAGGCCCTACCGAGACTATCCACCACCGTGTGTACGTACTACCCTCAAGGGTTAATGTGCGATAGTATAAAATGGATGGCAACCGGAAGCGCACAACGGAACAAAATGGAGACTCTATCGCACAGAGTAACGGAGCCAAATAGTACCAGGGTAGTAGTAACGGAACGAGGCACCTCCCCCGAAGGGGTTAATAGCGATATGGTCTGGATAACGCCAACCACCGGATGCGCCCAACTGAACCACGTATAGACCAAGCGATTGCAGCACGGTGTGGGGCACACTGAGACTCTGACCTATGGGCAGAATAGAACCGGCCACTGGAGTACCGGAATACAGGGAGGCCCAGTAATGTGGAAATGGTGCCAGACAGGCAGCAGCAGGAACAGTCCGGTAAAAACCCAGCCGGGCACAGAGAAAGCAGGAACCACCACCAAGTCGATTCGGTACACAGCACTGGAACGTCAGCCAAGCTGGGTCGGTACACGGAGCAGGATCCTCAGACTTGCCCGGTCTGTACACGGAACAGGATTGTCGGTCTCGCCGGGTCGGTACACGGAGCAGGAACGTCAGCCAGGCCGGGTCAGAACAGGAAGCAGGAATGTCAGCCAATCCAAATCGGTATACAGAGTCAGGAACGAGACAATGGCGTGGTCAGGCAGTCCGGTGTCATACACTGGTATCAAGACAGCAAAACTAGCGCTAGGCATAAGGTACACCACGAAAGGGCAACTGCAGAGTGACAGCCCAGGGTATAAAAAGGCTGTCACTGGGAGGAGCAGTACAGCTCAGCCAATAGGAAAGCAGCAATAGCAAGATGGTCAGAATGTGGCCTAGATCACGGGCGTCGTGATAGTCTGGAACACAGGAACGCAGGAAAATCCACAGCAGCCAGCAGCAACAGGTCAGCAAACAAACAAAAGGACAATGGGGAAGTGAGCCAAGCTGATATCAGCCAACCCTCTCAGGGTATTTATAACAGTCAGGTGAGTAATCAGAGAGGCCAGCTGATTCAGCCTGAGCCAGAAAGTCAGAAGACAGCAGCAGTGGATAACAGAGCACTAGATTAGCTCAGACAGCAGAATCAATAGGCAGAATGGGAGCAGCTCAGCAAAACCTTGACAAGATGCTACTTTCAAGTCACACTTTTAGATCATTAATAAACAAATTAAAAAGCATTGGGCGCAGGACTGAAACCTGTGGCACCCCACTTATAACTTTAGACCAAGTTGAAAAGGTTCCATTTACAACTGCCATCTATCATTTACCCAGTTCTCAATCTATGTACAGATAACACCGCCCAAACCGAAGCCTTTTATCCCCTTAAGGACCATTGATGTACCCGGACCGTCACTCTGGTCCGGCACTTAAGGACCAGTGACAGTCCTGGTACGTCACGTACTTTTACTCACCGCGCTCCTGCAGGTAATACCGGGGACTGAAGTTGATCGCTTCAAGACCGGAGCGATCTCTTTCAGTCCCTCGTTCGGCGTGCCGGCACACGTGATCTTTCACATGGGGCGGCACGTCAAACTTCCCTATCTGGTCCTTAAAGGACCACACATCCCAGGACCGCTGGTCCTTAAGGGGCTAATTTATGCAATAACCTGATGTGAGGCACTGTATCAAAGGTTTTTGCAAAATCCAAGTATACTACATCTACAACAATTCCCCTGCCCAAAATTACTACTTACTCTTTCATAACATGCAAGTAAATTAGTCTGACAATCTATTCTTCATGAAACCATGCTGATTTCTACTAATAATATTGTTTGTCACATAGTTCTGTATAGTGTCAGTTAGTAACCCTTCTAGTATTTTACTCACTATGGAAGTCAAGCTCACAGGTCTATAATTTCCTGGTTTGGATCTTGCTCCCTTTTTAAACAATGGAACTACAGCAGCTTTCCTCCAATCACAGGGCACTATGCCTGATGAAAGTGAATCAATAAATATTAGGTATAATGGTCTTGCTATTACTGAACTAAGTTCCTCAAGTGCCCTTGGGTGTATACAGTCAGATCCAAGTGCTTTATTTGCCATAACCCTCTCCAGTCTCTTTTGGACCTTGTCCTCAGTAAGTCATGCAAATAATGGAGGAAATTCCATTGTTGTGTCTGTTTGCCCATAGCCCATCATTGCTGAATCCTTTGTATATACTGAAGCAAAGACTGTATTTAGGGTATCAGCCATAGCCTTATCCTCACTAATCAATTCACCTCAGTCCTAAGAGGACCAATATCAACCTTAACGTTTTTATTAATATACTTGTAGAATTGTTTAGGGTTTTTCTTGCTCTGATTAGCAATTTTTCTCTAATTTTCAATTTTAGCTAGCTTAATTGTTTGTTTGCAGATTGTATTACATTCTTTAGATTTTTTAAATGATGCATTTGACCTGGTTGACTTAAACACTTTAAAAGCCTGTTTTTTATTTCTCATTTCCCTGCAAACCTCATTATCAAGCCACATTGGTTTTCCTTTACTCCTCTTGTGTTTATTCCCCAATGGTATATATTGACATATATTTATCTAAGAGCATTTTAAATACATTTCATGATTCTTATGCATTTTTATATTTGAAAATTACACTGAATATCCTTTAATATTTCTTTTAACTTTGTACAATTAGCCTTTTTAAAATTTAGTGTTTTAGTTAAACCCTTGCTATTGGGTTTCTCATAACAAATTTCAAAGAATAACATATTGTGGTCACGGCTACCCAAATATTCCCTTACTTAAACATTGTTTGTTTATAATGTCGGAATTGTTTGAGAGCACTAGGTCAAGCAAGGCCTCTTTTCTAGTTGACTCCTCTACTAGTTGGGACATAAAGTTATCATTTATCTTACTTAAAAAATGATTTCCCTTTGTTGTGCCGGAGGTCATATCGCTCCAGTCAATTTCAGGATAGTTGAAATCTCCCATTATGATTAGATTTGCTGACATAGAAGCCTTTTCCATTTGAAGTAAAAGTTGGGCTTCCTCCAACTCCCCAATATTAGTAGCTTGTAGCAAAACCCCAATAATATTTTTTTTTATTATGTGTGCCCTGTAACGGTTTTATTTGACACTCAGACACAGTAGGTGAGATAAAACACAGTTTTATTGAACAGACTCAGTAACGATAACCCTCACGGGTCCAGTAATATTTATACACAATATAGTACTGACACAGGACAGGTTACAGTAATGTATACCCACACGGGTCCAGTATATGTACAATACAGAAACAACAATATACTGACACAGGTCAGGTAAAGTTTGTGTGATACTCAAACGAGGCAGCAATGAATGGGTTACTATTAGGCCAGGAATGCTGACAGGCCCTAATAGCACGAGGCCCTTAAGACTCTCACTCTGCAGAGAGCACAAATAACGAGTAATGCCCAGTAGTCAACGGAGTCCCAGGAAAAGCTTGTGGACTGCCGTAGCAGTAACAGAGGACTATGAAGTTATGCCCGGGAGGACACACAACAGAGACTGCATGGTAGAATAGCCGGTGGATAATGGCACCTTCCCCGAAGGGGTTAACGAACGCTCAGACCAATGTCGACTGCCCGATCGTAAGCACAGCCTGAGGCGCCCAAAGTAAAACCAACCTCAGCATATTGGCAGGAAGGAAGGTCAAGCGTACCATGGTGCACAGATGGAAGATAAACACCGGAATGTCGCCTGCGCGACACAGACTTGTAACAGAGACTAGACTGCAGGAGTGACACTGAGGCAACAGTGACTCTCTCCGGAGACAGAGAGGAGCCAGGATGTGAAACCCAAACCGAGGACCGGAATGGGGCCGCAGGCCTGTCTGATACACAGGTGATGTAGCCCAAACGGGCCGGTACACTGAACAGGAACGACAGCTAATCCGAGTCGGTACTCAAAGCAGGAACATCAGCCAGGCCGGGTCGGTACACAGAGCAGAAACGTCAGCCAGGCCGGGTCGGTACACAGAGCAGAAACGTCAGCCAGGCCGGGTCGGTACACAGAGCAGGAACGTCAGCCAGGCCGGGTCGGTACACAGAGCAGGAACGTCAGCCAGGCCGGGTCGGTACACAGAGCAGGAACGTCAGCCAATCCGAGTCGGTACGCAGAGCAGGAACGGATACAGCAGAGTAGTCAGGCAATCCGGGTCAGTACACATGGCAGGAACGGATACAGCAGAGTAGTCAGGCAGTCCGGGTCAGTACACTGCATAGATGAAGTAAAGGCAAAAGTTCTAGATTTTCTTTAAAACAAGGTGATTGTAACTGTTCAACAAAAAGAAATATTTCAAGGCCTTTATTCCATCCTGTTTTTTGCTCCAAAACCATTTAGAACACCCAGTCCAGAGATGGATCTAAACGATCTCAACAGATGCTTAGACATAAGATCCTTCAAGTTCAATTGTTCAACAAAATTATTTCTGTGATGGTCTCCATAGACCTGTGGGATACATATCTGCACATTCCAGCTCTCTTGCAATATCAAAAGTTCTTGAGATGTGCTGTGCATCACCAATACTTTCAGTTTCTGCGCCTTCCCTTTGGCATTGATACAGCTCCTTGAATATTTACCAAGGTTTTGGTCCCTGTCATAACAAAGTTACCAGATAGAGAAAAGATTAAGAATTTGTCACTACCTACATGATATCCTCATCTTATTTCAGGATGGGTCCCAGAGCCTAGCCCATCAGGACCTATCCAGTCAGCTGCTGAAGAGGTTGTGCCTACCCAGTTGTGTAAATCAGTTCAGACTGCAAGAGATTGCATGAAACTCCTGGGCCAAATGTCTGAGAAAATTCAAATGGGCAAGAAGGAAAGTGACACAAACACCTGCACCTTTCCTACATCACCTAGAGCCGCTGACCCACATAGCCAGAGGACACGGGAGGCCACTACAGACACCAAGCGTGCTCAGACCCAGTCCCAAGAGTGACGGGCAGGATGACGCCGAGGCGTCATTTAGAGCGATACAAGCCCAGCGCCAGCCAAAGGGGTGGCACTGGATCTAAGGTAAATGTTACACCATTCTGAACTGGGTAGTGCTTCACATCAGCTTATATTACAGGGAAGTCCAACAGGTAAGTGAATGTCTTAAGTCTCTCTAATCTAGATCCGGAGTATAGGCCTTGAACTGGACTGTTGTTTGCTTAGATTGTCACCTGTTGGGGTCAGCCCTCAATCAAACCGATGATGGATTACTGCAAAATGAAGCTGGAGTGAATTTGTCCCACTGACTTTTAGCAAAAGAAGAGGCACTCCTAGTATAATATAACCAGATTACAGATCACCACTATGTAGGATCTACTCAGAAATGTAACAGCCTTAAACAGGACATACGTGTTGATCAGCAAAAAGAACAGCTGGGACACTTTAGAATGCTCCCTCAAACATTATTCTCAGTGGGTTTTCCCTCCAGTCCAACGATTAGACAGCTCCACTCCAAAGACACATCCACAAAATGAAGAACGAAATATTCCAAAGTATGAGAAAAGGTGTTGGGGGGAGGGCGATAGTGTTATATCCATTAATAATCCAAAAAAACAATTCTAGTGCAATATATACACTCACGTGCATGTTGTTGAAAGACAGGCTTATGGCTAATATATAAACTAAAAGAGTTTTTGGTTTATATATTAGCCATTTGATAAAGAGGCCAGTTGGCTGTGAAATGCACACTAGTATATTTGGTTTTTAAAAAACCCTCACCCGGAGATCTGAAGCCCAGAGGGGAAAAAAAAAAGTAGATTGCATTAATCCTTTAATTGTCAGAGGGGTCGCAGCTGCAAAGCATTGCAGTGCATACCCGTTTTGCACTCAAGGGGTTAAATGAAAAATTTAACTACACTTATCCACTCGTCCCGGTCCTCTAGTGAAGCGGGTAGGTGAGCAAGCAATCTTATCTTCCTACTGACATCTGCCCCGTGTATTAATTGGCTGGCTGAGGTCACTTGTCCCGAATGCATGCCTCAGCCTTCAGACATCAGCTATTCTGTTTTTTTTTTTGTTTTTTTTTAAATTATTATTATTGTACAGATGCTTAATTTACCTCGAGAACTTGCCGTTTCATCCAGAGACAGTGCTGTAAATCCGGAGTCTCTGGGTGAAACCCGGCAAGTTCCCAGATATGTATATTATATACATACACTTTATGGTTTTTTTTGTTATAAATAACTTTATGCATTTAAGGAACAACGTACATTACATACTTCAATAAGACTTGAATCTGGAGATTTTTTCGTGGCATCATTTGGAGGATCCTGAGCAGATAAAGAACCCGAGCAGGGTTGGGTAAAGTATCACTGTATGCTTGAATAAGGTATATATTGCACTATTATTGTTAGGGTTGCACCGATACCGGTATCGGTGCCGATACCAGCATTTGCGCGAGTACTTGTACTCGCGCAAATGCGGCCGATGCCAGCACCGATACCCTGTGTCAGGGTCGGTGCTGCAGTGAGGGAGCCCGGGGAGCTGCTCACAATGCTCCCCGGTTGCCTCTCTCCCTCCAGTAGCGTCTGAGCGTTGCCGCGGGTTACCATGGCAACGCTCTGACGCTGACTTCTGCCGGGGCTCGCGAGAGAACAGCGAGCACCCAGCAGAGGAGAGTAAGGGAGGCTAGATGGGACATTTGAGCGGGTGGTGAGAGGCAAAGAGGGGTGCCAAGAGGGAGAAAAAGGGACTAAGAAAAAGGGGGAAAAAAAAAAAAAAAAGGCAAAAGGAGTAAAGATCAGGAGACAAAAGGAGGGGAACTAAAAAAAGGCAAAAAGGAGGGGGGATCAGGAGAGAGCAAGAGAGGCAAAAGAGTGGGATCAAGAGTCAAGGAGGGGGACAAAGGGGGATCAAAAGGGAGAGAAAAAGCCAAGGCAAAAAGAGGGAGCTCAAGAGGGGGAGAATGAAGTAAAAGGTGGGAATCAAGAGGGGGGGAAAGAGGCAAAAGGGGACAGTCAAGAGGTGGTGTGTGTGTATATTATATATATATATATATATATAAAATATATTATATTTCAAGTACTCACCAATACTTTTTTTGAGGTCATTTGCCAGTTTTCCAAGTACCTAAAGCATATATATTATATATATAATATATGCGCTTTAAGTACCTGGAAAACTGGCAAACGACTGCAAAAAAAAGTATCGGTAATTGGTATCGGCGAGTACTTGAAAAAAGTATCGGTACTTGTACTCGGTCTTAAAAAAGTGGTATCGGTGCATCTCTATTGTTTTTTCAGATTATTATTGGATAATATACTGTTACCCCCCCCACACACACACACACTTTTCTCTTCCAGAGACTTTTGCCCTCAGACCCTGGGCACCTATGCTCTAGTGCATAGGAATTTGCCTATATCTTTCATCTGATTCCTGGGTTTCTAAATGTTCTACCAGAGACAAGGAAGTGATGGTGGCAATAATTCTGTACTGGCCAAGGGGGCATTGGTATCGCCTTCTTCTAAGCATGGTGAAAGAAAAACAGTGGAGAACACCGACCTGGCAAGACCTTCTTCATCAGAGTCCCATTCCTCAATCATTTCTGCAGGTTCTGTGGTGGATTTCTAAAAACTGAAGATAGGTCTTTCTATATCTAATGAAGCTACATTTAATGCTTATTATAAGGTATGGATAACCTTCTGTCAGTTGGCCTCTTTCAATAGTTTCAGTCCATATCGCTCAGCTCCTAGAATTTCTAACAGTGTGTTTCCACAATCGATTATGCACCAGCACCCTTAGGGTTTAGGTTTCAGCTATTCTGGCCCACAAAGGCACTAGCTGAACATCTGAGAAAGTGGTCACAAGATTTTTCAAGGCCAAATCAAGACTTTGTCCAGACAAGAGTTTTCACACATAAATGGGATCTATTGCAAGTTATGGATGTTCTTACCTTACCACCTTTTAAACCCCTGTTACAGATCTCCATAGGTATGCTTTCATTAAATAAGCTTTCTTGATAGCCATTATCTTGACTATAAGAGTCTAAGAACTTCATGGACTTTCAAATGAACATACCTTTACCACCTACCTTCAAGATAGGCTGGTTCTGCAATCAACCCAGAAATTCTTACGAAAGGTAGTTTCAAGACAATCTCTCAGAGGACATCATCTTTTGTTCCTTCCACCCCGAAGGAATAGTGGAACATAGTGCCTTATGGAACAACCTGGGCATCATCAAGTGTCCGAGGATTTATCTTGATATATCTCAAGACCTTAGGGAATATGCCAGAGCAGCAACCTGGTCCTAGGTTTCAACATTCATCACACATTACTGACTGGACAATTGAGCCTCTGGTGCTTAATCTGGGAAAACAGCTCTCAGTTCTGTGGTTCTTGTATGATTTAATGTTCTTTACTAACATTTCTCTGCATTTGCTTTCTTTCCTGCACACCATATATCATGGCCCCTGGAAAGGGTAAAATTATATCAGCTTACTATTGTTTTCTTTTCCTGGTCATAAGCTTTTCAGTATTCACTAATTTCCCTTCCTGTTAAGCTATCATAAGGTGTTTTTTTTCTGGCTTTTTACTAAGACAAGAAAGCATAGACAAGCTGTGAAATGTGTAACTTTGAGAGTCTTCCTGTTCTTCAGCTGGGAACAGAGTTAGGTGAATGCTGACACACATGGCTAAGGAAGAGAAAATAAAGCTAAGCCAATATACTATTCCTCGTTATCACGTTAGTGCATCTACCTCTATTTTTTCTAAGTACATCAGAATCAATGTGATTACGATTAAGCAGGACAGATTCCCTTTGATTTAAATGGGGCTTTTAACCTCTTGAACGCTAGAGAGGACTGCAACCTTTCTAGTATTCAATGTGTTAAAGCCCCATTTAAATCATTGGGAGTTTTTATAATTTGTATTTATTACCTACTAGTTTTAAAGCGATACAGAGCGGGGCGCTCCGAATTCAGACCGTAGTCCTCTCTGCAAACCTTCCTGGCCCCAGGAAGGTGCACAGAGAGGACTCCAGTCTGTATTCGGAGCGCCCCGCTCCGTATCATCCGCGGCGCGGGCAGTCAGTACCGCGCATGACTGCAGCACACGCAGCCGTCTACTGCGCAGGAACGCTTCTGACAAACATCCTTAGCGAATTATAATATAGAATGGAGCAACTGATTTGTGTAAGGATTGCACCACTTTCTTTTTGTACACCAACCCCATAGTAACTAATCACATAATGGTACTATACACAATTCTTAATGGCTACTTCTTAACCCTTTCAGTACCAGAGGGGTATGCAGTGCATTGCTTTGCAATGTGTTGTATACCCCCACTGGCACTCAAATAGTTAACTCCTTTCATACTTCAAAGTAATTGGAAGAGCCAGCTGGGTGCAGTAAGAGATACTGTTTGAGATTATATAAGTCAAGGTCTGACTATTTATACATTGTAACTATTTATTGTCCCTTTAATCCTTTGAGTGCAGGGGGTATACAACACATTGCATCACAATGAGTTACATACCACTCTGGCGCTCGAAGAGTTAAGTGGGTCTTGATAAAGCAGTTTATCTGTGAAACGTGTTGGCATACATGTGCAGTGGAATGGTGGCTCTTCTTCTACAGTATCCTGGTGAACCTGAGCAGAGTCAGGGGTTAATTTCTCTGCAAGCACTCTTGTTGTAAGGTGGCATTTGCTCCATTTCAACCATTTCCAAATGTTAATATTCTATATTCATCCTTTTTTATATTTTAATGATAAAGCACCATTTGGCACCCTCTTCTGCGTCTTTTTTTTCTATGTTATACTCCTGGATGGATGCGTTGCAATGCGTTGGATACCTCTCTGGCACTCAAAGTGTTATGGAGCAGCCTGTAAGTAAATGAAAGTTATGGAGCTTTGAAAAATCTTCTACTACTGTGTTTGGGGCAGTGTAAAAATTCCCTCCTGTGTATTTCCCAGACACCAATTTTGTTTGTAGCTTTCCATAAACTGGTGGTGGTATCGGGTGTTTTTGTTTGTCACCATATTGAACTAAGAGCGCCGCCTGTTTTTCTTCAGTTGATGAAAAGGTCCCCAAGGCATCCTATACTATAATTCGCTAAGTATGTTTGTCAGAAGCCTTCATGCACAGTAGAGATGGCTGTGCGTGCTGCAGTCATGCACGGTATTGACTGCCTGCGCTTCGGCTGATACAGAGCAGGAAGCACTGAATTCAGATCATAGTCCTCTCTGCGCAGAGAGGACTACAGTCTGAATTCGGACACCCCGCTCCATATCAACCGTGGCGCGGGCAGGCAATACTGCGCATGACTGCAGCACCACCAGTGTTGGCCCTTGAACACGGGCTTTAAAACTAGTTTGCTATATTTCCCCTGTGTGCAACTGTAACTAGTTACCATAATGCCTCATAGGCTCCTCTTTTTCTGAGTAAACAAATTGACAGATGCTTTCCTTATAACCAAAGTGTTCCAATACCTTTGAATGCCGTGGTGGTGGTGTGTGTGTGTGTGTGTGTGTGTGGGGGGGGGGGTAATACAAAGAAATGAGCTATGCATCCCACTGGCAATCAGTGGGGCTTATCATAATTATTATTTTACTTTTATTGTACGGATTTGATTCTTTTAACCTCTTAAGGACCAGCCGCGCACGTGCACATGGCCGTCACTTAAGGACCACTGACCATTTTTTTTTTCCGATCCCGATTCAAGGCTTTCTGAATGGCGTGCGGGGAGCCCTGAAATCCATGATGTATGTGTACGTCATGGGACCTTTAGGGACATTCACCCCATGACATAAATGTATGTCCTTGGTCCTTAAGGGGTTAAAAGTGCGGGTGGTACTTTGAATGCAGTCCTTCTTACAGCCCAGTTATTAAAAGACATTCACTATGATTCTCAATTTGAGAGTCAAGAGGGGTTATTCACTAAGATGTGATAAAGTGGACATAACTTCTCCAGTGATATCACTTCTCCAATTCCTGTTATTCTATGGAGCCAATTCACTAACATTTATTCTGTTTTGGAGATTTTAGTGCATAGGGTCCATAAATTAACTGGAGATGTGATATCACTGGAGACATTATCTCCACTTTATCACTTTTTATCACACCTTAACCCTCATCATAATTTCTAAACACCGAGATTTGCCCTTAAGCAAAAGAGATGGAGCAATTTTGGAGCAAGCCAACTGTATTGCAGGAATGCAAAAATTCTCATTGATTTAAAAGGGATGCTAACCTTTGATTTAGACTGTACAAACTCAGCAAGTACATAATATGTACAGCTGAGTTGTCTATACATTTTTTTACATTTTTAAAGGGATAGTATTGTGACATTTTTATAAAACAGAATCTTGAAGCTTTGAAAAAACTAAACGACCCAAGTCCTATCTCGCAGCAAAAGTTCCCCCCTCCCTCCCCTTTTCCTGACGACAGCGTCTAGTTGACAGCAGGGAATCCGGTCCCAGGACTGTCTGAGGCTCTTCAGCAAAGCCGAGATCGAGAGACATAAAAAGTTACTTCAATAGAACAGTCTACAAAGTGTGCTTGCAAACCAGGCACACTTTGTAGACCGGTCCTGGATTCCTCTGCTGTCAGCTAGACGCTGATGTCAGGGAAAGGGGAGGGAACTTTTACTGCAAGATAGGACTTGGGTCATTTAGTTAGTTTTTTTTAAAAGCTTCAAGATTCCGTTTTATATAAACGGAGCACGGACTTCTTGCCATAGTGACATCCGTGCTGTCAGTCCCTTTTGGAGCGGGCTGGCTCCTAGCCACGCCTCCTAGACTTGGCTGGGACTGACAGCGCAGGCGTCACTATGGCAAGATGTCTGTGCTCCCTCCTGCTGTCAGTCTTGGAAGAATATCGATTTCTCTTTAATCAGGTAATAATTCTGGCGACTAGCTGCTCTGTAGCGCAATTATGTGGGGAAATATACTTATTGGGTGATAGTTCCGCTTTAATATTATTAGCCCTTTGAATGCCAGAGGGGTAACCCTCTGGCGTGCAAAGGATTAATGGTTCTCATTGTAACCAACTCAGAAGGATGAAATGCTGTGTTGACCCCACTAGGACTAGCACCTGCAACCCTGAGGTCTGAACAGATTCTAAAACTGGTTTATTAATCAACTGAGCTATATTACCAGCTATATGGAGACAGAGCATAACTACAGGGCGTGTAAAAAGTGCAGATGCACCAGGGCCCAGCAGTCAAGGGGGCCCCATTGGTCCCAAAAAGCATTAGTTATGCCTCTATGAAGATATTTTTGTGGTGGCGGACCCCAAAAAAAGTTTGCACGCGGGCCCCCAATGACTAGTTACACCAGAATATGCAGAGCCAAAATAGCAGTTACTAAGCTTTTAATTCCTTGAATACTGGAGAGGTCTTCAATTCATTGTAATCTATTAACCCTCTGAGTGTCAGGGAGGCATCTAATGCATTGCAGTGCAATGCACTGGATACATTTCTTGCATTCAAAGGGTTAAATGCCCCATTAAAATCAATGGGAGTTTTAATTTCCCTACTATGGTAAAGTTTGTTTTCCTCCAAAATTGCTCCTTTTGTTTTTTGCATAAAGCCCTATGGGCCTTACCCTGGAAACTTAAGATGAGAAATTCAGGAACCAATCAGCTGCACCAGACGTGCTAATGAAAATTCCTAATGCGTTAAAGGTGACTTCAGATTAGGGTGACCAGACCTCTCCTTTAACCAGGGACACAAAAATGCATACTGCAGGGCTGCTTTGATTTCATAACAGACCTGTCCGTCCCCAGTTAAACGGAAGGTCTGGTCAGCTTACTCTAGATGTCTATTAATTTGCAATGTGGGGGGATATCTCTTGCATTCATGGGGTTAAAATCTCCATTAAAATCAATAGAAATATATGGGAATATGTATTTGTCCCCTATGGAACAGCTGGGTTTGCCCCAGCATCGCACCTCTTTAGCTTGATGAATAAGACCGATAGTGTTCCAATGGATAGGTTCTCAAACGCTGCACTAAGCCAAACAACAGAGTAGGTTTAATCCGTTGAGTGCTAGAGAGGTAGCCAACGCATTGCAGGGCAATGCACTGGATACCTTTATGGCACGCAGTGGGTTAAACCTCTCGGATGTCCTTTTATAAACACAGGTGGACCAATCAATAGTTACTGGTAGAACTACATATGATCTAATGAGGATTTCCTTTAAAACCTGTACTGTTGAAGTATTCAGATACCTGAATTGGTCCAGGATACAAATGGAGGTTTAACCCCTTGAAAGCTGGAGATGTCTCCAGTTTACTGAAATACAATGTGTTGGAGACCTCTCTATCATTCAAGGGGTTGAAAGAAAACATGTAAATTGATAGTACTGTTTACTTGTCCCCTATATTGTGGCTAGTTTGCCCCAGAATTTCCCTACTTTGACTTAATTCAGGTGACCAGTATCCCTTTAAATGCAGGATGCTTATGAAAAACACACACTGCAGGTTAGTACAGATTCCTGTGCAATCCTGCAGAATTACTTTTTCATAAGCGTCCTGCATTTAAAGGGCTATCTGGTCACCTTAATACATATATATACAACCTAACCTCAATGAAGTCATAGAGTGATAGATACATGGTACTTACTGCACGTGGCCTCCCAGCAAACATTTTCCCTTTCTTCAGTAAAACCTCTTTGGCGTGTTCATAGTTATTTACCACAACAACATAATGGGAGCCCATCTTGAAAGAATAGAGCTTGCCATACTTTTTCTGTAAACCACAGAAGAGGATGTGCGGCTGGAGGTGGTTTCCGAGGTGAAGCAGACTTCCAATGACAGGTAATGAGGGCAAGCTGTTGGGGTACTTGATTTCCCCATGGCTCTTTCTTGAAAACCCCCAGATGGAGATAAGTGCCAGGCCAAGTGAGAGAAGCAAGGCTACCACTAGTAATAAGATCATGCTTTAGCTCTTTCCTCACCTTGAAATGGTAATCTCAGTTTACATTCCTAATAAGTAATGTGGGGGCTCCCAGCAGGAGCCAATCAGAGTGAACTAGAACACAGTATATTAACCCTTATACTACTTGATCTGTACATGCATGTCTCCTAAGCAGATGCTTTGTACTAAACACTGTTATTAATCAGTTGTTCAGTTTACATATAGCCTTATCCACAAAAGAAAAGAGAAGCAATTTTGGAGCAGAGTAACTGCACCATAGGAGATATAAGACTTATCAAAATTTCTGTTGATTTAACCCTTTGAGTGCCACAGGGGTACACAATGCATTGCAAAGCAATGCACTGCGCACCCCTCTGGCAGTCAAAGGGTTAAATTGAGCCTTTAACTCCTTGGATGCTAGAGAGGTCTCCAATGCATTGCGGAACAGTGCTTTGGAGGCCTTTCTAGCCATTTGAGGGGTTAAAAGCCCCATTTAAATCAAGGGTAAGATGAATTTGTCCCGTGATTCAGAATTGTTCCTCTTTTCTTTTGTGCATAAGACCCTAAGTGCCAAGGGGGTGAAAAACACATTACAAAGCCACGTGTTGCTCACCGCTCTGGAAAAAAATACACCAATATTTAAAATGAATTCATTTATCAGTTTCTGTCAAATGGTATGCTTATGACAGTTTAGTATTGTGTGCTTTTTTCTTTTCTTATCTGCCTCTCCTTCCTCACTATATCACTTATGTGCACTGATGTGAAATAACAGGATACCTCTGACTAGAGCTATGTTAGTCTGTGGTTGTGGTAGAAGCAGACAAACTGAATCAATACACAGGGACATACCTAAAATTTCTAGAAAGTTATTAATAATGTTTTGAATACATAAGTGTCAGTGAGAGTCAGACAATTAGGTGATCCTCAGTGAGCTGCGACTCAAACAACACTGACAGATAATGCGGAGACAGATATAATACATCATACATCCAATACAAGACAGGCAACAGCTACAACTTGACACAATGTTTTACTTAAACGCACATAGTCCTACATCCACAATGGCAAGAACAAGAGGACCAAAATATATTGTAGCGTGGTGGACTCCTGTGCTGCATCTGCTACTTTGTTGTGCTTTATCCTTTATTGCAATTTGCAAGCTGCTGACGGCACATGTAGTGATGTTAACACCACTGAGGCGGGAGTGATCTGCACAGCTGCCACTTCTGCGACAGTTGGGACAAGTGCTGTGATCATTGATGAATGACTGGCAAATAATCCAATGTTAGATTTTTTTATTCACCACCATTCACCACTTTAAATTCAACATTTCATTATTTATCTTTCTGTTTTTGAATGATGTATAGTATATTTTAATGCCATCACCATGTACGTTGATTAATAATTTTAAAATAACACTATCAAGAATAAATTGTGTATTTTGATTCAGAGTACACAGACAAAATGTAGAGTAGTAAAACCTTACAGCTTGGGGGGGGGGGGAGTTCAGTGTTTTTATAGTACTGCAGTGGGAATTATCATAGCCACAGAAGTCATAGGCAGAAATTCACAGGGTCTCATGAGTATTTCATTAGCTGGAATAAAAAGGAGGAAATGTCAATGGGGTCTTTTATCTGTGGGAATTTCTGTGAAAAAGAGAAAATGTCTGACTTTTTTTTCACAAAAATCCTCATGAAAACAAAACTGGACTTTTTACCCATTGCTAAGCACAACCCAGACAAAAACTTTGTGGATGTGCACAAAACCTCAAAAGACATCTAGGGTCAGGCTTGGAAGCCTTTCACTAAGGTCTTTGGGATCTGCCAATGAGATGGAACTAAAAGACCTCAAAGACTCACAGTTCAGTCTCTCTTGCAGGACCAGCGATGGAGCACTTGGGATCTCTTTTCAGACCCCTTTCTGATCCTATGTTGGTCAGGAGGGCTTATTGTCACATCTGATTCAAGGGAAGCAGATCTGCTGATAAGGCACTATCCATGTGATATCAGCACTTTAAATGGGTCTTTTAATCCCTTGGCTGCTAGAGAGGTCTCCAGCGTATTATTTTAAAATTAATTGTTTTATTCTGTGCAGAAAATTCTAATGGCCATTATGAATCAATTCTGTTTTGTTTCTCCAAAACTATTCTATAATTAGCAATGTATTGAACACTTCCCACTTCCTGCTATCCTAAAAAGTCTTCAGTGGGACGAGTTTGGAGTCCTGGAATCCTGCAAATACAAACCATCTCCATCACAGTGGACATGATATCCTTTACTATATAAGATTATTTTTGGACACAATCCACACAGATGCCATAGATTCATAGTGGCTATTAAGATTTCTGCACAGAATAAGTGTGTGGAGTTTATTACAAGGTGTTAAGTGTTTCTTTAATGTCCCATTGCTATAGAATCCCCCAATTGCTGACAACTTTTCCCCTTATGTATCAGCCAGTTGCTTATTATTGGATGTTAATATTCCTATCATTTGTAATCCATCAACACCAGGAAAAGACTCCTTGAAGTGTATTATTCTTGCATAGTTCTTCATGTGAGTTGTTTCTACTGTACTTTTGCATGAAGTGTTTAACAAGCAGTGTTAACATCTGTTGTTGGTTGAAAGGGGATGTGAACTCAATGCAAACTCCAGAAAAAATAAAAACTTTCAAATGCATTTTATCTATCTATCATATAACACACACACACAAAGAGGTAGAGCAGTATCCTACAGGAATAGTTCTCCCTTAAGAAGAAGATCTATTTGCCTGTTAGGGGACTGAGAAACATAAATCAGTTTATTCAAGGCAAATGCAAAGCACTCTCTGAAGAACTTCATCCCAAGGACAGACTGAATAACACAAAGTCATGCCTTGAGATTAGAGGAAAGGTTTTCTGTTGGTCAAAGAGAAATTTGTATTTTGTTCTTTTTTTTTATTTTATTTAACTGCAGTGACTTTCATAGTTCATTTTGGGAGATACATAGGATGTATGTAGGTAAGAGTATACCGATTTATTACAATAAGTGTAAAATCCTGTAGAACCCTCATAAAGGGCAATGATGAATATGACTGGTGTTTGTAATGTCATATATACTGTGTTTCAATATACACATTTGAGGGTGTAAAGTTCATAGGTTGTGTACTCACTCACTAATATATACACAGATTCATACTTACATAGATACCCTGAGGAATGTTCAGAAGATAAGAAGTATTCATGAACAGGACCCGCTTTCCACTTTTTTCAGTTTGTACATGAATGTCATATCATTTGTTTATATATTCCCCTGTTTTGTACAGCACCACAGAATATGCTCCCTCTTTATAAATAAAAGATAATAACAAAGGATGTAGAAAAAAACAGCACTCATTGTTCTTTATAGTGAGACAAGTGAGAGACTTATTTAGGTCAACATTTTAGACCTATTTTGGCACTCCACCTCAAGACCTTGGGGGAGATGCACTATTGGGCTCAGTTATGGTGATGTGTGGCAAACACATTGCCTTGGTGATGTAGACACACATCAATATAATGCACATCTAACTGAAATTCAAAACATAAACAAAAAACAACTGCAAAATCGTATCAAGAAGAAGAAGAAACATAATTGTCTCTCTCAGGATTACAACAAAAATGTACATTAAGCTGAAACCGTAAAATACAAATTTAGACTGCACCAATTCAAACCAAACAATGACACTTACAACAAACCAGCTCTCAAATCAAATATTAACTGCCAACCTGGAAAATAAAATAAATAAATAAAAAACTCTGAAATTGTTAACTTCTCAGACCATGCTCTGTCCTGCCAGAGATATTGGTTGCAAAAATTTAGTAAAGTTGATACTTTTATTGGCTAACTAAACAGATTTAGAATGCAAGCTTTCAAGACCTCTTAGGTCTCTTCCTCAGGCATGTTATACAGGTAAATATGAAAACATCTCTCTTAAACAAAAGTCAATAAAGGTATCAACTTTACTAAATTTTTTCCTCCTGTATTTCTACGGCTAGCACGGTACCAACTCTCATCTATTAGAGATATTGGTTCTATCCAAGGGATGTTCCTTCTGTCCAAACACAAAACTAGATCACGTGCAACTCCACGCAAACCTGGAGGAATTTTTCAGGAGACTACAACTAAAGGAATATTTCCATAACAAGAACAAAACCACAACAATTTCAGATTAAAACTCCAAAAAAAAGAACAAACATTTCACTTCACCAATAGGAAGTAACACCAAAATGGATTCCTACATAGAAAATTTCCATCTAAGAACTGCATCCTATATAGAAACACAACAGAAAAATGACACTTACAACCTATGAGCGCCAGAGAAACTTATAATAGGTGATCTAAGCACACAAAATCACCATTAAACCAACCGGCTGATAAAGAAGGAGCAGTGGACACCATGAATACTCATGAATATATATAAAAGAGGGAAACAGACAACTAATTGACATCAATTACTACAAAAAACCCAGTCAAGCCCCGACCAATATAAATACTGGGGAGAGATGCATTAAGGTGTGATAAAGAGGTGATAAACCGGAGATAACTTTTTCAGTGATGTCACTTCTCCAAATTCTGTCTAATACTATGGAGCCAATGCAAGATTTCTGCAACTGGAAACATCTTAGTGCACAGACTCCATATAACATAGGGATTAGAAATGTGATATCACTGGAGAAGTTACCTCTCCACGTTATCACACCTTTGTGCATAAATTCCCCCAGGCAACTTCAAAATGTTATAAAACATCCCCCTTGCCAAAAAAATGAACAAAAAACAAACAGACATTACACAGCTTACACCAACCAACCCTGCTGTGGGGACTTTCTACATGCTTCCAAAGATCCACAAACCAGGAAACCCAATTATAACAGGTATGGGAACTCTGACTTAACAGATCTCTGACCTGGTGGCAAACATCTTACAACCTCTTGTCATTAACAACAACAGCTTTATACAAGACACCACAGGCTTCCTTGACCAACTTATCCTGATCAAATATTTACCTGTTAAGACAATTCTAGCTAACGTGGATGTGGAATCATTCTATAGGGACATCCTATACAAGTGTTAGCGCCATCTATGGAGACCTGCAAAGGTTCTTGGTTTTTTTAGGTTGGGATGCTAGGGAGCGAAGTATAGAGAGTGTGGCTGGTGATTGTTAGAGCACTATTGGAGTGTCCTTGCGGCAGCCTATGCAGAGAGAAAGAGCATCAGATACTAGCCATCTATCTATGGCTATGCAGAGAGGATGAAACAATGTAGTGGTCCGCTGGATGTAGCCACACGGGCTGTAAAGAAACAATGTGTCAGCTGAGTCTGCCTGTCAATAGAGAGGAGACAGAGAGAAATGGCCCGTAGGTGGAGAGAGGCAGCTCCGGTCCCAGAATACCAAGCCGTCAAACTACGGCTAGCTCTGGGTCAGGATGGGAGCAAGAATGAAAGCGTGAGGCGCTCTGTCAGCAGATCCCCAAGAGCGAGATGGAGCTAGCACTAGCAGATGCAGGGCTGTAGCCGGGGAAGGACACGGAGCGCGGCTGAAGAACAAGCAGGCAATATATTCCAGAGGATGCCTGCAGCCGCAACTCCAGTAAAAGGCTACAAGAAAGAGAAAGCCTCTCCACGGGAAGCGATCCCGTGGGAAATTAGAGCCCGAGCGCCACTAGCAACCCCCGAGAGGGTGGATATACAGCTGACGAAGCAGAAAGCCAGAGAAGGCTGGAACTGATTGTCAGAGTCCCCTCGCCCAGAAGCGGTTAATGAAAGCAAAAACGAAGTCCTGGCCAGTCCGGGTCGGCAAAGGGAGATCCTAGAGCAAGGTACCTGAGGGCAAAGAATAAGAATGATCAGTAGGGAAGCCTAGTCCATAGCCAGAGAGACACACAATCGCAGTACAATGGGGAGATCCAGAAGAGTAGTCAGACAGCAATCTTTGGTCAGGCACCAAACAACAGTAAACAGATACTAATACTAGCTTGATAAACAGGCCCTGAGGTGAGTGAAAGGACCACCTATAAGAGCACCCCATCCAATCCCTGAAGGGGAGTGTCAAGAGCACAGGTCAGAGGTGAAACAAGGTGTAACAACAAGGAGGGAATTAAAGGGATAGTAATACTTCATTTTAACTTTATTTTATTTTGTAGGCATTAAAAAAACATGAAGAATGATATAAGTCTTATCTCTGAAACCTTTATGGTTTAAGAGATATTCACAAACAAAGTATCCCCCCCCTGTTCAACCAGATAAGAAGGGAGATGCCCAGGTAGACTGCAGAGAGGGACAATCTTCAATTAAGATAATGGAAAAAGCTGAAAAACTTTTCAAGGGGGGAAGGGCTTTCATTGTTTTCATACAAAGAAAATTGTCCCCTTCTGTTATCTGTACTGTCATACAACCTGATCCACATCTGAGAAGAGATGGCTTACACTAGGAAAAAGGGGCGGGGAGGGGAACTTTGCTTGTGAATATCTCATAAACCATAAAGGTTTGAGAGATAAGACTTATATCATTCTTCATGTTTTTTTAATGCCTACAAAATAAAATAAAGTTAAAACGAAGTGTTACTATCCCTTTAATGCCTGCTATCTGTTCATCATCACATGCCCACAACCAGAAACATAGCCCCAAAATCACCATTAAATTGATACAATTTATCCTCACACATAATTATTTCACCTTTGACCAGGACTTTTACTTTCATATAATGGGATATGGCACCACAATATGCAAATATTTTTATAGCTGACCTGGAACAGAAATTTCTTGTTTCAAACTGCTAAAAACCTTATAAATTTCTGCTATATTCATCATATGGACAGAAAGAGAAGAACTCAACGATTTTCACAAATCATTCAACGCATTTCATCCTCCATTCAACTTAAAATGTATTTCTCTACAGAAAGAGTACATTTCTTGGACAGAGCCATAACCATACCTGGGAACTTTTGAAATTAGCTCACCCTGAGACATATGAAATATTAACCCTTAACGCCCAAAAGAAAGCAGATTCTATGTGTTACGTCAATGTTTGCTCTAAACCAGAGATAATCCAAGCAATTTTTAAGGAACCTTTCACATGCTACAGTTCTGAAATATAACTTCTTATACACTCATAAGGCAAGCAGGACTTGTCCTCCTGCCTTTCTGGTAGAAGTGTCATGGATTTGGACAATAAATAACCAGTAAATTGGTGTAAATCATATAGGAGGACACACTGGATTTGCTCACCCTGAGAATTTGGCCCTTCACCCTGAGACCCTGAGATTTGGTTCCAAACCCTGAGTCTCAGGGTCAAACCCTGAGAGTTCCCAGGTATGGCCATAACGTTCCCCGAGGGCAAATTATACTCATCTGTATACAGAAAACCCAAGGACAGGTGCAGTTATCTTAACAATGCCAGCTGGTCCACATTTCCAAGCACAATCCTTGCTTCTGGTTTTCTGTCCCTGGATCATATTGTCCCTGGTTTTTAAAATTCAGTTTCTGTCCACATTGAATATGCTTGCATATAAAGGATTCATATGTTATGGGCTACCCCACATGTTAATATTGCTTATGTAGATAGGTTAATATTGATTGTATATACAATTTAATGCACTGTCTAGGTGTGGGTAATGTTTATTCTGCTTAACAGGTGAAGTCTGTACAGGTTGTCTTGTTGGTGTCACACCACACAGTACAATGGACCACTAGTGACGCTTTTCACAACGCACTGGAGTACTCTAACTTACAAGGAGTTAAACAAGCATTCTGGGGGCTTTTTCTTACAATGTTTTATTAGAGGACTCTCTACCATCCAATAAAATAAATGATTCGAGTACCAGAAAGGTATCCAACACACTGAAATGTAAAGCGCTAGATAACTCTCTGGCACTCAAAGGTTAACCACCATCTCCACACCTCCAAACGTTTCTCAACCTACTTTGCTACTCTTTTCTTCTCCCTTTCCTAGCCTGGCAGTTTGACTGCATGACGCACAGTAGCTGCAGTATACGGCTATGTATATCTAATGAAATGTAATCCACAATTAGCTGCAGAGCGACATGTTGCCTCTCGCAGTTGTTCACATATAGATTCAGGTGGGTGGATCTGCCCATACATTTCTGTCACATCCCTCATATCCTCCTGACTGGTTTTGCATTGCTAAGGTTTTTGAGCCGATCTGAGAACCGTAGTTGTGAGTTCATGGAGAGGGAAGAGGTGGCCAAGATGGCAGCGTCCGCAGACGGACAAGCTCGGTACGGTCAATCCGTGAAGGGGTTGCTCACCGAGAAGGTCAGTACGTGCGGTGCTGACGTCATTGCACTTACCAAACAGGTGCTGAAAGGATCCCGCAGCTCTGAGGTGAGGTTCATTGGTTTGGAGTGGGCGGGACGGGGGTGGAGTCTGGGAGCTGTCGCTGAGATAAGGAGTGAATGAGAGTTTTGTCAGCTGTCACATGGACGGGAAAACAAATACAGGGACATAGCGGTCAGCTACCCTGATTGGCACTTTGGGCCACATTTATGCACGCAACCTGGAGTTATTTTGGAGTAAACTAAATGGGCCATAGGGGATAGTTACAATTCCTATTTCCTGTGCACTTAAACAGGGCTTTTTGGATGCCTGTCTACCATTTAATGGGTTAAAATCCCAATTTAACTTAACAGGAATTTTTATTTGTCCCCTAAATTGCAGTTGGTTTATTCCAGAATAACTCCAGTTTGCTTTTATAAATATGGCCTATGTTCCTGTATTGCATTGCATACCTATATTTTACGTGTTACCCTTGAAAGAATAACTCTTTGAGTACCAAAGGAGTATGCAACAATTCGGAAGTGGTCCCTGAAGATGGAGTGAATTCTAATGAGTGCTTAAGGGATAGTTATACCTTATATATTTAAGCTTTGGTATTGATGGTATTAAATACATAAAGTAAAGCATCCATGTCTTTTTTTTCTTCTATAACTTAAATAGTTTAACAGTAATTTGTATGTAAAGTTTACCCCTCCTGCCGTTTTAAAGGGGAACTACCACCCCGCAATAACTTTACATTAATTAATTCTTCATCTGGCGACTAGCTGCTTAGTAGCGCTAGTCGCCAGAAATATTACCTGGTTTCAAAGATTTTCCAGTTTTTCGGAGGCTCACAGTAGCAGGAAGCACGGACATCTCGTCATAGTGACGTCCGTGCACCTGCGCTGTCAGTCCCTTTTGGAGCTATATCAGCGCTCTAGCTGAGAGACTTGTATTCTGGCTCATCTGGGGAGTCGAAATAGCATTGCATACCAAGAAAATATTCATGACAGTGGTCTTTAAAGTGGGTACAACGTCTTCTGCCTGAAACCGTGCTCACTTTGTAGGCAGTTTCATGAATATTTTCTTGGCATGCAATGCTATTTCGGCTCTCCAGATGAGCAGTCCGGGCTATCAGCTAGAGAGCTGACATAGCTTAAAGGGGCAGGAGGGGTAAATTTTACATAGCGATTACTCTTAAAGCAGAACTTTCAGGTAATCCCAAGTCAGCATGCATTCGTTAAACGCATGGCGACTAGCTTGAAAATAGATGTCTTACCGTTAAAAAATAGATGTGTCTAAAGGAATCCTTCCTGTTTGGAGACCGGAAACCAGACTACAGCACAGACATCTTGTCTGTGCGCCTGCGCCGTCTGTCCCGGTCTCCACTGTGTAGACAGCAGTTCACCATATGGTCACCGGAAGGGACTGATGGCGCAGGCGCAAAGACCGCACTAACCTGCCCGTCAGTCCCGAAACGGGAAGGATTACTTTAGACACAGCTATTTTTTAATGGTAAGACATCTATTTTCAAGCTAGTCGCCATGCGTTTAATGAATATGCATGGCGACTTGGTATTACCTTAAAGTTCCACTTTAAACTATATAAGTTATACGAAAAAGACACAGATGCTTTAGTTTATTTAATACCTTCAATATTAAAGCTTAAATATATGAAGTATTACTATCCCTTTAGCAAGGTTTTAGTAGGGAATGGATGGGCAACCTGAGGCCCTCCAGCAGTGGAGAAATGCAGTTCCCAGTGAATGGCTGGGGATGAGGGAGATGTAGATAGCCATAGCTGGAGAGCCTTCGCTTTCCCATCCCTAGTCTAGGGCCATATGTTCAAAAGAAGTCTGGCGTAATAATTCCCTTTTTTTTAATAAGGGAAATATATTTTTAGCACTTTCAGCAATTTCTCCCCAGTACTGAAAACAGGTATATGCAACATGTAGCTCTCCATCTGTTAGTCTGTGTCTCTGGATGATGGGAGTTGTAGTCCAACAATAGACAGGGAGCAACTGTCTTCAACACTTTGTGAAACATAGTAATGAAATAAAAATGTCCGTAATTCCCACTGATATAAATTGTATTTTTTTTAGCCCCTTGAATGCTGGAGGTATCCAACACAGTGTGAAGCATTGCAATGTGTTGGATACACCTCTGGCACTCAAAGAGTTAAACATCTTGTTAATTGAATGGGGATTTTTATTTTCTTCCCTGTGTTGAAGATGGTTTGCTCTAGAAGTACACCAGTTTATATCTGAACATAAGGTCCTAAAAGTAAAGGCAGTCTATATCCCCCTTTGTGATGTTCAAAACTGTTGCTCACACAGCTAGCTTGAAAAAGACACCAATGTATGACTCTTCCTGGGACTGGATGGTACCTGCTGATGACATCTTGGATAGTACACACATTGCCCTGTTTCTTAACCTTTTTAGAGTCAGAGAGCTTCCCTACCGATTGTTTCACAAAGTGTTGAAGATCCGTCTGTTGGACCACAACTCTTATCATCCAAAGACAGTGAGATATTTGAAAACTAACAACAGCTGGAGAGCTACATGTTGAATTTACTCAAAATTCTATTTATTATTATTGGAGGTTGCAGTGAGTATCAAATCTTCCAATATCACCTGTGTGAATGATCAGAACAGTGTCCCTACAGACTGCCTTGAATATCAAGCCTATTGAAACGTGCTGTGCTCAGGCAACTGTGAGAACAGCTACTCCAGCACAGGTGACATGCGGATGTATGCACTGTGCTGATGTTGTCTATGTGAATATAGCCAAAGAGTAACAGGAATTGGGTGAAAAATAGGTGCTGAAAAAAGAAGGATGCATTCTGAAGGGCTGCATAGGAATAGGTTCGGTTCTAGAGAAGGGCTTGGCAATCTGCAGACCTCCAGCTATTGTTTCATCAACGTTGGCTTAACTGGCTGAGGATGATGGGACTTATAGTCCACCAACAGCTGGGGAGCAAACTCATGTTGACTCTTACTCTAGGCTTGCGATGGGTCCCGTAGAACCCTGAAGTATGTATATTTCATAAGCATACCGTATTAAGGGGGTCAGGTTACAATATTAATCTAAGGGTACAAAGTAAATTCTAAGACAAACTGGAGTAACTCTGGGGCAAACCAACTGCTCTATAGGGAACAAATAGAAATTCCCTAAAATGCTCAGTGATTTAAAGGAACATTAACACCTAAAATGAAACTGGTTGATATAACGTTTCCAGTGCTTACTGCTAGCATATGTAAAAATAATTATTCCTATGTTAGATCCCTAAAATATAATATAAAAAAACTTCCTATTTATTTCTTGTGTAAACTGTACTCTTCAGAGAGCATTTATTTAATTTTGTTGCACGTTTTTTAATGCGTGATGAGATAATTCATTTATTTAGATTAGTACCCACTGCTCTCCTATTCGAAAGTTATCTTAGCCCATTTACACACAGTCCTGGACAATCACTTCAGAGACACCTTCCAAGACTGCTATGGTACTTGGGGCCATGAAAAAGCCATGGATGGCTTCACCTCAGAGCTTATGTAAGACTAGATTTTAGAGTACAGAAAATAGAGAAGTTTTACAGATGGTAGCATGAAGTATGGGAATACAAATGTATATAACCTCAAATCATTTTAAAGGGATAGTAATTTTTGTTATAAAGTAGATCGCTGAGTCCTCTTTATAGTAAAAGTAACACATTGCGTTATGTTTATCTCCTTAATTTTGTGTAGTTCAAAAGTTATTAATTTGAGAAAGATCCACTGCCCGCCCCTTCTGGCCAAGTCACGCTGAATCTGCAGTCTGGTCCAGATGGATGTAGCAAGGGACAAACTACAGTAAGCAAAGGAAAATCTTGCTCTCCTTCATCAAGGGGGACAGGATTTTCCGTATACTTACTGAAGTTTGTCCCTTGCTTCATCCATCCCATCCCGGGACCAGATTTCAGATTCAGTGGGAGGCAGCCAGAAAGATCTTTCTCCACTTAATAACTTTTGAACTACACAAAAGTAAGGAAATAAACATAGCACAATGTGTTACTTTTAACATAAAGAAGACTCGGCAAACTACTTTATAACAAGTATTACTATCCCTTTAAGTGTTTGTGATTTAAACCACTTGAATTCTAGAGATCGTTCCAGTGCATTTCAGAGCAGCGTGTCTGAGACTTGTCTAGCATGCAGGGGGTTAAAAGATACAGGTCTTTTTATTCATCCCCATATGGTAGCTGGTTCTCCCCAAAACTGCCCTAGTTTCTTGGTGCATCCGCCTTTAGTGAAGCTATCTGTTAGGCCAGCGGTTCTCAACCTTTCTAGTGCCGCGACCCATTGATAAATTTTCCCAAGTTGTGGTGACCCCTAACAGTAAAATTATTTATTAAATTTGTACGATTACAAGTTTTACAGATTAGAATAGACAAAAAAAAAATTTCTGATGGTTTTAGGCGACCCTGGCAAATCGTCATTCGACCCCCTGCAGGTTGAGGACCACAGTGTTAGGCAAACCTAAATAATATATGTATTTAGACTCTTGAGCTGTATTTGCTTTAACCCCTTAAGGACTGGCCACGCACACACACGGCCATCACTTAAGGACCACGGATCATTTTTTTCTTTTTGTTCTCATCCGCTTCCGGACTCCCTGAACGGCGGGCAGCCGCGCGGGGAGACCGGAATTCCATGACGGTCCTGGCATGTCATGGGTCCTTAACGCAAATCCACCCATAATGTGCCAGGACTGTCAAGGGTTGTTAAGGTGTTAAATACATACAACAATTTATAAACCATTGGCTACATGAGATTAAACCCCTTTTACCAGTTTTCTTTCTCATTTCTATTATATTTTTAGCTTCTTGGTCATGCTGCCAGAAACATGGTAATGCAAGAAGATTCCATTCTCCATTCCGAAGATGTAAGAACAACACATTTAAAATGTTATATTGTTGTCATATTCTCCAGATTTGTTACAGATATACTAGCACCTTGTGGGGAGATGCACTAAGGCGTGATAAAAAGGTGAAAAAGCGGAGGGGACTTCTCCAGTTTATTACTTCTCCAATTCCTATGTTATTCTATGGAGTCAATGCACAAGATTTCACCAACTTTGCAGATCTTAGTGCATAGGCGCCATAGAATAACACAGGAACTGGAAAAGTGATCTTACTAGAGAAGTTATCTCTGCATTATCACCTCCTTACCACATGCTGCACACCTATGCATATCCCTCCTTGCCTGTTCTACTTCAGAATAGAAGACCATATAGTCTCTCACTATCCCTCAAAACCTGAGTGAAGCGGAATGCAGAGGTGGAAATGCTAGAACAGCAGTACACTACCAGACAAATTACTTGTATAAAAATACACACTGATAAATCATTAAAACAATCAATCCTATCTGTCACAGAGCCCGGTATAGTTGTCCACTCTAGCTAGCAAATATATATATATGCAGCTGTGGTTCAAAAGATGATGTTTAATGAAATGATAGGTTAATTAGATTGTAAGCTGTTTGGGGCATGGCCCCCTTCCCACTGTATGATTCAGCTGACTTCAGTTCACTTATCCCGAGATAATAATGCAATGATCGCACGTTTGCCAGATGCTATTTTCCCTGTCCTCTATTATTTTTGTATTGTTCTATTACTGTTTCTGTAAAGCACTGTGTACATGCTTAATCCCTTAAGGACCCTTGATGGTCCTGGCACGTCATGGGTTGGGGAGCCATAAGGACCCATGACATGCCAAGACCGTCATGGAATTCAGGGCTACCCGCGCAGCTGCACTCCGTTCCGGGAGCCCTGAATCGGATTCTAAAAAAAAAGGTCCGTGGTCCGGCCTTGTACGAGATCGGCCGGTCCTTAAGGGGTTAAAATAAGGGATTGTAGCCTATGTATGTATCCTTATTTGCAATGATAGATATGTAGCGTGTATTTTAGTGTATATGAATATTAATGGTACCACACATATATTTCCACTAGAAAAACATGTCCAGTTAAAGATGTTCTCATAAACAGTGGGCTATAGTGAGATGTCTTTCAGTCAAGATGGAATTCTGTTTAAATGTAGATAAGATGATAGAATACACTATATAATTAACATGCACGTTATGTTCCACACATTTCTATACAACTGATGTGGGTAGAAGTATATATTTGTTCAAATAGTCTTGGTATATATATTCAAATCACGGGAAAATTAATGTATGGCAGTAGATATGTGATTTAAATGTTATGAGAATGAAGAATGATATATGAAATAATGGTCATAGTAAAGGGCAGGCAACCAGAAAAAGATGTAAACGGCTTACTAAGTCTTAAAGGGACACTAATGTCCCAAAAAAAATTATTCTAGTTTTGTAGTTGGAAAAAAAAATAAAATTATTTGAAGCAACTTCAAACCGCTGTGGTTTGAGAGATATTCACATTTAAAGAGATAGTAAACCTTGAAAATAAGTTTATTTTATATTGTAGCCGTTAAAAAAACATGAAAAATTATATACGTCTTACCTCCCAAACCTTTATGGCTTGGGAGATATTCAGAAGCAAAGTTTCCCCCTAAGTGAACTCACCGTTCTAGCCCTCAGATTTGGAATCCGGTCCCGGGACCGGCTGTGGCTTTTCAGAAGTGCCAAGATCACGATCTTTAAACGGAATTTCTTAATTGGAATGGTCTACAAAGTGTGCTTGCAAGCCAGGCACACTTTGTACACAGTTCCAATTAAGTAGTTCTTTTTAAAGATTGTGATCTCTGCACTGCCGGTTGATCTGTGGACCGAATTCCAAATCTGACCACTAGATGGCAGACTTGGCTGAAATAGCCAGGAAAAGGGAACTTTATTTTACTTCTGAATATCAACCAAACCATAAAGGTTTGGGAGATAAGACTTATATCATTTTTCATGTTTTTTTAAGGGCTACAATATAACATAAACTTATTTTCAAGGTTTACTATCCCTTTAACGCTCCCCCTCCCTCCCCTTCTCCTGATGTCAGCGCTGTGCTTACAGCAGGAGATCCCGGTACAGGGACTAGCTGGCAGCCCTGCAGAAGAGCCAAAATCTCGTTATTTAAAAAGAATGACTTAATTGGAAAGGTCTACAAAGTGTGCCTGGTTTGCAAGCACACTTTGTAGACCATTCCAATGAAATAATAATTTTCAATGCCTATATCTCTCAAACCATAGCGATTTGACAGATGGAGTTGCTTCAAATATTTATTTTTTTTTGAACTACAAAAAGATAATTTTTTATAGGACATTACTGTCCCTTTAATAGGAAGATAGAGTAGGACACATACAGTAATACTGATGATTCACAAGTCCTGCAGTAAAACTTACCTCTACCATCTTCACTTAATTTATCCAGTAGCTTCCAAACATTGCATGCAAATGCCCACGTCCTACAGTTTCTTCCCATCTGTGAACTCTGTTTAAACAGTTTGTGTCTCTCCTCCTCCTTCCTTTCTCTGGTGCCACATACCACAGAGAAAACTGCCAAGATTAAACTTATCTCCCATCAGGCATGGATGTGTTTTGATATGCACTGTACAAAGCATTGTACACCTTAAGTGGAAATGATCCAACATGTTTGAGAAGACACACTACACCCTCCCCAGTTAAATATGCCCAGCGGTCCATATTGACCCTCCTTCCCAGTAATCCAGACCCCCTTCCTGTTTTGTTACCAGCAGTCTGTACTCCCCCTTCACTGGTTTCTGGCCATCAGTAATCCATATCTCCCTCTACCAACTTTATAACCTAATCCACCCCAGAACCACCACCTCCCAAACACACACCAGCCTTCATCCTTTTATCTACACTACTAGTTGAAGAGACTGTTACACGGGCCACAGTGCCACTGGCAGCCGGTCGCGAGGAAGTCATGCGCAGTAGAGACTGCCCGCCCCACGGCTGATACAGAGCTGGACTCTCCAAAGCCGCGACACGGACAGTCTCTACTGCGCATGACTGCAGCACACACAGCAGTCTCTACTGCACATGACTGTGTTGTTACACACGTTTTAGCGAATTATTATATAGGATAGGATAAGAATAGAGATGGATGATGAGACTGGAGCACTCTTACCCTCTTTTTTTGGCACATCTTTTCACAGGCCCAAGTTCAATGCCTTGGGGGGATGGGGGGTACGTACTTCCACAGGGCAGTTACTCTCTACCATACATGTTACAGAATTAAGGTGGTCATGCTTGCGCTGTCTGTACTGAGTAGCTCATCTTAGCTTTTAATACATATCGAATCACTGACCATGTGTATTACACCCTCCCTGCAATGAAAATAAGATGAAGCATCATTGTGTTATTTGGTAAAAGAGAACACACTACCATAAAAGAGACTACAATATTCACTGTTAAAAATACACCTTTTTCATTACAAAGATACTTAATTTTTATACTGGGATGTTATCAGAGGTTATACTGGATACAGTGTATGTTCTCGCAATTATTGATTTAACTTTGTGCCACCAAAAGTCTCTCTTTCATTTTAGAGCCTCAGAAAAATGGCTATCATAACCACGCATCTACAGTATCAGTAAGAATCTCCTTTTTTATCTTTTTTTCTTAGATAATTGGCCACAAGTGCTTTACTAATATATTTTTCTTCTTTTTTTTCCTAGGCAAGAAGCAATACAGAAGAAGTAAGTTAATATACAAATGTTCATATGCATTTCAGATTAGTATAACTGTATAGGGAACATAGAGGTTGATTTAGTAAGAAGAATTAGAACCTTTTGCAGCAGATTTAACTGCTTCATAGGGGGACAAATACAAGTTTTCAATACTCTAAATCTGACTTTTAGTCTATTTAATGCTAGAAAGGTCTCCAAAGCATTGATTAAAAATCCATTTAACCCTTTGAGTATGCAAGGCATTGCTTTGCAGTGTGTTACATACCCCTCTGGCACCAAAAGGGTTAAATAAGTTGATGTCTGGGTATTTCTATCGATCCCCATTGATACTTATGTAATATTTTTCTTGTTCTAACCTGCTTTCTGTAGTGTGGAACAATCGTCCAATCTTCAAGACCAACTAAAGCACCTACTCAAATGACAAGACATTTTTATACAATGAACATTTTGGGAAACCCTGCTTCCAGACACTCGGATCAAATCAGGGATCGGAGTGCTTTATGTGTCCGTACATGAGAAACTCAAGTTACCCTTGTGGGTGCAGCCACTCAGCTCTGAGTGTTAGGGCATGGGTTTGTATAACTTATGGTACTAACGCTTCTTCCTCCATATGAAGAAGCAGATTAACTGTAGGCCTTATGTAGAAAAGCAAACTGGAACAATTCTAAGGCAAACCAAGTGCATCATAAGGGAGAGAGAAACATTCCCAAACTTACTGTTGGTTTAATCCTTTGATTGCCAGAGAAGTATCCAATGCACTGCGATGCAATGAGTTGGATATCTCCTTGGCACTCAGATATTTAAATGGGGCTTTGTAGCCCTTGAATGCTAGAGAGATTTGCTTTTTTTACATATGGCCCAAAGAATTATTAAGTACAAAATCCTGTGATTTTCATTCTTTGTATGAAGTGGAGTTCAGGGAATTTTACCTCCTTTAATGCTTCAGAAGTCTTCAGCTATGTGTGAAGCAGTGCATTAGATGTTTGTGCATTGTGTTTATGATAACTCAGATCCTGGGGCCATTGGCAGCCCTCTGACACGATAAGTGTCAGCCTCATGAAAATGCAATTAAATGTAGTCCAATTTCATACTTAAAGTGTTAGTAATGTCCAAGTAAAAACATTTTGCATTGTGTAGAGCTGAAAAAGTTTTATTGAATGCAAAAAAAAAAAAACGTATCTCTCAAATTGCTAAGGTTTGAGAGATACATGCATTCAAAGTGTGCCGACTTGGAGGCTAATCTCATTATTTAAAACAAATGTCTTCACTGGAATGGTTTAAAAAGTGTGCTTGCCAACCAGGCACACTTTTTAGACCATTCCAATGAAGTCATTCATTTTAAATAACGTGATTGCGGCTCTGCTGCAGAGCCTCCGTGTCAGCTGATACCGATCTCCTGCTGACAGCTTTACAGCTGACAGCAGGAAACATCATAGTGGTTTGAGAGATACTTTTTTTGCATTCAATTCAACTTTTTCAGCTCTACACAATGCAAAATATTTTTACTTGGACATTACTAACACTTTAATGGAGAACTGACCTCCAACTAATAACCCAGCCACTTATCTTAAATATAAAATATAAATTTTGCCCTTGTGCCATTGTTCAAGAGATAACATTTTCAATTAGCCCTCAATGTCTATGGAGGCGGACTTGACAGCCATGCCAACACTTTTTTAAATTGAAGCAGGCAGAGTGCCTGAGCCTACTTCTAGTAATATTTTAAGGACCAGAGGGGAACACTCTAGTTCTGGTGCAAACGTTTTTTTTGGACCCCCTAGCACAAATATTTCCTCCAAGGTCATAAGCAGAACCTACTGGTCCTTGTGGCAAATGCCCCCCCTTGGATGTTGGGCCCCATCGCATGTGCACTCCCTGTAGTTTTGCACCTGGGTTCACAATGCATTGCAAAGTAATGTGTTGTTACACACCACTCTGACTTTTTAAAGGTTAATCCCGTAAGAACTGCACTGTCCAGGGGTGGGGTGCACTGGAGGACCAAACAAATTTTTTTTTTTTTTTTTTTTTTTTTTTTTTTTTTTTAAGTTCGGGCTGCCACGTGATCACATCGCACCTTGTAGGCATGCTGTGATCATGAAATTCCATGTCACTCTAGGACCGTCAGCAGTCCTTAACATCAGGATGGCCTTGGCACATCATTGGTTGTTAAGGGGATAAGATTACCATATTCAGTGTGCAGAGTGTGAGGTCCTGTGGTCCTACTAGCAACTGTCATGTCCGCCTCCATGTGTATTAGATCCAGGTTTCTTGATCAAAGGCACAAGGGCAAAAATTCATAGAGGCCATTTGGATTTTCTGACTATAGAAAGGTACATTTTTTTTTTTTTTTCAGCAAGTGTTAGTTCTCCCCTAACTATAATTTGCGATCTTTAACAAGGAAAGTAAGATGTCATACAATTTATGTAAGTTTTATGTAGCAAAATAAAAGGAAACTCATTTTGTATATACGAACATGGCTGTCTATACAACAGCCTGTGTCATCTCTCATTTTCTGTACAGCAAGTGTGTTTGTGTTTATACAGTTGTCTCATCCCTTATTTTGTGTACACAAACATGATTGTCTTTGTACAATAGCCTCTATCATCTCTCATTTTGTGTACTAGAATGTGTTTGTCTTTACACAATAGTCTCGATCATACCTTATTTTGTATACACGAACATGCTTGTCTTTACACTATTTATTAGTATCTAGCTCTTTCTACATTGTTATTTTCCCAGTCTGACCCTGAGGGAAACATTTTGGAAACTCCTGCCTTATATGGTTCACTAAAATAGGGTCTGGAGTTTGTTTACAATTTACCAGTAAATAATGGTAGCTTGTGATGAATACAATTGCCCATACAGAATGCCTAATGATTGAAAATGTATACTTTTTAGTAACCAATGTATATTTGGGTTGTAACACATGGTGGGAGAAGTCATTCTGTCAGAAAAGTACGGTTTTATGTTTGTATCTCATTATCTGTTAATTTTAGTTGAAATTGGTCTGTCTGTGAGAGGAAATGTTATTCTTGTGGAAACAAAAAGCTATTAGTGTAATGAAGGACATACCTAGGTGGGGCTAACCCAGACAGCTGTAATTGACAAAAATGCAGAAAATCTATATTCTGTAAGTTCAAATAAAAGAGTACCACTTGCTTTTTTACTGCTGCTTGTTGTATATGGTCTGTATATTAGTTTTTAACCCTTTGAGGTAGAGAGTTATGCAGTGCATTGCTTTGCAATGTGTTGCATACCTCTCTTGAGCTCAAAGGGTTACTAAACTTGTTTATTAGACGAATGTTAATAAAAGTGGGGAATCACATTTTTTGTAAAGTTATTTATCATTTCTTCTTTCTCCTGATTAAACAATGGGTGCAGAAATAGGAGTATGAATGCCAAATGCTTGCTAGCTTTATCCAAACTGCCTTCTGCCATGTATTATACCATATGTGTATGCCTGGGTCATAAATGGAGCATCACTGCTTATGCTGTTCAGCAGAGGAATGATTATTTCATGGAGGACCACATTGCAAAGCCCAAATCCAGTCCACGCAGGTTTAGGTTTTTAACACTGGATGTCCCCTGGTTAATGGTGCACAACCTTTGTGTCCTTGGTAATATTTAAGACATAGGTACTCAAACCTGGCTCCAATAGGTTGATCCACTTGTGGGTATGTGAGGAGATTCTGGAATCCTGTAATGTTTGGAAGGGGGGGATTGAGTACCTATGATATGGGATCATGCAGAATTTTCATCAAACGTGGACACTGGCAACTGAAAATAAACTGTAGTTATGTATGTTGAAATATTATGTACTTCAAGCTAGCATCTTTGAATATTATGTATTTGATTGGAGAGGCTGTATTCAATAAAGTAAAAGGGAATCAAATCTGTAGAAAATGACTGCATCATAGAGGACAAATAATTTAAATGTATTTAAATTGGGCTTTTTACTTCTTGTATGCTAGTGAGGTTGCCGAGGCATTTGATGATAAGATCAAAGGTTAACATATCCATTTTTTAGGAAACCAGCCATCGTTTAGTCAGAGTGTTCAGGTATGATGGTTTACATACATCACTCCGCTGTCACTTTGGAGACGTCTCAGAAAGCGTGTTAACCCTTTCAATGCCAGAGGGGTATGCAACGCATTGCAATGCGTTGCGTACCTCTCTGGCTCTGAAAGGGTTAAAACACATGGGGTTCCTGGGGAGCTGCTAAATTCCCCTTTAGGCTTTGTTCACACAGCAACCTTTTGTACAAGTGATTTGTGTGTAAGAAAGGGAATGCATTTGACTTTTTTTTTCTTTTGCAATTTAGATTAAATTTATAACAAGGTTTTTTTTTTCCCAGCATCCCTTGCTCTCAGTATAAATAGCTGATTAAACCCTTTCTGAAAAGGCTAACTGATTTTAGTGCAATTCCATTGCAGTCCAGTTGTAACCATTAGTAGCAATTTGACAGTTAGAACACACTGTTGGACTAAAGTTGCAGGAAGCTGCATTGATGTGTGATGAGTGTTCAGTAAATTGCCTTGTAAGATACAAAGGTAACAAACACGTGTTAAAGGGATAGTAATGTTTCATAATAAAAGCAGCTCCAATTAATCTTTGTAGCATGTGGGCCATGGAAAGTATTATTTCAATACTGTCAGAGTTGTAGTTCAAGAGTAATTGAATGATAAAGTATCCCCCTCCCGACCCTTTTACTGATGTAACACTGCTCACCTCAGAGCAGCAAGACTGTCCGGGTAGATCACAGAGAGGGACAATCTTCACTGAGCATAAGGAAAAACCTGTCAAGGGGGGCAGGGTTTTCATTGTTCTCATAGTAAGAAGATTGTCCCTTGCTGTGATCTGTCTTGTCTCAAGACCAGATTCCACATCAGAGGGGAGGCGGCTTACACTAGGTAAAAGGGACAGGAGGGGGATACTTTATCATTCAATTACTCTTGAACTACAACTCTGACAGTATTGAAATAACACTCTCTATGGCCCAAATGCTATGAAGATTAATTGGAGTTGCTGTCTTTGTGAAACATTACTATCCCTTTAAAGCTGCCCATGTGTACTTACTCATAGTGCCGTATGTTCAAAAGAAAAGTGAAGGAGTTCAGGGGCAAACCATTTGAACTGCATTGTAAAGCAATGCATTGGAGACCTCTCTAGCATTCAAGGGGTTAAAATTCCCATTTAAATCAATGGGAATTTTTAGCTCTCCCCTATAGTGCAAATGGTTTTCCCCAGAACGCCTCCACTTATTTTTTGAAAATACAGCCCACAGACTGTATTTTTTAGACCCCCTATACAGTGTTAGTTAACCCTTTAAGGACCAGAGGAGTTTGCAACTCATTGCTTCACATCGTGGTGTGCACCCCTATAGTCCTTAAGGGGTTAAATGTATATAAACTGATTTAATTATTTGTTGTTTGTGTTGCTTTAAATATAAAATAAGCAGAAAATGTGGATATAGAATAACAATCTTAGATATTGTAGATGTTGTATGGGTGTATGTATTATATTATATTATATACATGAATACACTTTTGTATGCTATCTGCGTACACATCTATTTATTTACATATGTTTATATATACATAGAGATAGCTTTGTTATTTGAGAGCAAACCTCTTCATTTTCCCATCTCTGCTACCTTTAATAAACACACCTAGATAGGGCTGTCTGATAAGATGAGCAGAGGTAGAAAACAACATAATGGAACTGAGATCATGATTCTAATAGCTCAAGAAACTATTCCCCTTAGATCAACAAACAAACAACCACAAATCTCTAAATGAACACTGACCCAATCCATTTCGTCTTGAAAATATCAGCAATTTCGGGATGTTCTTTATCATGAAGAACTTCATTAGGCACATTCACCTTTGTTAGGTATTTGTGACAACAAACAATGCTAAAAGTGCACTGTCATTGTGTTCTGACAATAAGGACCCACCCCATTATCTCAGATGACTACATAGTAAGATGTCCCTGGGCAAGAGTCAGTTCTACTCAGAATAAGAAGTATTACAAGGAGAAGAAGCTGTATACTCCAAAGCAAAGGTAGATATGATCATATAACATGACTTGTAAATATTGTGCACCTATTTAAATTGCATCTGTAGGAATATTTTTTTTTTTTGCACAAGGAAAAAATAATCTGCCAATTTCATTATATCCTCCCCATTGCACCATCTCATCCACAACTCCTTCCCTCTCCCTTTTCACCTTTTCCTGCTCTGTAACACAATGTAATGGTAAAATGCTACTTCCAGTCTCTGCACAGAAAGTAGCAAGGTTTACCATCAGACTCATTGACACAGCTCAGTGGAGCAGGTAAAAGGTGTTGGTGGTCCCTCTTCCTGTATCTTGTGTGTGTGTGTGTATGTATGTATGTATATATATATATATGTATATTACAGTTCAAAGGAAGTCTTAGCAATGCTGTGAAGGACTTTCTACTATCAGAGAGGTGGATTTCTAAATGAGTACTTTCCAATCTAGTTCATATCTACGAAGCCACTTACCAAGGCCTAACAATTTACTGCTCTCACTGACTAAATATTTCCGGCATGTCTGGATCCACTATAACTGCAAACCACCAGTATGAAAGGTGAGTTCCCTGGGCTCATTTGCTTGAAAAACCATAGGGAAAAAGGAGTCCTCCATTTGATGAAACAGGAATGTAACAAACAATTTGCACAATTTAATAACATGGTTGTAAAATTATAGGTTTATTTATTAGTATAACTATGCACATTTAATTACAGCACCCACCATAACTAAATAAAAACTTTCTTATTTGGTCATATGGCCCAGTATATCCCATTTACTTACATTTAAAAGTATATATAATCAAGCTCTGTTCTCAGCCTTCTCCTTATGGCTATCATATTCCAGGTTTTTAACTTGTCTGTATGGGACAGGGCTTCAACAAGCAAACAACAGCATATACTACTATACTACACAACACTAGTCATTCATCATCTTAGCTATCTCATATTTGTTTTTCATTCAGTGTTTCCTAATCTGCCTTGATATCTGAATTAATAAATAAAAAGAAAATGCATCACAATGCACAAACATTTTAACTATAACATAGTAACGCTCCACCTCTAACGTGGGCCCTTCCACCTTCTTCAGATAGAGGCGCTTACTTTCTTCATACAGTAACATTACAGCAAAATTATAAAACATTGCTATAAAGTCATCAGTAAAGATGCAGATCTCACTTTATTTTCATTTATATACCCAATGCAGGTCTTCTTCCCTCCACCCCCAGCCTCCTGAAAAACAGCACATGCTGTAGGAAAAATCTATATTATCACTTATAAGATACTCCTTTGTAGGGTGACCAGAGAGGAGATGACTTCTCCAGTGATATTACTTCTCAAGTTCATATGTTATTCTATAGAGCCTATGCACTACAATTTCCAAAGGTGGAGAAAGCTTAGTGCATTGGCTCCATATAAAGTACATAGGGTATGTCAATAACTGACTAGCTGAGTTAGTGATTATTGTTACTGTGTTTTAGCTAATAAGAGTACATTGAGAGAGAGAGAAATGTTGCACTCTATGAAATATAACCTTTGATATTATTAAAATTAATTAGAACACTCTTAGAAAGGACTCATTTTAAAATATATATCAGACAGAAGCTGAACCATTGTATTTATTGTACCAATCAGTATCCAGTAATTATTAGTACCTCACCTGATGCTGGAATTACTATGCAATATGGATACATACCAAAATCTCAATCTTGTTATGCACAAAGGCACGATAAAGAGGTGATAAAGTAGAGATGATTTTTCCAGTGATATAACTTCTCCATGTCCTATGTTATTCTATGGAATTTATGCAATGAGAGATCCAAATTTGTCGAAATCCATAGAATAACACAGGAACTGGAGAAGTTATATCACTGGAGAAGTCATCTCTACTTTATCACTCCTTAGTACATCTCCCCCATTGAATCATCAGGACTATGTAGAGCTAATAGTGAAAAACTGTGATAGCTCCTTACAGTAATACAAATAGCCTAGACAATTGAATTAACTAAGACTTTGAATCACCCAACTTCCTTAGTCCAGGTATGTTAGGCACTTACCTCAACTGATACTAGGGTGTAAGTCACTGAATATAATAAGGAGGATTGATTGGAACACCCTTACAGTGGTAATGAATAAGGGAGGTATGCAGCTATTGTTATTGCAATAATTATTGTATCTTATCGCTCCCAACTCTTGAAGGTGTTATTAGAAATCTCAATTTCCTTGATTCAATGACTGGAAGATTAGTTTGGAGATAAGAGTGACAATAAAATAACATGAAATACTATTGATTCCACTTGCATGATATGAGAAAAAATTAGTATGTCACATAGCAATGCCTATTAATGATGTTTCACATGTATAGATCCATAATCTCACAATGTTTTACTGTATTATAATGCTGAGAAAGATCTTAAATGTTAGAAAAACATATATATGAAGGTGATGTGTGAGCAGTTGCATCACAACATTACATGAAAATGCTAATTTATAATATATTCTCATATATAAAACTTTCAGATAACTATGCTTAATGATGTTATAAACAAAATCACAATGTGAGAGTTATGCTTATACAATTGTAATGATAATATCCGCTTATATATCACACCTTTGCATTGCAATGTCAGCAAGTGTATCAATTCAATCACAGATATGTTAGGGAAAGGTTAAGGCAGAAGCCATAGCTTAAAAATCTCCTCCACTATGGCCACAAATTTTCAGTAATAACTAAATTGAATCAGTTGATCAAAGTCGAAGGAGAGTATAGGTGCACTAAGTGGCAATATGAGTTGACCATTTGCAATTTTATTGGCTTAGTTATTGCTAGTAACTATATACTAAAGGTGGCTTCAGACAAGTATCCTTATTAAAATAATGAACATTACATTACTGGCGATGGAAAAATCTATTAACTCCCCTGACTAAAAGAGACAGCCTAATGTATAGTCACCTGGTGTTCCCCTTATGATTGCCTATATAACCACTTAATTACTACACTTGTTGTACCCCCTCTATGCAAAATGTAAAGTACTAAGTACATCTGTTGGTGCTATATAAATAAATATACATACATACATACATACATACATACATAAAGCTAGTCATACTCCATCTGAGAATTCCCACAAAAAAGGATCAAATGTGGGACGCCTCGGCTAACATCTGATGCTTTTCGGCACTTTGTGCCTGCTTCTGAGATCCTATTAAGAGTGTTCTAATTAATTTTAATGATATCATTAAAGGTTATATTTTATAAAGTGCACCGATCAGTAACATATTTTTCTCTTTCAGTTAAGCATTATGTTGCAGTAACACCTAGGGTAATGATCTGCCAGAACACCTGTTTATAGGGGTTCCTTAAATATTCCCTATAATAAATTGTTATTGGTTAGAGTATTGTAGACTCTCCTTTCTCAGCCAATTGCAGTGGTAGACCACAGGGCAGGCATTACAGGTGACTGGACAGACACAGATATGCTTTTTTCTTTATTTATGAAGTGAATGTATAATAGGCATGGACATCCGGAGGGGGGGCACTTGTAGCCCCTACACTTGCCCCTCCAGATAAACATAGTGGCTGGACGGGCGGGCCTAGGTTTTGCTTTGCCCTCCCCCACTGGAAAAATGTATGCATACACCCATGGTAATAGGAACTATTTAACCCCATGAATGCTAGAAAGGTCTATAACAGACTGCGGTCTGCGATCAGACCTCAACTTTAACCTGGGATGCATAGGAGAAATGCATACTGCAGGACTGCACTGATATCAGTGAATTACTGCAAAATGGCTATTTCCTTTGTGTCCCCGGTTAAAGGTGAGAGCTGGTCAGCCTACTGTAATGAATTTAATTGCAATTCATTAGAGGCCTTTCTAATATCCAAGCATTTTTATAGATATATTTATATAGAAAAATATTCTCATAAAAACTGTTTACACCCCATGGGTCTGTAAAATGTCCCTTGATTTAATTTTGAAAAGACTGGTCAGTTTACGCTTTAATATCAGAGAAATGTATAATTAAAAGTCAGACATAAATTATTATTAATTTTTCAAATTAAATCAGGGACCATTTTTTTAAGTCCTGGTGAGGATGTAAAAACAGCAGTTTTGTGCTTGTTCTTACATGCATCTACAGTGCCAGCTTTAATAGACAGAAGATCAAAAGTTACTTGTCTATTCAATATAATACATAGAGAAGAGCATTATATTCTTAATCATCTGCTAGTTTATTTTCACTAGTCACATGTTAATGGAAATGTCAAACCATGTACATGGACAGCATAACCCCTTGAATGCTACATATGTTTTCAGCACCTTGCAAAGCTATGCCTTGGAGTCCACCATAATTCAGAAAAATACTAAAATTATCCATATAGTGGACATCAGGCTTTGACGTGGACATCAGGCTTTGACATTTGTAGCAATTGGAGTAACTATAGTGTAATTACAGAATGCAAGCTATGGAAATTACGTAAATAATTTGAAGAGAACATACATAAACAGGCACACTGAACCACAGAAATTATAATTTATCGGACTAATCTGACCGGCTAAAAGTGAGAGAATTCACTCTTGTGCCTTCCCAGCCTCTTATCATTGTGACTGGCTAACACAGGCAGTAAGAGCAGTTACTAAAGTGGCTCCCCATCTGTTTACATACACTACATCGTTTTAGACAATATTTAACATTTTCAGTTGGCAGGAATAACTTTTCCAGTGCGGGCCTGCAGCAGGCAATCCTAAACTGTGAAGACTTTCAGAGTGTAGGTAAAATATAGATTGCGCTTTATAATCGACAACTACAACCCAGCAGGCTAGATGCTGAACAAACTATCTCATGTTCTGTTGCTTTAAAACGCGGTGCATCACGGGCCCAGGAGAGGTGCCATTTTTTTTAAAGGCGT
Organism: Rhinophrynus dorsalis; assembly: GCA_037306005.1. Classification (NCBI taxonomy): domain Eukaryota; kingdom Metazoa; phylum Chordata; class Amphibia; order Anura; family Rhinophrynidae; genus Rhinophrynus; species Rhinophrynus dorsalis. The sequence continues at coordinate 87,415,158 of CM074724.1, read as the reverse complement.
GAACAATGTCTCAGTGCAGGTAATGCGCTCTTGCTTGAAGTGCTTTTAGGTTCTTTGTTTGGGTGACAGGTGTTAATTCTTCATGGGTGTTGGAGGAGATCGAAATATTTAATTACATATTGAATCTGAGCTGGAGTGTTACTTTTCTCGGGCTAATTTTATTAGACAAGCTCCAAAGTATTCGTTGAGTGTAAGCTAGAGGGGAAATAAAATGTATCTTAACCCAACCATTTGAGTGTCAGAGAGATGTATGCAATGCGTTGAATACCTATATGTCACTCAAAGGGTTAAAAACCAGAGGTTCTATGCGTTGAGGTTATGTACAGTCATTTAACAAACGGAGTTAATCAACATACTAGGGATTAAATAAACGTTTCAAAAACATTCCATTTATTTAAATGGGGATTTTAACCCATTGAATGCTGCAAGTGTATCTGGCGCGTTGTTTCTCTCTAACATTCAGTGGGTTAAAATCCCTATTTAAATTAAGGGAAAGCACCAGAATTCCACCACTTAATACACCAGCCCCAGAGACTCTGCAATTTATATAATGGAGAAAAGACCCCTAAATGTAAATGTACTGTGCTCTGAAAAATATGTAATATTCACTTGCTGCATATCATAACATTACTACATTTTATTCAGAAACTGACTTCTATTTCACCTGTGATATTGTATAATGAAAGTATGTGCCCCTGAGCAAGGATATGTTTACATGGTACAAAGTGCAAGCTATGGTATTTCTTAGTGTTAGTCCTTTGTGCACACTAACAGGTCAGCTTTTCACCATGTCTCTGCTTAATCACAACAGAGTAATCAGTGGCTCAGTCATTGTGATTGAACTGCCTGTGCTTAATTAGGATATCCTGAAAACCTGACCTGTTGGTTCACCCTGAGGACTGGAGATGAGAATCACTGTCCAATACCATACATGCCAAATTACTTATTTTGACAAATGAGACTAAAATGTTTCTAAGAATACCAAATGTGGGAAGGTTTTGTAAAGTAAATTCTTGCTTTTTTGGTGCATAACAGGTGCTACTGGTCACTTTCTAGCTGTTGCTGGACTAAAACCCTCAAGTGGCTCTGGAAGATGCACTAATGTGTGATGAAGCTGAGATAAATTGTCAGTGATGTCAACTCCCCAGTCCCTATGAGATTCTATGGAGCCTATGCACTGATATTTTTTGTCCGAGAGATTTTTAGTGAATAGGCTCCATAAAATAACATAGGAACTGGATAAATGATTACTCTGGAGAAGTAATCTCCTATTTAATAATTTATTTTATCACACCTTGGTTCATAACCCCCCCCCACCCTGGACTTCTAGAAAGCCATTGGTTGCTCACCCCTTGTTTTCTTCACTGTACACTGCAAACATGCAACACTGATGTGTAAAAATATTGTACACACTGTATTGTGTTGTCTCTCATATATTGTATGCATCTGGCAGGGCTGCCATCAGGGCAGTGCAGGGGGTACTGCATTACCGGACCCCCACACTCTTGGGGGCCTGGAAATCAAGTCCAAGAGCCATTTGGTAAGTCATAGGGAACCCTGCTGAAGATAGTCTAAGGCAGTGTTTCTCAGCTTCTGTGCTCAGGACCCACTAACAGGCCAGGACTTAGGGATTTCTCTGCTAGAGTACAGGTATGTTGATCAGAGGCGCATTCACATTGATTAACCCCTTAAGGATAATTGACGTGGCAGGACCGTCATGTACATTTACTCACCACGCTCTTGCAGGAGCGCGGTAAGTAATACCGAGGACTGAAGTTGACAGCTCCAAGACCGGAGCGATCTCTTTCAGTCCCACGTTCGGCATGCCGGCACACGTCAAACATTCCTATCTGGTCCTTAAAGGACCACACACCCTGGGACCTCTGGCCCTTAAGAGGTTAACTCACCTGTGCTCTAACAAAGAAATCATCAAATCCTGGCCTGTTAGTGGGTCCTGAGGACAGGAGTTGAGAACCACTGGTCTAAGAATTTATGATGTTGGCACTGGCATCTAGTTATAAGAGAGATACATGAAAAATTAATTACAGCTAATTATAGTGATGTCCATGATGCGGAAAACAACAATATGTTTAAATAAAAAAGGAGTAATTCTGGGGGCAAACCAACTGCATGATAGGGGCAAATAAAAATTCCCAATTCTGCAACATTCAAATGATTAAAACCCCATTTACATAAATGGGATTATTTTCAGTTTTGCTCTGTTCTGCAGTTGGTTTGCCCCATAATTGCTTCTCTTTCACCTTTGTGTGTATGCCCCATTGTACTAAGACATGGTGTAGTTGAGTGTTTGCATGGCATCTCAGGTCAGTATGCAGAAAATGATACAGGTGTACATGCAAGTCCTGTATCAGAGCAGTGTAAAGGTAGTCTGAGAGAAGAGTGCAGATCAGCAGCGCAGAGTTTCTCAAACGGTCCAGTGCAACCCAGGCTTCTGTAAAAATGTTTAAGGGATTTCACTGAATGAATACATGCTTCTGTGATTACCAGTGGAAGATTGTAACATTTCCTGATATTCATATAGGACTTTTAACTTCTCAAATGCTCAGTACACTTTAGACCAAGTATGAGCAGTGATTGGCCTTGTAGTCCGGAAACAGCAGCAACTTCCATCATTCCCCACCTGCTTTTAGATGCTGTTTTAATTCTTTGAGTGCCAGAGGGGTACATAACACATTGACCACTTCAGCAAAGAGGTGGTGTCTGCTATGGACACATATGGCACTATCGTACCACACTTTATGGCACATTCTCTTGCTGAAATGCACACACTCTTATTGGACAAGGCAGATTGTACCTGAGAAAATGAGCACTACATTTATCTTGAAGCTTTACAAAGTGAGATGTTTCAGGAAAATGTAATAAAGGAGTTTTCAATACACATCAGTGTTTCTTTCATTGGTCTGTAGAAATCTAGTGGTTTGTTTTATATACCTTTGTGTCCCTTTCATGGCATGGGGTCTTTGGTCCTACCAGCTGAGAGGCAGAGCAGTCAGAAACTATAACATGGTACTTCACCCAACTGCATTTATTTCGGTCCTAACAAAGCTGATGGACGGTGGTATGACTATACCTCTTCTGAATTATATTTATTTCTTTATTTCCCCCTCCCGCATCTTTTACCTAGTGTAAGCCATCTCTTCTCAGATGTGGAATGCAGTCCATAGACCAGACAGATAACAGCAGGGGACAATCTTCTTCCTATGAGAACAATGAAAGCCCTGCCCCACTGACAAGTTTTTCAGGTTTTTCCCTTATCTTAAATGAAGATTGTCCCTCTCTGCAGTCTACCTGGGAACCTCCCTTCTGCTCTGGCTGAACAGTGTTACATCAGTAAAAGGGGTGGGAGGGGGATACTTTGTCATTGAATTACTCTTGAACTACAACTCTGACAGAACTGAAATAACACTCTTCAAATTCTAAATACTATGATGATTAATTGGAGCTGCTTTTATTATGAAACATTACTATCCCTTTAAGCCCTTTAATGCATTTGGATTGCCTCTCTTCAGCTGGATGACTAAGGTTGGGTAGATACATTTGAAAGGTGGCACTGTGTATGCCGTGAATTAAGCAGTTGTGAATGCTTTGAATGACAGCTTTAAAGACCTCATAGAGAGAGCCCATTACACAGATGGAGCATTAGAAAACTGCACATTTTGTGACGAGATGTATGAAAGTAATTAAAGTTAAAGTAAGCTTTCCAAATAACCAATATTAGTAATTTTTTAACCCTTTAAGGACCAGAGGTGTGTGCAGCATGTTTTAAAACCAATGCTCAACTAGGCTTATTAACCTGCAAAGATATGCAGATAGCTCACTAGGATGGTGTCCTACACCCAGGGTGCAATCTCTCTTAGCTCACAAGTGGGTAATGCATGCAGGGTGCTGGGTTGTATAGCAAGGAGCTTTAGTAGCAGAAAAAGGGAAGTGGTCATTCCGCTCCACAGAGCTCTCTTTAGCCCTCACCTAGAATATTGTGTACAGTACTGGAGACCCTATCTCCAGAAAGATACTGATATTCTAGAGATAATTGCTAGAAGGGCTGCTAAAATTTGTGACTGGTTTACAGGAAATGAAGTCTCTGGTTAGACTAAAGGATCCGAACATGTGTAGTTTGGAGGAGAAAAGAGAGAGATGGAATATGACAGAAACATTCAAATACATGAAGGGATTCAACAAAGTGCAGGAGGGAAGTACATTTCAAAGAAGTAAAAATGTTAGGACAAAAGGTCATAGTCTAAAACTAGAGGGACAGGTTTAGATGTAAGGTAAAAAGTTTTACTTCACTGAGAGGGTAGTAAATAAGTGGAATAGCCTACCAACGGAAGTGATAGATGTTACTACAGTGACAGAATTTAAGCATGTATGGGTTAGGCATAAGGCTGTCCTGAACTTAAGACAAGACCAAGGACCAAATAAGGTTTTTACAGTAGGAAAATGGACAGACTAGATGGGCCAAATTGTTCTTATCTGCCACCAAATTCTATGTTTAAGTGCAATACACAGAGAAGCAGGTCATACTGGTCCTGCCAAAATGACAGTCCAGCTAAGAAATGCCAGAGGATTCCTCTCTGAATGAGAGCAACAGCAAACTCAAGACGTATATTTATGCCTTATTGTCCCTTGTCTGTGAGGTACAGCTAATCCCTTTAGGCACCTGTGAGCAAGGGGTGCATGTCTGGATTCCCTCATTACCCGGACCAACCCCAAGAGCAATTTAAATGTGCAAAGATTATAGGTCAGAGATGCTCAACTAGGCTTATTATTGCACCCTGGGCATAGAACACCAATCCTAGTGATCTGTTTGTATACTCTTGCAGCTTTATAAGCCTAGTTGAGCATCTCTGACCTATACTTTTGCACATGTAAATTGTTCTTGTTCCTTGTCATGGTTTTAACCACAATTCAATGTGTCAAACTTTATCAAATTGGCTTTTACTTTTGTATCTGAAAGTTTCCCGCCCGTACTGTGACCCTAAGATGCTTGTTTCCGTGTCCATTTTTACACTGATGTTCCCTCACTGATATATCTGTTTTCCTCTTAAATTTGTGTGATTTGCATCCCTTTCTCTATGGTCTTCCCTTTTATCTCATACATATTTGGGTGTGGGGGAGTGTAATAATGGGATTATGTGCTAAACTAGGAGCTGGAACTGATTTCTTAATGCTATGGCCTAGTGATAACAATTTACTTGGCCAAAATGATTCTCCTCTGTGTACCCAGGGCTGTAACTACAGCTGGTGCAGTTGTGACTGGATACAATTTCCAAGGGAGCCCTTCAACTCTGCAACATTCAGCAACACACTGAGACCAGTTTCTTACCCTGGCTGTCAGTCTATGACACCAGTAACACGAAAATAACATTGGTGAGCACTTTCCTTTTCCTCATTATTTGTTTGAACACCAGAGAGGTATCCAACACATTGCAAAGGTCTGTGTTGGCACTTGTTATTACACACAGTCTGGAGCAAGTTTAGATGTGTGTGTGTATGGTCTAACCTCAGATGTTGCCTCAGGGCACAGTTGAGTTTTAATTGCACCCTTAAGTATGCCACTAGTGCTAAGGGGAAGACAGTGGAGAAGTGTATTTTATATCCACATTATAGGCAAGTAATATGAAGGCACCGAGAAAAGAGGCATAACTTTACTCCATTTTCCGTAGCAGGAAACAAGAGTCCATTGTGGAAAATGAGCTGTGTCAGCGAATTTTTATAACATACTATTATATCCTAGTTTCTGTTTCTTATTTATTTTACAGTTCCACCATGTCCAGCTGCTGCTCAGAAGGTCTTCAAACTCACCAAGATGTCAAGGTAATCTTGCCATGTAGCAAGGATGCACTGTCCATATAAAAAGCACATTCTAGTAGTTTGTTTCCTTGGGAAGCAATAAACATTGGTTAGTAAGGAATTGTATAAATCATCTGTATTCAGGATTTCTTTTATAATGTCAAACTATGTGCGTAAAATAAGATGGAATGCGGTGAAGTAGAAGTATATTGCAAATATTATCACTTGTAAATGCACAATTCAGTATATGCTGCTCATTTGTTTTTAAAATGTCTACATTTCCATGAACGTTTTCAAGTCTAGCTTGTACACATGGGTGGAAACCTATTTGAAATGTGGTCCAGAAAAATCAAATACAGTAAAGTTTATTCTGATTAGCGCACTGCATTCAGTTGTGATTGGTTGGCTATGCTTCTTCCTTTCCCTTGTTAATATTTTAATTTGGAATATGGATAAAAAATTTTGGTCAGAGGTAGTCCATCTTTTGACCTGTAAGTGTTCTGGAGTAAAACTCCCATTGGCCTCAGCCAGCTGTTTTGATTACAGGTTCTAGTCGCTAACAGCTGCTGGTCCAAAGATCGACTGTCCGTGATTTCAGTTGTCTACTAAAAAATACTCTCACTAAACAATGACAATTTGGTGGAGACACAAACACCTAAAAAAATTAACTGGGGTTATATGCACCTGAATACCCTGTACTCCATGCTAGCATCTGTAAAGATTTTTTGGCCTGAAATAGAGTTTTACAAATGCTCTATGGTGGCAGCCATTCTTGTCTTTTCCATGACTCCCATTACTATAGCAGTATTTATGGGGTGTCTAAATTTAGCTTTTCTCTGGTTACAAACTGCATGTTTGTAGCCAGAGAACTAAAATAGTGTTAAACAATTTAGCCTTTTCTCTGGTTACAAATTGCACAAGCAAAAATGTCATAACCACACCTGATAAGTAGAAACGTATTCTCTTCAAAGGAAATGTGTTGCCACTTTCTACGGTAGATGCCACTCATATAGCAGTCAGGTCTATCTAATCTATCACAAGTATACCTGCAGGTTCCTGTATACAGGGATCTGTTTTTGAAGTCTTCCTCTGTCACACCTCTTCACAGCAAGTAATGGGATTCCATAGACCTGCATGACTCATAAGGGACCCATTGTTTGAAAATGAAACCATTAGCAGTAGATTAAAACATATGACATGCAAACAATAAAGGTGAATTGCTGTCTGTTGTATTAAGGACACCTACTATGTTAAGTGCTTCTCATGAACAAGTGAAGAGCCTGCTTTTTCTTAGACAATATCTCCCCTTCGCTTTGAAGAAAATCCTAATGGCCACTAAGTAATTTTATTGGTTCTCAAAAATACATCTTTACTTGGCACTGGATATCCTCTCCATGGAGACACATAATCCTTAGGAAGCCGTCAGTGATGGGCATTTGAGGCTCTTCAGTCCTGTAACAAATCATCTTGCTTTCCTTTATGGGTATGGTATCCAGCACTAATTAAAGAAGCATTTGGAAGAATCAGTGCACAGAAGAATTGCTTCACAATGACCATTAGGATTTTCTATGTAGACAAAAGATAAGTGGGGATTTATTAATAGGTGGTGTTTCTTTAACCTGTTGAGGAACTGAGAGGACTGTGCAGTGCATTTCTTTAGAATGTGTCGCACACCCTTCTGGTCCTTAAGAAGTTACATGTATTTTTTGAAGTCTGATAAAACCCCTTGGATGCCAGTCTTCTCTAACACACTGCTTTACAGTGCACTGGAGCCATCTCTAGCTTGCAAATGGATAATATCTATATCTGTATTGTTTTTACCAGGACTATTATGGCAAACATCTGCAGAGTTCTAAGGATCTGAAAACCAATGCCTGTGTAACCTCATCAAAGCCATTGCCAAAGTTTATAAGGGAGGCATTGAGCGATGTTCACGAAGAAGTTTCTTCAAGGTATTGAATTAATGGAATAAGCTAATGGCTGGCTGAGCGTGATTGAAATTGTAGACCAACAGCTGGATTACTGCAGGTTGCTTAACCTAGTAGTTGGCCAAGGACAATGGTAGATGCAGTGCAGCAACAGTTAGAGTCAAAGGTTGCCCAACCCTCTTACAGGTTTGCCATAAAAGGCTGCACCTTTTCACAGTTGGCCAGTATTAATAGGCTGAGGTGACAAAAAAATGTAGGGGGGGGGAGGGAACTATTTTATATATAATCCTTTAACTTTTTACATGTAATTGTTCACTGCAAAAATATTTTTCTTTCAATGTTTAACCTACATTTCCACCTTTCTTTTATTTTGGCTTGTAGTTTTACAGTATATAGACATCAAACAGACTTACTGAGCTGGAAATATAGTCATTCTGTGAATTTCACTTCTGCAAGTGCCAAAGTAGCAGCATTTTAAATCTCTTTGTTAAGAAGTAAACGTAAATTTCCACTTGCTGATTGGTGCTCCAAAAAATGAATAGAATGAACGAGCAAGCTTCTCAAGGCTAATAAATGAAGATAACATAGTTAAAGAGGTAGTAATGGCACACTAAATGAATCACAGATTTTATTCTTTATACTTTTTAATAATGCTGTGCACCTTTCACGCTGTCCATATCGGTGTAGTTTTATTGTAATTATATTTTAAAGTTTCCCCCTCCTGCCCCTTTTCCCGATGTCACTCAGATGAGAATGCCAGTCTGGACGGATCGCAACAAGGGACATTATTGTGTGAGCATAATAAAAACCCTGCTCCCCTTTGTCAAGGGGAGACAGGGTTTTCCTTATACAGACACAGACAACTTTGTCCCTCTTTGTGACCTGTCCGGTCAAGCAACAGATTTCAAATCTGAGGTAAGATGATGATGTCAAGAAAAGGGGTGGGAGCGGGAAACTTTAAAATATAATTGCAATAAAACTACACAGATATGGACAGCGTGGAAGGTACAGAGTATTATTAAAAAATATAAAGAATAATCTGAGATTAATTTATAGTGTCACTACTATCTCTTTAAATACTATATTGGGCAGAGAATATACATCTATTCATCAGGTTAAACCTTTGCTATGGTATACCTAGAAAATGAGCCACATAATTCTTCCTGACTTCAAGATGGGTGTTTGCTTAATCTTCTGACACGTTATAGTAGAACCCTGTATGTCCCCGTCTTCTAAAAAATGTAATCTCTTAAATGTATCCATTACATCTGCCATCACCACATCCCGGGGCAAAAAAATTCCACAGTTTAACAGACCCTACTATATAGAAACCCTTCCTCTGCTGAAATTAAAAGCTCATTTGAGAGCTCATTGTATTAGTAAACTCTCATATACATGTACTCCCTTTGGAATCTTTTATTGAGTAAATAAGCCAGGTTTGGTTAGATGTTCTTCATACTTCAATTCCTCCATTCCCTTATTTAATAGCTAGGTCATTAGAAGCCCTGTTGCATTTGACTAGCAGAGGATTGTACACAGGACTTGAGATGCAAATGAAAATGTCCACAAATGTCCCATGGTTTTTGCCAACAGGCCTGGTGCAGTCACCATCAGAGGCAGCAGGGCCACTTCTATAGGTGGGCAGACCCACTGAGCTGAGTGGTGAGTGGCTAGTATGCAGGTACACTACTGCTTGTAAGAACCAGCCTGAAATTTGTTCTGTGTTGAGTTTCTTAGAAATTTCTAGTCTACCCTTTCTTAGTTCTTTTTTCAGCATCAAGAGCTTGGAAACGGGTAGAAATGTGAGGGTTTTTAGCATAAGGGATAATTTGTATGACTTTCCTGGTACTATCGGGTCAACACACAGCCCACTTGATCTGTGGAAACAAAGTGAGGTAGAAGGGAATTAATTTGCTTGGCCAGCAATTTTGAATAAAGCTTTAGATCTGTGTTCAAGTAAAGAAATTGTTTGAAAAGTTGAGAGAGGTGTCTTTACCAGACTTGGGGATGGTGACAGTAGTCACTTTTAGTAACTCCGATGGTAGGTTAAATGCTGTAGGAATTTAGTTAACCACATGACTGCCAAGGAATGCACCATCCTTTTGCAATATATCCAAAACTGCTAAGGACGTCCTCAGCTATATGGTGTCTGGGAAGCACTTACCAGGGCCACTGGTGGGAGATCTGTTCTTTAACCTCAACAACCATAATATGAGTACACATATCGGAAAGAAGTGATTTCTCTCTTCAGATAAGGGTAGTTTGGAGTCAGATCAGACTGGGGGAGGAGACTTACCTCTGACTTGTAAATCCTGTCCAAAATGGATAGGGCAGTCCAGAGACACCAGACTGACTTAGTTCCAGTAGCCCATTCCCTTTAGTCCTCCAACAACAGCAGTGTTTCTTAGATACATCAATCCAAACAAGAGTAGATTTTCTCAGAGCTTTCTCTGATGGAGGATGAGGCAGAGAGAGAGCATCATGCTGTGACTCTCTCAGTACCTTTTTGGCAGGCCTCAGGTGAGAGCTGATTTTATCAATAACATGTAAAACTTTTTCAGTAATTCTGCAATACATTGAATTGTGTTTCCAGAGAAAAGAATTACGTAAAAGGTTCAAAAAGGATGTTGATCTTACAGCTAAAACTAAGTCACTGGCTATTCCTTTTTAATTCTTCTGAGCCTGTACATTACTACTTCTGATATGGATGACCACTAACTTCTCCTCTAAATTCACTATAACCGAGAGAGGCACACTTTGGCTTCAGATTAGATGCAGGCAGATTTGCCAGGGAAGTGGGAGCTGCATTGCTAGCCCTGGCAAACCATCTAGAGAGCTGACTGGGGATAAGAAGTGACACCCACATCTGTCTAATCATTTTGAGGGAGACTGAACTGTGAGTGAGGCTTTGAAGACTGTTTCCTCTGGGGTCACAGCTGCAGCTGAGTTTTCAAACCAAATGCAAGCAATCTGGGTGGACCGTGCTTGCAACAAGCGAAGCCTGTGGCATAATCCACACACCCAATTCCCTGTAAAACCAAGCCCTGCTTCTTTCTGCCCACCCCAGTGGCTGACAGGAACCAGCCTTGTGTTCTGTTGGTGCAGTTCAATAATCTAAAGAGGTGGTACAGTTCTGGAACAAACCATAGCGGGTAACAAAGATTGTCCTTGATTTTAAATGGGTGGGTTTAAGCCCTTGATTGCCAAATAGGTGTTGCTTCATAATATGTTGTAGGTGTATTTAGCAGTGAAAGGGAATTTTTCATTTCTCCCCTACAATGCTGTTACTTTGCTACAGAATTGCACCTTTTTTAGCTAAAGGACTTTCACCCTTTGTCAGCACTGTTAGGACTAAACTGGTAAAACATGACAGTTTCTCCTTCAACATGCATCTGAATAGTGTATAAATAGCCAGTAATTGTATTTATGTTTCTATGTAGATATTATGGATGTGGACTTGTGGTACCAGAATGTTTGGAGAACTGTAGTATTCTGGACCTGGGCAGTGGGAGTGGAAGAGATTGTTACATGCTGAGCAAGCTGGTTGGACAGAAAGGACATGTGACTGGAATAGACATGACTGAAGAGCAGGTGATGTATGCTTCATATGAGCCAAACACCTGGGTGTCATTTTTAAAGGAAACATAATGATTAAAATACAATTTCCTATTACTAGAATGAGCATGTTATAATTAATTACAGATATATTAATCCTTTCAGTGCCGGGGGATTCATAATGCTGTACCTTTCTGGTTTACTAAATGTTAAAGGAATAATAAAGCATAATTTTTATTTTAATTCGTATAAGGTTTTAGAAATTATTACATACACTTTGTAGGGCTGCTTAGGCTCCCACTGCTGGGAGCTGCTGTGTGTAAAAGTAATTCCAGTTTAAACCTGACTTAGTGGTGATGTTTCTTTAACCAAGTTTGGAGTAAATTGAAAACAAGTTTGAGCTGTAATAACTTCTTGAAAGGGGAAAATACTAAAATGTATATTTAAAGAAACAGTAACCCTTCATTTTGTCTTTACATATTCTGATAGTGCATCCTATGTAAAACCAGATTAACAATACTCTTCATTTTTTTATTTATGCACCTTAATCTGTTTTTCAGTACGGGGTTGTTAAAGTGGATGGTGTAACAATGTAGAAAAGCCTGCTTCTACAGTATACAGATCAATTATTGTTGCAGGGAGACTTGCAAAATTGTACTAATATTCCTATGTCATCTGTCAAGGACACACAGCTCCCTGGAATCAGAAATTCAATTACCTCACTGCTGGGGACTTGTGGAAAAATAATGGATATAGGCAATTTGACTTTACATACTGTATTTATGCACTTGTACAATATGTAAATTCAAAATAAAAAGTTGCCTTTCCTTTTAAAGAACAAAAACAGCCGTTGGCTGTTTGGGGATGATGCTAGGTGTACTCCAACAATGAGGGGCCAAAAATTGACTATTCTTGCCATAACAGAGGAGAAATATTTACAAAATCTTACATATGAGCATATCTGGTGTAAGGGATGGTTTTTGGTGATCCCCTCACGGTTAGTTGGGGGTTAATGCTCTGCAGTCATGTAGCCAACTAATCAACAGAGAGGCAGGCAATGCCATCTTCAGTTACGTAGTGTTTATGAGAGGCAGGTAGTGCAATCTCCAACTGTGCAACATTCAGTGTTATAGAACAGTTTAAATACGCATGCGTAGTGTTAGACATACCTTGCATACCTTTAAGGGTGTATTTACCCTATAATCAACACGTTTTTTGCTTAGAGCCATTTGAGACTAGAGAGAGTGTACCTGGATCTCAAGTCTGTTTGTTTACCTGTTTAACGATACTATGGAGTTTCATGTGGAGGGCTCTCCCACATTGATGAACAGCTCGGTAGCTAAGTATCCTGTTTGTTATATCATTGCATGTTCAGTAAACTGTAGTTATAGTTTTCACTACCAATGTGTGTTTATGTCTTTTCTTTATCTTTATTCTGAAATTCCAGACCTCTAATGTAACATCTGGGAACTCTACGGATTTGCCCCGGAGACTCCGGTTTTGAGAGTGCATTACTGGGACTCCGGGGCACATGCTGATTCTCCAGATGTTGGGAGTTCCCTTTAAAACTCTGCCCACTTCTGCTACTTTCCATCCAGTTCCTCACACTTTTCCTCCTTCCCACCCTCTCTCACGGGTAAACCCCACCCCCTTTAGGCCACAATATCTGGCAATTATACCCCTGCAGCAGCACCAGGACTCCAGCAAATAAAGATCCCAGGTATGCATATGAGATCTTCTTTAGAATTTCTGAGAACATTATATTTGATGTGGTGTGAGGTGTTTTGTGTTTCTTTCCAGGGCATATGTGTCTCCTCAGAAATGCTGACATTTAATAAAACGTATTTTGTTTTTCAGCTGGAAGTTTCTAGAAAATACATTGACTATCACATGGAAAAATTTGGCTTCCAGCAACCCAATGTGAAATTTGTCAAAGGATATATTGAAAATCTTGAAGCTGCTAAACTACAAAACAAGAGCTTTGATATAATAATGTAGGTGGTGATGTAATGAACTGTCACACAGCATTTTTTAATTGTATGGACCCTGATCATCTGCTTCATTCTTTCTGACCTCAGCATAGCAACCTAGGGGTCATCTTCTGTGGCCAATGCCAATGGAGCCAGTAACCAGTTCCACTAGTTAATACATGGTGATCCAGTGTTATATACATAAAAGAGCTAGCTGAATGCATTTTGAGCAGTTGCATTAGTTTGGTGCAAATGGCCATGGGCAGAATCATAATGAGATGATATAATTTTTCCACCCATAATTTCTTCTATATTATCCACATGAAATTATTGTACTTATACTTAACATTGCATACCCCTCTGGCATTGAAAGGGTTAAACATCACACCAGAACTGAAAATTTCCTTGGACATTGACATACAAAATACCTCTGGTCCTAAAGGGAATAAAATAAAAAGAAAACGTTACTAGGTATTTTTATATTATTACAGTAGTTGTATTTGTGAAGGTGATGCACTGTGAGGGCTTATCTGTATGTCTGTACCTAGAATCCATTTTGTGCCATAGAAGCACTGTATGCAGTGCGCTCTTCTGGATCTTCTTGAAACATGAAAGTCAACTTTTTTTTTTTTTTTTTTGATATTTTTTATAATTTCAGATCGAACTGTGTCATAAATCTGTCCCCTGATAAAAGGGCTGTGCTAAGAGAAGCATACAGAGTATTAAAGGTACTATAGCAGCACTGTTACAATCAAAGACTCAAATCTGATTATGTGAAGCACGTTAATACAACCATTTTATTTTAAAGACAAAAGTGTAGCGATTTGGGATCAAACTAAGTGCACCTTAGAGAATAAATTAAAATCTCCATTGGTTTAACTAGTGTGCCAGATGGGTTCACAACATGTATTGAATTCTAGAGTGTTCTCCAACATATTATATAGCAATACAATAACAAATTAATATACTGCTCTTCTAATTTAGCAAAAGAAAACGGTATCTTCATTTCTGGTTCTCTTAAGAAGGCAGTGTTTCTATTCTGTGGCAGTGAACCTCACCATCTAGGACAAATGTGGATTCCAATGAGACCCTGTGTGTAAAGGCAAAGTGGAGCAATTATGTATAAAACAAACTGCACTGAGAGGGAGAAATGCAAATTCCACAAATGTCCATTAGCATCCAAGTGGGTAAAAGTCCCTTTTAAATCAGCGGGACTCGTGAATAGTTCTGTGTGATGCACTTGATCAGCCCTATAATTGCTCCACATTTGACTTTATCGCTTTGAGTACCAGAGCAGTGCCCAGCTCATTGCTTCAGAATTCTTTGGGCTCCCCTCTAGCACTAGGAGGGTTAATGTGTGATACTATAGAAATAATAAATGGGATCTGTTTAATAGGATGGTGGAGAAATGTACTTCAGTGATGTCTATTCCAACCGGCCGATCTCTGATGAGCTGAAGAAAAACAAGGTTCTTTGGGGTAAGTACAGAAAATTTTTCTAAAAATAAAGTATCTAAGTCTTTCTGGGACAAGCTAATTTTTATCTGTCCCCTATGATGGAGTTGGTTTGCCCTTTGATTACTCTTACTCTAATTTTCATTTGACCTCTTGGTCTTAACAGTCAAATGTGTACACATCACTGTTGCATGGCTTAGGAGAGAATAGTATCCTAACCACACATACTGTATGTATAATGGAGATACAGAACATAACAGGAGTGTACATGTGCAAGTTTGTGGCTTGTTTCTCTTAGTCCAATGTGGAACACGGGAACCATGTGGTAAAGCTCCACACCATAGGGCACGGCACTTCAAAAAAGGCATCTGTGGCAGAGACTCCCCTCTTCTCTCCAGGTTTACCCTCTACCCCCTCAGTTTCAAGTGACCTAGACTCAATGTGTGTTGACACTGTTCTATAAGATTAACTTTTTTTAATAGTTTATGGGGCTGTATAATCCCCCATTAGGCAAGCTCCTATTAAGTGGCTTCACTGAGCTTTGATTGACCACTTCACAGGTGCAGAAGTGTAACACACAAATGCAGGGGACCCCCGGTAGACTCTAATAAGGGGCCCTTATTCCTCACCCCCAATGATGCCCCACCCCACTAATCAAATTCCCCACTGATATTCATAAATAACAATACAAAGAAGAGGAAGCCGGATTCAGACTTCTTTAGAACATATATGCCAAATATGTACAGGCGTAAAAAACATGATTACTTACATAGGCTCTAAATAGGCAAAATGCAATCACTAGAGAATACAAATTGTCATTAGGCAACCTCCAGAATTAAAACATTGCATATTAATTACATTTAAACTACAGTCGTGGCCAAAAGTTTTGAGAATAACACAAATATTAATTTTCACAGTCTGCTGACTAAGTTTAGATGATGGCAATTTGCGTATACTCGAGGATGTTATGAATTGCAATCAATTGCAAAGTCCCTCTTTGCCATGAAAATTAACTTAATCCCAAAAAACACTTCCACTGCATTTCAGCCCTGCCCCAAAAGGGCCAGCTGACTTCGTGTCAGTGATTCTTTTGTTACCACAGGTGAGAGTGTTGACGTGGACAAGGCTGGAGATCACTCTGTTGTGCTGATTGAGTTAGAATAACAGACCGGAAACTTTAAAAGGAGAGAGGTGCTTGAAATCTTTGTTCTTCCTCTGTTAACCATGGTTACTTGTAAGGAAATATGTGCTGTCATAATTGCTTTGCACAAAAAGTACTTCACAGGCAAGGATATTGCTGCTAGTAAGATTGCACCTAAATTAACCATTCATCAAGAACTGCAAGGAGAGAGGTTCAATTGTTGTAAAGAATGCGTCAGTGCACCCAACAAAGTCCAGTAAGCGACAGGACCGTCTCCTAAAGTTGATTCAGCTGCGGAATTGGGGTGCCACCAGTGCAGAGCTTGCTCAGGAATGGCAGCAGGCAGGTGTGAGTGCATCTGCAAACAGTGAGACGAAGACTTTTGGAGGATGGCCTGGTGTCAAGAAGGGCAGCAAACAAGCCACTTCCCTCCAGGAAAAACATCAGGGACAGACTGATATTCTGCAAACGGTACAGGGATTGGACTGCTGAGGACTGGGCTAAAGTCATTTTCTCTGATGAATCCCCTTTCCGATTGTTTGGGGCATCCGGAGAAGACAAGGTGAGCGCTACCATCAGTCCTGTGTCGTGCCAGCAGTAAAACATCCTGAGACCATTCATGTGTTGGGTTGCTTCTCAGCCAAGAGAATGTGCTCACTCACAATTCTGCCTAAGAACACAGCCATGAATAAAGAATGGTACCAACACATCCTTCAAGAGCAGCTTCTCCCAACCATCTCTGAACAGTTTGGTGACGAACAATGCCTTTTCCAGCATGATGGCGCACCTTGCCATAAGGCAAAAGTGATAACTAAGTGGTTCGGGGAACAAAACATCAACATTTTAGGTCCATATCCAGGAGACTCCCCAGACCTTAACCCTTTGAGTGCCAGAGTGACATGTTGCGCTTTGCTTTGCAAGGCGTTGCGTACCTCTCTGGCACTCAAAGGGTTAATCCCATTGAGAACTTGTGGTCAATCCTCAAGAGGCGGGTGGACAAACAAAAACCCACAAATTCTGACAAACTCCAAGCATTGATTATACAAGAATGGGCTGCCATCAGTCAGGATGTGGCCCAGAAGTTAATTGACAGCATGCCAGGGCGTATTGCAGAGGTCTTGAAATAGAAGGGTCAACACTGCAAATATTGACTCTTTGCATAAACTTAATGTAATTATCAATAAAAGCCTTTGACACTTATGAAATGCTTGTAATTATACTTCAGTATACCATAGTAACATCTGACCATAATATCTAAGAACACTGAAACAGCAAATTTTGTGAACACCAGTACTTGTGTCGTTCCCAAAACTTTTGGCCATGACTGTAGTGTCTCTTAACAGTTCAAGAGATTTACAGAATTAATGTTAAAGGGACACCAGCATCTAAAAATGAACATTTCTGACATCATATATATATATATATATATATATATATATATATAATACATAAATATCATGTCTAATCAAGTCTTGAATATGCTCTGAGGGACCAGCTATTACCATCCTTTCTGTTGCTCCTAATGATTGTCAATTGGCCCTCAAGAGGTAAACTAAATACCAAACTTGTTATATTTCTTGGATCACCACTTTGATTCCAGAGCTGTCTCCAGGAGACATCACTAACCTCCAAGGAGTTAATACAGGAAATTGTACAGGAAATCCTTCATGTGGACTGGCTTATCAAACAAGCTGAAGGCATTTGCAGTAATCAAGGAGTTGAAGGAACAACAATATCTGGACAGCAGTGTTGCTCTGCTCTTAGCACTCTGAGTTAATATTACTGGTCTACGTGCCGTACTCAGAAAAATTTCTGTTTTTCTGAGGCCTAAAATCCAGTCTTGCACACATACTCTGAGGGAGCAGCTGCCATACTCCCTTCCCTCCCTGCCCTTTCCATTGTTACAAATGAATATGCGGCATAGTGGTGCAAGGGGTTAACCAGATACAAAATACATAATACATTTTTCTGTATTAACTCTTGAGTGGTAGAGAAGTATCTAACCTCCAAGGAGTTAATACAGAAAAGTGTAATTTTACACATTAACATTTTGCTGTAGACAGCATATCAAGTTGAAAGCATTTGCAGCACTCAAGGAGTTTAAAGGAACAAAAGCATCAGGACCATTGGGTCATATACACTTAATCCCTTGAGTGTCAGAGGGCAAGCAATGCACTGGAAAGCAGTATGTTGCTCAGCCCTCCGCTTAAATATATATGACCTTTAAGTGTGAATTTTCTCATATGATTGCCGATCCTTGGCAAGTGTTAAACACAGATGTCATTGTCAGCTTTTTGTCATAAATTAGCCCCTTAAATACCATATGGGGATACAGTGTGTATTGCTTTTCAAGGCATTGTACACCGCTCAGATCCTCAAGAGGTTTGCTAAGCAATGCACATTGTACACCCATTTGTTATTCAAGGGGTTAACTTTATGAAAAAAGATGAGTTTGACTACTGGGTGGGTTTAACCTCTCCAGATTTGTAATTTTTGATTGCGAGCACATGGCTAATACTATATACACCAGTATACTGCATATCTTTGAACCCTTTTTTATATAATGTATTAGACTTGGAAGTTGGTAGAACCTGATGACAGGACAGCACAACTTGCTGAAGATGGCAGTTGGCTAAGAGAGAGACCGAGCAGGGAGCACCACAATGAACAACACTGTACACCACCTATGCACTGCAAATACAAGTTCTTGGCTGTTTTTTCAAAATTTAAGCAGCTGCATGACTGCATATCTTGACGTCATCCCACCTTCTATGTCCTACCATGTGAATCTCGCAAGACTTCTTACGCAGTGAGACTGAGCAGTGCAGTGAATGCACATAGACTCACTGGGTGCCGGAGAGGTAGTAAATTATTGTTTAGCAATATGTTGGATACCCCTCTGGCACTCAAAGGGGTTAAGTACCATGCGAAGCCAGTGCATTGCATTTTCTGGGGGAGCCCAGAAAACCATTATAATAGGCCAAACTTTCTGGTGGACCCCAAGTCCATTGAGGCTTTCCAGCACCAGGGGGGCTCCACTGCCTCTCTGCACATATATATTTCTGAACCATATTCCTATGGGATTGACTTCATCATAAGTCTGACTCCACATTGAACTTCTCTGAAGTTCTTTATTTAAAATAGGAGTCTGAAGACTGGAGATCAGTAATTTAACCATTTGATTGCTATGATCCACTCATGTCCCTTCTATTACTTGTCACACATTGAGATGTGGTGTTCTTGCCTGTTGTACACTGTAGTAGTCCTATTCCCTGCATTCCATGTCTCTAAAGGTAGCTGCTCTGTGCTTGGACTGTTCTTACACTGTTGTAGCTGGATTTTCTCATCCTTTTAGAGCAGATAGCTTTATTCTATTTATCTTTTCCTGTCATTTTGCAATGTGTATATGCATGTTTCAGCATTATTTCTCTTGTGTCCAATATCGAACACAGAAACCATGAGTCTTGAGGTTCCCTCCTGCAAAGGGCAGGGCACTGAAAAAAAAGACAGGGTATTTTGGGAGGAGACTCCCTCTTTTTCCTCCAGCTCAACACCCGCCTTAATTTCCCAGATTCATGTGGCTTCTCTAGCAAGAAGAGCAAGCCAGCACTTCTCTTGATTTTTAGATTTAGTTTTGTATTTGTTTTAGAGATGGGGCTATAGAATAGCCATTTGGCGGGCTCCCGTCACTGGCTTCCCTCAACTTGGATTGCCCAGTTTATAGGAGTTTCTTGGGACCATTTCCCGTGGAGGTTGGCTTTGATAAGTCTCTAACAAATTGCTGAACTTTTCTGAGGTTCTGCTCTATCTGTATTGGAGCCTGAAGAAATAAGACTGAGTAACCCTTTGTGCACCATGGTCCTTTTATATTATGTCTCACTATTCTCTAATCTGAACATCTTGTGGGTATATGAGCACTCTTTTCTTCTTCCTTTTCCTGTATATGACTGTACTAAAGGTGGCTTCTCTGATTTGTGTCAAATTAACCCTTTCAAAACCTGTAAGTATATTGGAGGCTATTGAACACCTTATGTTTATGTCTGAGACTATCTCAAGTGTACCCATGGGTTTTTGGAATTTTATACTTGGTAATTTTACTTTTTGGTGCATGGCTCCTTTAAGAGCCAGAGCTCGCAAAATGGCATATTTGCCTTATATATTTAAATGGGAATGGTTCTGTGAGACATATCTCTGTACCTGTCAGAGTGGACTCATTCTTCTTCTCTGATCATGCTCGATCACGTGATTTTTTTCAGCTGGGGAGTCATGGGCTGCTTAGCTTAAAGTGAGAAAACTGCATTGCCCAGAATCCACTGGTTCCCGGGCTTTTTTCTGAGTGGCTGGATGCCTTTTTTTTTTGGCTACCATCTTACTCCTCCCAGTAGTTTTACTATGCAGAGGCTGACTTTCTATCTCTCTATATCTCTCCCCCTCTTCCCTCATTTTTCTCATGCCATGTTTGGCTTCCTGAGGAAATACAGCTCCTCCATTGACAGAAACTGCAGGCCTCCAGGATCAAGCTGACAAATACTTTTATTCCTTGTAAAAGGCAAACTTTGTGGCCATTGGGGCAGCTCTGCTATCCATTATTGCTTCTGCCTGAGTCAATATGGCAATAGTTGTCTGAGTGAGCAGTTTTCTGAATCTATACATTTGATTGTTCCACAGGAGGAACTTTTACTAATGCTTGCCAATATTTTGGAAGCAAATGCATATCTTTTTGAAGCAGCCTTTGACATTGCCATGTATTCTGATATGTCCTCTGATTTTTCTGTTGCCGAGCATCACGCCTTGTGGTCCACAGACCAAATCTTCAACCAGTCTTCCAAGAAATCCCTTGTCTCACTTCCTTTTATGTGTTGGAATCTCATTGGACCTAACCTAAGCAAGGTCATTAATGATGCCACTGGTGGCAAGAGTATTTTCCTCAGGTCTCCCAGGTGCGCCCTGTCCCAAGGACCACACAGGCTTTGCAGAGCAAGGTATGACAAGCCATCCTCCGCACTGCTCAGAGTATTGGTCTGTCCTTGGCTATAGGGTGTTTGCTGTCTATTTCAAGATGCCTGTGTATCTTCTGTGATGATTGGGTTCCGGGCCCAGCAGAGGAGTGCTTTTCAGGTTTTTACTCCAACCTTTTTGTGGGCCCCAAGAAGAACTGAGGCTACTGTCCAGTTCTGTACTTGAAATGCCTTAACCACTAAATGGAATTGTTGTGCTCTGTCATCTCAGTGATGTGTCCAGACTAATTTCTGGCTTCCCTAGATCTTCAAAACACCTCAATGTCCCTATTCATCCAGACCACCAGCATTTCCTTAATTTCAGCTTCGTATGCAGTCATTACCTGTTCATGGCATCATGGCTGCATCCCCAGTCTCAATAAGTCCTCTCCAATTCCTTCCCAGATCCTATTCTTCCAGGAAAGACATTTCAACACAATTCAAGGACTGGTGTTCTTACCAGAGCACAAAATCCAGATCCTGTTTCACAACATGTCTCGGGCCCCAGCGACAATTAGAGATTACATGAGGATCTTGAGAAGTCCAGTATATGCCTGAAAGCGGTTCCTTATGCTCATTTCCACATGAGAAAACTTCTACTGGAATTCTCATAAACTGGTCTCAACAGCATTCTTACCTGTCTATCACTTCATGACAGTGTCCCCTCGAATGAGGGATGAATTTATGTTGGTGGCTGCATAGTCCTCATATGACTTGGACATACTTTTGTAATTCCAGAATCAACTTTTGTCACAACAGATGCCAGTCTGAGGGGCAAGGGTGCAACCCTAGGTCCCCTGGCAGCTCTGGGACAGTGGACCCTGGAGACTCGAGCAATCCACCTGGCACTCTTTCACTCATCTCAGGTACTGACAGGAACTCCAGTATTAAGTCAGTAAGACCACCTGACAGCAATAGCGAACATAAACTGTCAAGGAGGCACTTGAAGCGAGTCAGCATGGACTTTGGTGTGAGAACCAGAGACCTGGATGAGGCAACTGGGAGCTACACCAGGATGTGTTCGAACAGATAGTCCAACGTTGGAGTTTCTCAGAGGTGGATCTGATGGCTTCTTGTGAGAACAAGAAAGTCCCTCTGTTCTGTACAAAGCATCCCTTGACATTTGTGATGGATGCAGTGTCCATTTCATGGATTTTCAATCTTCCTCCAGTTTATCTAATCCCCAGTGTGATACAGATTAAGATGGAGAAGGTTCTGGTCTTCCTAATTGATCCATCCTGTCTCTTCCAGGCCTTGTTTGCAGATCTTTTCAATCTGTCCATTGAGGAACCTTTCCAGGCTCAGAGGAAAGTAGATCTCCTGGCCTAGGGTCTGATCTTCACCAAGAGGGGAAAAATGTTATGCTTCAGTGCATGGATCTTGATGCCAGCATCCTGAGACTAAAGTAATATTCAGTATGTCCTGGCTAGGAAGGCTATTTATTCCAAAGCATACAATAGGATCTGGTCCATCTTTTATTTGTGGTGTGCTGATAGGTATGTGTCTGCTCAGACCTTTGATCTCCCTACAGTCTTTTTGCTTTTTTTGTAGGATGGTGTGAACAAGGGTCTCAGTCTGAGCTCTATTAAGGTACAGATATCTGCCCTTTCAGTCATTAAGTTGTTAAAGGGTTAATAATGTCTTGTAGTAATAAAAAGTAATTTCTCTGTCGTCCAGTACAGGTTACCAGTAACTTTGGGTAGGCGATCAGCCCCTTTAAGTAGGCAGGAACAATTCTGAGATGTGAATGCAGGGGTGGAGCCTGCCTTCCCTCCTTGGCTGCAGCTAGCCAACCAGCTCCAGTAAGATTTGTTCCTTGGTGAAGACACAAGGCAAGAGAACAGTTCTGCTATAGTTTTAGCTTGTTTATTATTTTTCTGTTAGATATTGGATACCACCATTAGGCAGATTACCATCACTGACAATTCCCATGCAAGTGCTTTCCCCAGGAGTTGCCCACTGAGGCGGCTTCTTGATATATGATAATCTGAAGACAGAAGATCTGCAGGAAAGGTGAGCAACACTTTGAGTGCTGTGGTCCACATGTCCACGCTGCCCCTCCTCACAGGGATCTCCTTTGGAGATCCTGTTGCATACTTCTGCACTCATTGGGTTTATATCTGTATGTCTGTTGGGTGTTTGGAGCAAGTTTCTGTGGTAACTTAACCCTTTGATTGCTGGTATAGCATCTTTTTGGGGGGGGTTGGGCACTTTCCCTACTGGGTTCAGTGTTTATTGGGTCTAGTGACATGTTTTAGTGATGTTTGGTGCAAATTTACTTCACAGTTACAATTTTTTTAAAATTGTGTTCCGCTTTTACCACATAGGCGCCATTGCTCCACTCACTTCTATGGGACTTTACAGTTTGGGACATATCTCTGCAACCGCTCAACGTAGCAACTTCAGAGACGGCTCATTTTAATTGTCTGCCCTTGCTCTACTATCCGGTCAACATTTAGTGTGTGTTGGGGGGCTCAGGGGGGCTTCGGGCACTGTTGGGGTACTTTTTCTGAGAAAACTACATTTCCCATGAGCACTTGCATCGCGCGCTTGTTCCTGATTGGCTCCCATCGCGGAAGCCATTATGTGCTTTCCATGAACGAGTACCCTACGCTGGGCCTGGACCCTCCTTCTCTCCTCAGCAGATTAACCCTTCGTCTGCCAGATAAGTGTATTTTAGCGATTTTATGGGGTGAAATTTTAATCATACACACTGTATTTGGGTATTTCGTTTTGACTGTGTGAGAATGTCTGTTCCTTTGGAGGTTGGAGCTAGGACTAAGACTGAGGATGCTGGGGTCTCTGCGTCCCCCCTTTGCGCATTGATCCTCATGTCAATCAGGGTTGCCTAGAGAGTTCTCAGGTTATTTATGCCCGGCATGTTCTGTTGTCCCTGTGCATTCCCCAGGGACCTCCAGCCATGCATTAGAGCCAGTTTGGGTGCAAGAGTTTAAAGCTACTACTAGAGGCATCCAGTATACATCTCAACTCTTTCCATCCCAGTTACAGGAGGTCTTCCGCTCCTGGCGGACCCCTACTTCTGTCAGACCTTCCCTACTGAAACCGCAGGGAGTACCTGACGTATCAGATTCTTCTGATGAGGAGCTGTTGGTGGATTCTGATGCTGAGGAATGTTCTGCAGTGGTCTTCTCTCAGTTCTTTTGAGACCCCCCCTTTGAGGCTGACCCTGATCCCTCTGCTGAGGGTCTGATCAGAGCCGTATTAAACACCTTAATCATTCTCTTGATGTATTTCAGGAGTCCAGACAGCCCCATACTTGTTTTCCACCTCTCCCCACTCTTGACCGGTTAGTGTCTGATGAGTGGTAGTCTCCCATCAGAAAGCCTTCTGCCTCCGAGAAGTTTGCTAAGCTTTACCCCATTTTCTGATGTGGCGCTAGCTCAGTGGGTTCACCCCCCCCCAAGATGGATGCCTCTGTTTCTTGGACTTCTAAGTCCACTGCTTTGCCAGCTGCTGATGCCTCTGCTCTTACAGACTGGACTGGATGAGTGACTTGAGGCCTCCCTCAAGTTCATTTTTTTTTTTTTTTTTTTTTTTGCCTCCGCTGGTACTTCCCTTCGTCCAGTATTTAACTGCGGCCTGGTTAAATAGGGCCAGTGCAGTTTGGACTGAACAGCTCACACTTGCTGTTTGTCAGGGAGCTCCTAATCCTGATGTGTTGCGGCTTCTTGCCAACATTTCTGAAGCCCAGTATTAGGTCTCTGCTGCTTTGTTTGATGCCATCAGTTGGTGGCAAGGATTCCACCATGCCTGTGGTTGCCAGACAAGCTCTTTGGCTTAAGATATGGACTGTGGACACTGCTTCTCAGGAAGCATTGCTCTTCTTGCCCCTTCCGGGCACTTCTCTGTTTGGGCCAGATCTTAAGGATCTGATTAGCGAGGCCACAGGTGGGTAAGAGTACCCTCCTGCCTATGGTTTCCAGGAAGCAGATGCTTATCAAACATAATCGTTTTTTTTTTCGTGCTTCCAGACTGAGACACATCTTGTGAACCAGGCGGTTCTCTCAGCTCCGCTTTCCCCTCCAAGCCCAAACCACTAGGGAAGCCTAAGTCCTCCTCCTAGCCCAAGGCTTCTAAACCTTTTTCGGCATGACACGCCGAACCCAGGTCCTCACTCGGCTGTGGGTGGCCGTCCGCGTCACTTCCACAGCCTCTGGGAGGACTCGGTGGTGGACCCGTGGGTTTTGCAGGTGATGGCGAAAGGGTACAGGTTCCCTTTCACCTCTCTTCCTCCCTTCAGATTTTTCCCTTCTCACATGCCTCAAGGCGTAGAGAAACACTGTCTGTTCGGCTCTAGCCAGGCCCTTCTGGGCAAGGACGTTTTGGGACCGGTTCCCTTCAGGACAGCAGTTTGGGTTTTTACTCAGACCTATTTGTGGTTTCCAAGAAGGATGGTGGCTGTCATCCGATTTTGTACCTGAACAATCTCAATTCCGTGTGATCAAGACACATTATCACCAGGAGTCCCTTAGGACAGTGATTGCTGACATGTGCCTCGGGAACTTCCTTGCTTCTCTGGATCTTCAGGACGCGTATCTGCACTTCGCCATTCATCCAGAGAGCCGTCCGTATCTCGGATTTGCCTGCGACCAAGGGCATTTTCAGTTTTCTGCTCTTCCCCTTGGTCTGACTACAGCTCCTCAAGTCTTCAGTCGTGTCCTGGGAGCCTTAGTGTCCGTCCTCCATCGGAATGGCATCAGAGTCACTCCATATATGGACGACCTGCTTCTGAAGGCCCCTTCTTCGGAACTTCTTCTTTGGTAGGTTCAGGACTGCATACATGCTCTCCCCCATCACGGGTGGATCCTCAACATGGACAAGTCGGATCTTGTACCGTCTCGTCTTCCTGGGCCTTCTCTTTGACACTCAGCAGAGCATGGTGTTTCTCACGGACGAGGTGGCTCGCCAGATCGCCCACGATCCAGTTCCAGCTAAGACATTGTCCTCTCTAGTGGGGAAGTTCCTTTCCATCATAGAAGCAGTCCCGTTTGCCATGGCTCACACCAGGGAACTCCAAATGTTTGTGATCCAGGTGTGCAGGAGTCAGCCGGACCGCCTGAAACTGTCAGTATCCCTCCCTCTTCATGTGAAACGGAGTCTGTCGTGGTGGCTCGAACTCTCCAATCTGCTGAAGGGGAAGCCCTTCCTGGTGTCCTTCTGGATCATAGTGACGACGAATGCCAGCCTGTCCGGCTGGGGAGCATCCCTGGGTCACCTGAATGCTCAGGGTCAGTGATCTCTGGAGGAATCTCTCCTTCCCATTAACGTGTTGGAGCTTCGGGCGATATTTCATGCCCTTCGCCACTGGACATGCCACCTGGAGGATTGCCTGGACCGGGTCCAGTCCAACAATGCCACAGCGGTGGCTTACATCAACTTGCAAGGTGGAACAAGAAGTCTTGCAGTTTGGATAGCGGTCCAGGCTATCTTGCCGTGGCTGATGAACATGTTTCTGCCATTTCTGCAGTTCACATTCCTGGCGTAGACAATGTTATGGCAGACTTCCTCAGTTGACACACTGTGGACAGCGGAGAGAGTGGGAACTGCACCCAGAGGTGTTCAACCTCATTGTTCAGAGGTGGGGTCTTCCATGCATCGACCTGATGGCGACAAGACACAATCAGAAGGTTCCGAGGATCTGCTGTCATTGGAGGGATCCTCAATTGGAAGATTCCGACATTCTGCTCTCGCTGGAGGGATCCTCTAGCTCTAGCAGTGGATGCCATGTCCATTCCTTGGTTATTTCCTCTGGCTTACATCTTTCCACCCATCCCCATGTTGTACAGGGTGATAAGAAAACTGAGACTGGAGCGATGTACAGTCATTCTAATTGCTCCGTACTAGCCTCGGCAGGCTTGGTTTCCTTCTTCTGGTTTTCTTCTTCTACAAGGTTGCCTGCGGAAGGAGGAGGTCCATCGTCTAGTCTTGACGGCTTGGAAATTGAATCCTCAATACTGAGGAAGAAAGGGTTTTCTTCTCTTGTGGTGGCGACTATGCTTAGTGCACGCAGGCCTGTTTCCTCTAGGGCTTACTATTGAATCTGGTCTACCTTTCTCTGTTGGTGTGTTGATAAGGACCTATCTCTGGATTTTGATTTTCCTACAGTCCTGGCCTTCCCACAGGAAGGTGTTGACAAGGGCCTCAGTTTGAGTTCCCTTAAGTTTCAGACATCTGCTCTCTCTGTTTTTCGTTCAATTGTCTGGGTTTTCTTCCAGGGCGTTGCTCATACTGGTCCTGTATTTTAGTCTCCCGCTCCTTAGTGGAATCTTAACTTGGTTTTGGGCGTCCTTCACCTCCCTCCCTTTGAGTCTTTGGCTACTATTCCTCTACATCTGCTGATGTGGGTCATGGCTTTTCTCCTGGCGATCATGTCTGTTCACAGTGTCACAGAGTTGCATGCTGTGTCTTGTAACCCAGCCCTTTTTGGTGTTTCGCTAGGACATGGCGGTGCTTCCAACTTCGCAGGAGTTTCTCCTGGAGGTGGTTTCTGAGTTCCTCCTTAATTAGGAGATTGTGGTTTCTTCTTTCTGCCCTGGCCCTTCCTCTGACAAGGGGAAGGCTCTCCACTTGTTAGCTGTGGTGCATTGTCTCAGGTTTTGTGTGCATCGCACTGAGTTCATTCGATGGTCTGACGCACTGTTCGTCATTCCTGAGGGTCCCAGGGCAGGGAGACCTGCATCCCAGTGACCTTTGTGTCTTGGATTCAGTCCACTGTTTGTAAGGTTCACGAACTGAGGAAGAAGCCTGTTTCCTTACGGGTGTAACAGTTTACCTTGATGGGAGTCCGTAGTGCAGAGATGTTAGCTCACCCTTGCAGATAAACACAGCCCAAAGTGAACAGGTAAAAAGCCACCTGGGCTGTGAATCTGTGCACGGGGGCTGGCAGGAACAGGAACCGGATGCGTAGAATCAGACAAGTGCAAATCCAGAAGAGTAGTCAGGAACAGCAAGCTGGGGTCACAAGCCAAATCAGTCTGGGAATCTGGAAACAAACAGGAACAGAAACACAACAATGAACTGACCCAGCCCTCAGGGAGAGGCAGTGTTTTATACCCAGGTAATGAGCAGCTTAATTAACAAGCTGCCTCAGGTGGACTCTGAATGTCAGGTGAAATCTGATAGCAGCAGTCCAGCCCCCTAGTGCTGCAGGCAAAGCAAATACAGGCTAGAATCACACTGATAGAACAGATTCAGCAATGGCTCAAAGGCAAGAAAGCAGGAACAGAGTACATAAGGACACCGGTTCAATTCCACCATGATCCGCCAGAGGGATGACCACGCCTGGCAGTCTGCCTAGACAGGGGCAGACCGTGACAGTACCCCCTCCTCAAAGACGCCCTCCGGGCGGAACCAGACTTGTTAGATACTACATCGACCCTGGGATCAAAGTCGCTCTCATCCTCGGAGAAGTCAAAGATGTCGTCTGACATGATGGCAACTCTTCCCTTCTTCCCATTCTTTTTGGACTTAGATGCTTTCAAAGAACTCACAGGGGAAGTATTTGCAGCTTGCAATGCCTTTTCAAATATCTCAAGATCCTGCTTGCGGACGATAGTGCCATTTGAGGCATAAGTACAATCAGATGCCAGGACTTGTTCTGCAGGGCAGGAAGTGGTATAGGTGCTTACCACAGCAGATGTAGTGATGGTTTCTGGAACAGGCATATTGTCAGAAGGAATAGGAGAAGCCTCTGGATCAAGTGGAAGGGGAATCTCAGGGATCTCAGGTGCAGGTTCAGGCTGAGGTGCAGTAATGACAGGGTGGACTTGAGCAGTACCCAAACGAAGGGCCAATGGCTGAGCAGGCGTTCCGGAAACAGGTTCACATGGAATAGTAGAAGAAGATTCCTCAGCGACACAAGTACTGCTTTGAGGTGACAAACATGCTCCAGTGCAACAGCAACCTTGATGCCTGATAGAGTTGTCAACTGTCTTGACAGGGCAAACATAGACTGTACGCACACGTGTAGTTTTAGACGGATGTGTAGGGCAGTGGGAAATGAAGTGCCCTCTCTCACCACAGTAAAAACAGAGGCCACAATTTCTCCTCCGCTTTCTTTCACCAGGAGACAATTGAGTCCGGACAAGCCCTATCTCCATAGGTTCTTCAGTGTCTAGGGAAGGAGCAGAGGATACCTCAGGAGTGTCTCTTGAAACCTGTCCATATGGCGGCAACATGGAGGTTTTGCTCAGGTACAGGGTCTCTCTCTCATGGGGAAGCCGTGATCTGCGTGAACGTGAAACAGACCTTTGAACAGTGGTTTTTCTAGAAATCGTGCACTGCGAGTCCATAGCAGTCATGAAGGCCCCCCAGCTATCGAGGACAGGACTCTTTGCCAGCAACATCTGGTGTGCCCATGTCTTGATCCGTCCAGACAACAAATTGATAGCTGCACGGACCATGATATAGTCAGTGGCATATGTCCGAGGCTTTAAGGCAAACAACAGCTCACAATCCGCCTTAAAGCACTGGAAGGAAGCACGGCTACCATCAAATCTCTCAGGCATTATAACAAATGGCTCAGGATATACAGGTTCCAGGGTTGGGTGTACTATCCCTTTAAGAAAAAAAATATTTTGCTGCAGCTCCGAAACAGTCTGGGTCAAGTTGGACAATTGCTGGGTAAGAATGGTAAGCGACTTGCACATCTCTGTGGACTCCATAATGGTCAGTTCATTCTGTAACAGTTTACCTTGATGGGAGTCCGTAGTGCAGAGATGTTAGCTCACCCTTGCAGATAAACACAGCCCAAAGTGACCAGGTAAAAAGCCACCTGGGCTGTGAATCTGTGCACGGGGGCTGGCAGGAACAGGAACCGGATGCGTAGAATCAGACAAGTGCAAATCCAGAAGAGTAGTCAGGAACAGCAAGCTGGGGTCACAAGCCAAATCAGTCTGGGAATCTGGAAACAAACAACAGGAACAGAAACACAACAATGAACTGACCCAGCCCTCAGGGAGAGGCAGTGTTTTATACCCAGGTAATGGACAGCTTAATTAACAAGCTGCCTCAGGTGGACTCTGAATGACAGGTGAAATCTGATAGCAGCAGTCCAGCCCCCTAGTGCTGCAGGCAAAGCAAATACAGGCTAGAATCACACTGATAGAACAGATTCAGCAATGGCTCAAAGGCAAGAAAGCAGGAACAGAGTACATAAGGACACCGGTTCAATTCCACCATGATCCGCCAGAGGGATGACCACGCCTGGCAGTCTGCCTAGACAGGGGCAGACCGTGACAACGGGTCACGGCTCTTTCCACTAGATCTGTTGGGGCATCTTGAGCTTCCAAGACTCAGCCCTTAGATGATAGGTTGTTCAAGGCCGCCACTTGGTCGTCTGTGCATGCCTTTTTTGAAGCACTGCTGTGTTGCTTTGTTGGTGTCGGCTGATGCCACTTTTGGGAGACAGATCCTGGAGGTAGTCTTGCCTGTCTAGAATCTTCTTTTTGGTTCTTCAGTGCTCCCTCACTTTTGAGCCCTGTTGGCTCTAGTTGAGTGTGCTGTGTAACAGTTCCTGGGGTCTGTTTTACCCCTGTTCGGTGTCCATTGACACTTTGTGGTTATTGTTGAGCTATTCATGATCTGTTGGTTCATTGGTGCTCTGGTGACTTTGGGGGCCTGCGCCTGGTTCTTGCCTTTCTTCCCGCCCTGGGAAACTTAATGGTTGGACATCCCAAAGTTACCAATAACCTGTATTGGACAACACAGAAAAGAGGATTTTAGTCTTACCTGTGAAATCATTTTCTCTTAGTCCATACAGGTTACTGGTCTCCCATCCTGTCAAGGGACCATGCTTGGCTCTCTTGTGGCAGAACATGGGGGTCCTTTCGGGTTCATGCTTACCGGAGTCGTCTTTTCCTTCTCACTTCCTAGTCAATAGTTAGTGTCTCAAATCTTACTGGAGCTGGTTGGCTAGCTGCAGCCAAGGAGGGAAGGTAGGCTCCACCCCTGCATTCACATCTCAGAATTGTTCCTGCCTACTTAAAGGGGCTGATTGCTTGCCCAAAGTTACCAGTAACCTGTATGGACTAAGAGAAAAGGATTTAACAGGTAAGACTAAAATCCTCTTATTGTATATATTCAAAAAATAAATCCATTGATGCCAGTCCAATCTCTCAAACCTTTATGGTTAGAGAGATATACATGATATAGTTCTCCCATCCCTCCCCTTTCACTGACATCAGCCTCTAGCTGACAGAAGAAGCTCCTGGTCCTGGGACCGGCAGGCAGCTCTTCAGCAGAGCCGAAATACCGTAATCTAAAAAGAAATACTTCATTGGAGACCATTCCAATAAAGTATTTCTTTTTAAATTGTGGTATTTTGGCTCTGCTGAAGAGCCACCTCGAGTCACACAGCTCGAATCTCCTTTACCAGCTTTACAGTGAAAGGGGAGGTTGGGGAGAACATTATCACAGTATATCTCTCAAACCATAAAGGTTTGAGAGATCGGACTGGCATCAATTTATTTATTTTTTTAATATCTACAATATTACTTTTTATTACTACAAGCCCAATGTGCAGATGAGATTAAGCCTGGCAGCATAGGCTACTGAGCTTTCTTAATAAATTTGAGTGCCAGTGGGATGTGCAATGCAAAGCCTTTCAAATTCTCTGCTTGTCCGTAACTCATTGTGTCCCATAGAGTTGTTCTTGGGAGGTGCCTTGATCCCTCTGGCACTCAAAAGCGTTAAAGTACTAGGAAGTTGTAATTTTATCTTGGGCCCCTGGTTGTGTCCCAGTTTACTTCCTCTCACTTGCAATGTCCTCTGTAGCCACCTGATGCAAATAAGTTGGTGCAAACTTGTTCTGCTATGGTTCCTGCAAGTTCAGGTTATACCTTTTTATAGAATAAGCTGTAGCTGATGACCCAAACCATACCTGTGACTACTTTTCCACCATCTCCTCCTACCCTTCTTTTTACATTATTCCGGTTGATTAAACCACAGTTTTGAGGTAGATTAAGCTTGTCTTCCTTCCAACTAATGGGATGCCCTTTGCAATATACATTGGGCCATTTGCACCAAAAAAAGTGGAGCAATTCTAGGACATACTCACTGCACCATAATTAACAATTATCCTTCATTCTAAATTGTGTGGTTTTACACTTTGAATACAGTGCATTAAAAACTTCTCTAGCATACATTCTGTTAAAAGCCCCTTAAAGTCAATGGGATTTTTTTTGTTTCCCTCATTGGATTTTCCTCCAAATTACTGTACTTTTTTTGTGCATATAGATCCTGTATGTGTTACTTTTTACATGTATATTTTTTCTTGAATTGATTAAGTTCTCATGAGCAAAGCCTTCTCTATATAATATATTTGAAGTGCTTTCTCCCCAACAATCCAAAGATGCACAATGTTTTGACATGTTAGAAATACTAATCTTTATTTTCTATATTGTGGTGCAGGGGAATGCCTTAGTGGCGCATTATACTGGGATGACCTCCTCCGAATTGCTGAAGA
Organism: Rhinophrynus dorsalis; assembly: GCA_037306005.1. NCBI lineage: Eukaryota > Metazoa > Chordata > Amphibia > Anura > Rhinophrynidae > Rhinophrynus > Rhinophrynus dorsalis. The sequence continues at coordinate 87,382,817 of CM074724.1, read as the reverse complement.
GATCGGGTTTAGTCCCCCACGTCTTGTTACTTCAAAGTATATCACTGTTGGCAACAAGAAGTTGGAAGAAGCTGTTGGTAAGTGGGTTGGCGTCATCTTTATAAAGCAGTTTTTTTCAGTAAATTAATTTGTAGAGCTATCAAATTTTGCCATTTTGGATATTGCATATTCATTCTTGTCACTTCGCAAAGCGCGTAGCTACAGATGTTAATTTGATACTTGGCATTCAGTTGTTGCCTCCTTATAGTCTTTATAAGCACTCACTCTGAGCTAGTGGTTCTCAATCTTTTTTTGCTCGGGGCACCCCTAACACGTAATCTAGAACATTTGGGGCACTCCTAACATATTTAATGTACTTTATCAAGGGCATCATGAAGGGTACAATATATAAATATACAGTTATTATTAGGTCTTATAATCATAATTACAAAACTAAACATATTGTGCATAACAATTTCTATAAATCTTTATTTAAAAGTCTATTTTTGTTAGTCTTTATAGAAAACACAGGGCACCCTGAGTCGATGTCTGTGGCACACCAAAGTGCCACGGCACCCTGGTTGAGAATCACTGCTCTGAGCAATTAATTGCAAATTTCACACCATAGCTCTGCAGGACCATACAAATAGAGGATCATTTTTTTTAAATGGAGACCTCCCAGCTATAGCTCAGATGTGCTCAATTGAAAGGGCATGCCACCTTCAATATGTTGATTCTACTTTTTAAAGTTTAAACATTAAAAGGCATAGTACCCCTTTATCTGGTGTATACACATTATAAACTTGAAGAATAAGTAAAGTCAGATTGTCTATACTTCATTTTTTTTCTTCACCCTATTTTAAAACACTTAAGCTCTTATATATTTTTTTTCCCCATCAGTCTACCATCAAAGCAGGACAGTGGTACAGTTTAACACTATCCCTACAGCACTGTGTTTCTATTCTATCTTTTTACATTGTATCAGCATACCTTCTTTCACAGTTCCTGACTAAAGTTCTCAACTGGAAACCGATCCAGAAAGTTCCACACTGGGGACATAAAAGTGTGCTTTTAAAGAGAGAAAAAACAAATAATAAAAATATATAGGCAATTTGACTTTACATATTATGCACTTTCCAAATATGTAAATGCAAAACAAAAGGTTACAGGCTACTAATCCTTTAACCTCTTAATGACCCATGACGGTCCAGGACTGTCATGGGTAGAATCGCGTTAAGGACCCATGACATGGAATTCCATTCTCCCCTTACGACTGCATGCTGTTCGGGGAGCCTGGAAGCTGTAGTCTGTGGTCCTTAAGTGATGGCCGCATGCGCGATCGGCCATCCTTAAGGGGTTAATACTTAACATGTCACTCACTCGATCCCTCAGCATATTCTGAAGGGGTTAGTTGAAGCCTCTTTCTCCCTGTTCAGACATGCCAAACATGGCACTTCCCACCAAGTGGGAAATTTTTTGGGAAAAGTTCAGATTTTCCACTTTTTCTCACCTAGCTCTTTGCATTGAAATCAATGGTAAGGCTGAATTTCCCCACCACATGAAAAGTTTCCCTTCTTTTCCAACAGGGATACTATAAAAAGGGTGTTGATTTTCCACAGAATGTCATTCTGTGTTTGTTAGAGATTGAGAAAGCATCACAATTTTGAGCTAAGCAAAAGAAGCGAAGATACAGTGTAGGTTAGGGAGTCTTGTGGACAGGCAATTTGTTCTGTGTGTTGGGGGGGTCTGAGGGGGTGAGAAAGGAGATTTACTTAAAATATGCTAAATAAAATAATAATTTGCTGGTGACAGGGACCCTGATGTGAGCTGTAGCTGAGGCAGACAGATACTATTAGACATCATGCACAATCAGTTCTATTGTGTACTTCATTGTGAAAATACACAAACACTGGTCTAATAATGTCCAGCAAATGGGCAGGGGGAGGATGAAAAGAGTAGAAGTGCAGGGACGTGTTAGTAAAGTGGCAGTCCAAAAACTTACTGTAGCCGTGGTTGCTGCTGTGTATTCAGTAAATGATGAAGATGATGATGATTAGCCTTCTCCTGAGGAGGCTGTTTGTCTAAGTCCTATGAAAAGTTTTACAACCAGTAATATTAATAACCACCTAAGAACACTGAAGACAACACTGAGCCACATTCTTTTGTTGATGGCATAATGGAAAAAGGTGTAACAGTCTGACAGTGAGACGAACAAGTACAACACTCATCTTGAAAGTAGTAGTGAACATTGTGAAAATCCCATTTAGGGGAAGTAAAAAATAATTCAAAACTTCAAAAAATCTAGAGGAATATAAAAATAGTGAGGCAGAAGCAGCTGGCATTTCTGAGGATGACCTAAATACTGATGATTATGATGATCCCACCAGCATCCTCCTCTTTAGATACAGATGAAGCAGAGAGTGGGAGAGATGATGACATTGCAAGAAAAAAAGCTGAAAGGAAAAGGCTTGATCTTCCATCACTGAAAAGGAGCACTGTTCCTGCTTATAAACTGTTTGAGAAATCCAGTGGAAAGTCTGACTTGAGACTAGTGAATATGCCAAAAATGAGGCAATCATCTTGTCAGTCATCAGCACTGTCACCACTTCCAAGTCCAACCCCAACCCAGACACATACATGTCATCAACATCCACATTCCTCACTAGAAGTGCCACTGCTTCTGTTGCAAGTGCAGCACTTTTGACAGCTAGTAGTACAATTGCAGCAATATCTACCCCAGTAGTTGTAATAGCCCTTCAGGAACTCCTCAATCTATGTAATCTACGAGCAATCCAAAAGCTAAACGTATCACTTTCTGTTGTATCCATAAGGCACATGTGAGCAGGGGAAAGCAGGATCACACCTAGACACATTGTCATTGAGATTTCACCTGAAGTGCAACCACAGGTCTGATTGGGAGACACACCATCAACATATCAGAGGTGCCACAACTAGCAGGAACAGTCCTAAAAGTTCCCAGGGCTCAGGGGAACATAATAGAAGTGATTGTTGATGTACCAAGATTTCTTGAATTAGAAATAACAACACTTATGGCTCCTGCTGCAGAGTTGTTTGAGATAATAGTCCTAGAGTACCCACACATACCGAAACCACCCCCACCATCTCAACAAATCATGTTGTAAAAGCAGTAAAGTTACACCGTTCTTCCACTTTGTACTGTTATCTCACACTTGCTGAATTCCTAGAAAAAAGTCAACCTGCACAAAAATAACCCAGAAGTACACCTGTGGAATAGTAAACTTGCAAAAATGTTGAAGGTTGACATGATGCCCTTTTCTTTTGATGAAAACAAAGGCATTAGAACCGTATTCATGTGTTGCACCCTGCTCGCATATTCCAAGTGATAGTTCATTTTCAAGGATGGCTGTGCCAGTGTTACACAAGCAGGAAGCTAGTGTTGTGACCAAAGGATAAAGGCATTGAGCAAGTAAAAAAAAATTCAAGGCATATGTTGTTGTAGGACTTGGCTTGCTCACAACTTTTAATCTCAGTTGTTCGCCACTTCAGCCCTCAGAAGCAATAGTATTGTGGGGTGAGAACTCGGTCATAGAAAACATAGGTGAAAAATGGAAAAGTTATTATGGGAAATGTGTTGGTAGTGGGGGGAAAAAGCAGGAATTTGGTTGGAAACTGAGTTTTCTGCAAACATTCCTATAGGAGTTTTTTTTTATTTTTATTAACTTCGCCCATCCCGAATGTGCAAGTTGTGGAACATAAGAGAATTTCTAACCTGTAGAAATAGGCAGAAAAGCATGGATATTGTATTGTGGCTGTTTAAGATTAGAAGCTGGTCTTTTAGACAGTTATTTCAGGCAAAGACCTTGATTTTGTATCTAAATAATGTACGTAGGCAGCTAAAAAGTATCCACTGCCAGGAATGAGACTACTCCTAACCTTGAGACTGCATTATAGAACACAGTTGCACAGCAGATGTATTTGAATGTGTCTGTGTTATATAACTGTGTGATGCAATTAAACACTTCGAGAATCAATATAGTGCATAATACTTTGCAAGGTAACGTGCTGTACACCCCTCTGGTCCTCAAATGGTTTATAAATAACATTTAAAGTGGAAATTTCACCTTAATTCAAGTTTGCATATGTGAAAACTGCATTAATAACTGTCTGTTATGTTAACATCAATTCCAGCAGATGTATAGTTTAGGAGATATTCACACTTTTATTTCTGGGCAAAGTGAAAGTGAAAGTTTCCTGCTACTGCATAAAGCTTCATTAGCATATAGCACACCACTGAAGAGGGTTCATTAGGGGTAGGGTTATATCTCTAGGATAGCTGTTATGGTCCAGAATTGATCATGTTTCCTTCTGTGGATAAGGCCCATGGAGTATGACTGTCTAGAGGTTTTTCTAGTCTCTACTTGTTTCAGTCCAAACAATGTTTATGGCATTGAAAAGGAAAGCCATTGGTTCACAAAAGTCACTTCTGTATTGGTCATTAACCCCTTAAGGACCAGCCATGCAGCCAGCACCTAAGAACCACAGAGAATTTTCACAAATCTATTCAGGGCTCCCCGAATGTATTGCAGCCGCACTTGGAACCCTGAATTCCATGACGTGTCAGAACCATCACTGTTCCTTAAGTGCAGGACAGCCGTGATGTGCTGGCACGTCATGGGTCCTTAAGGGGTTAACAAGCCAACCACTGGTTCCCAAAGTCATCTAATAAGATTTTGGGTTTCAGTGTAGATTCTCATTTATTAGCAAAACGCACATAATTACTTTTGCCTTTGTTTTTAAAGAATAAAATGTAACAATATAATAACTAAATAAAGTAACACACAACTCCTAATAATAAACCCCACTTATAATTAACATTTTCTGCCCATATTAAAAGGTATCTTAGAAACAGTTGTGAGTATTGGGTCTCTAGAATGTATCTTTAATTGGAAATGGATCAAGTCAATGGAGGCAGACCTGGTTCTTCTTTCAGTGCTCTTTAATTCTGCTCCCATCTCTGAAGTCTGCTTAAGAAGCTTTCAGTGGGACCAGCTTGGTTTCTAGGAGTCTTCCAACAAGGAATCATGTCTGCCTCTGTGGAAGTAGTAACTAGCGTTAATTAATGATATAATTTTGGAGGTCCAATCCTAAAAGAATTAATTGTGGCCATTAGATTTTTTTCCAAGATTAAGGTGAGAGTTGCTTGTTAGGAGTTGGTGTTCCTTTTTAAACCGCTGGCTTTAACATGGAACATTTCTATGTAAAATTAACCCTTTGAGTGCCAGAGTGGTATCCAATGCAGTTGGATATCCTCTGGAACTCAAAGGGTTAAATGATACATCAAAATAAAAACATGGTAATAAAAGAAGTACTGTCCATATCAAATTTAAATCTGGTTTACCTACTTCTCAGGCATTCACAGTGACAGTATGGAAATACTCCCTTATTGACCCCAATGGTGTGCAGTACATTGATTTTCAAAGCTTTGTTTACTGCTCTGGTCTTTAAAGGGTTAAGAAGTACAAATCAGAAGCTGTAGTTTATTGATTGGCATAATGTTAGACTTTGAAAGCTTTTTATAGTCCTCCAAGTAAAATGAAAATGAAATGACTTGAAGCCTCCACCTGTACATGTGAAGGCCGGAGAGGGTATGCATGTAAAGGTGTATGGAAAAAAATGCTCATTGTAGGAGCTAGATGTCACATTGAAGACCCTAGACTTCTGGTATTTTACTCCTCACCTCACCCACTCTGTTTTGTTCTAATTTTAGGTGACTACAAGTTTGTGTCTGCTACTTTTCGTCTGTTCAAACTCCCACAGAATACTGTGAAGAGGAAGTGCCAGGTTATTTACAATGGGGGGATCACTGGCTGTCAGAACGAACTGGAATTTGATGCCAATTTCACATTCAAGGTAAATGTAATGTGCATGCAGCTAGGTCAGAGAATGTGCATGCAGCTAGGTCAGAGAATGTCAACCTGTGGTCCTTCAGCAGTTGTAAAGGGATTCCCATCCTCATATGGCTCTTTAGAGAGGGGTGGGAAACATGTAGCTCTCCAGTTGTATAACTGCTTTGTCTGTTATCCTTGAGAGGGTATTTTCTATTCTAGTTTGCTGGCCAACCAACAGCGGAATGATATATGCCAGTCAGCGTGATGTGATGCATGACCCTGTATTAAATCTCCCTGATCTTAATACTTGATGTTGTGTTTCACTCCTTTTATGTGAACTGACCACTTTGACACTGATAACATGAAAGCGTTTGTGTATAACTTTCTGCTTGGTATTATAATATTCAAATATGGGCCTGGATTATATTGTGGTTGATAAATGTATCTAGGGTTTTATCTACAAATTTCTCCATAGACTTTGATAGTAATCTGGTAGATAAAACTAGTGCTAATTTATCAAATCGGTTACAAAATGTCACAGGATTTCTGCACTTCGGTACAACTCATCATAGCTGAAGATTCTTGTCTGGCTCTTCTGTTGCCTAAGAGACATGTCTGTTTTATTACCATCCTTGTATTTATCAATGGGGTCCTAAGAGACACTGGCCTTGGCAAAGCATTGCGGTGTACACCCCTCTGGCACGCAAAGGGTTAAGACGTACACAATGCATTGTGAATAATTGTGTTGCACACCCCTTTGGTCCTTAATTTTATTAATATTTGATTAATACACTTTGGTTAATACTGTGAGACCCAGCAAGCTGACAGCTTGCTTATCTCAATAACAAGGGCTTTATGCACATAGAATAATTTCTGGACAAGCCAGCTACACCAGAGGTTGATTTTAAAGGGTACAATCACATCCTGGAAAGTCCTTAGTTGAATCTTGGTGGCCAATAAATGTTCAAACCGTTTTTCGTTTTTTTTTGTTTTTTTTTTTTAAATGCTGTATTAACAGAGAAATAAGCTTTAGAATCTGTGTGATGTCACTTCAGGACAGGTTGTGGTGCCAATCTGCCTACAAACTTCAATCATCGCTTCTTCCCCTCCCCAGTAATTCCCTGTTCCCACCTCCTCCTCTGACAGAGGAATCCAGTATTTGACCTGCATGCTCTCTTGCCAGTAGGAGAGGAGGGGAAGGGAAGCAGCGAAGACTGACAGGCTGCGGGGCCGAGCAGTACCGCCTGTCATGAAATGATTCCACCCTTATTTCTCTGTTCTTCTTAAAATAAGAAAACCAGTTTGAACATTTATTGGCCACTAAGACTGAAATAAGAACGACTTTCCAGGAGGTGGTTGTTCTCCTTTACATGGGCTCTTTTACCCCTGAATGCCAGAGGTCTTCAACACATTGTTTTGTACTGTATAAGTGACCTCTCTAGCGTCATATTTGTTAAAACAACATTTAAATCAATGGGCGTGTTTAGAATTTGTAGTATCTCCACGTGGTGCAGTTGGTTTGCCCCAGAGTTTCTTTTCTTTTTGGTTCTCTGCATCCCTACAAACTGACTTCCAAATTTCAGAGTGGTTTCTGTGCAGTAATAGAATGACAGCATCACTTTTAAATGTCAATTTAAATATAATTTGTTCCAAACAAGCATATTTTGCACAAGAGTTCTATGTAAAATGTGTAGGCTTCAAGCTGGTTTTATAGCAGACTAGCAATATTGACACGGTGTTGCCCATGCGGTTAATAAAACAATGACTGCTTTAATTACTGGCTTGTTGAATTGTCAGTGCTTAGCCCTTTCAGCTTCAAACAGGTGTGCAATGCTTAGTGTTATAGAACTCTCCATCAGTGAACGTGTGTGCCTGTTTGTGTGTGTGAGTATGAGCTTGTGTGTTTTGTGTGTATTGCATATAGTGTTTAGCATAAGGTTAACTGCATATTGCCCAATAGCATTGTGCGTATTAAGTTTTACTATTTTGCCTATAGCGTTTGGCGTATTGCTTATAGCATCTGATGTATAGCGTTTGGCGTATAGCCTTTGGTGTATAGCGTATAAATAGCGATTTGCATATAACATTTCACTTATTGCTTAATACAAATTTTGTATATGATTTTGCGAATTGTGTATAGCGTTTGGTGTATTGCGTATAGTGTTTGTTGTGTAGCATTTTTTGTGAGTTACATTTGGCATATAGCTTTTGGAGAATTACATATTGTGTTTGGAGAATTGCGAATAGCGTATAGCATTTGACATATTGCTTATAGCATTTGGCGAATTGCGTATAGTGTTTCGAGAACAAAGTATGGCATTTGGCAAATTGCGTATAGCGTTTGGTGTATAGTTTTTGGTGTTTGGTATATAGCGTTTGGTGTATAGTTTTTGGTGTCTGGTATATACAATTTTGTGTATAGTGTTTGGTGTATAGCGTTTGGTGTATAGTTTTTGGTGTTTTGTGTGTATAGTTTTTGGTGTTTGGTATATAGCGTTTGTCGAATTGCTTATAGTGTTTGGCAAATTGTGTATTGCCTTTGGCCTGTTGCTTTTGGCATATACTGTTTGATAAATTAAGTAAAGTGTTCTTTGAAATGCATACAGCGCTTGACATATTGCATATAGTGTTTTGCGAATAGCATTTGTCGTATAGCATTTGGCTTGTATCACTTTGCATATGGCGTATAGAGCTTTGTGTATAACATTTGGTGTTTAGAGTATAGCGTTGGGAGTATAACGCTTTGCATATAGTGTACGAAATATAGAGCTTTGCATATAGCATTTGTTGTTTGGCCTATAGTATAGCTTTGGGCGTATAGCGTACAGCATATGGCGTATAACATTTTGTGTTTGGTGTATTGCGTATATAGTTGTGTGTTGTATGTATAGAATTTGGCATATAGTATAGCGTATATGGTGTGTGTGTATTTTGTGTATATGGTGTGTGTCTGTTGCGTGTATGTATTGTGTGTTGCGTGTGTTCATTGTAGCCCCAACATCTCCTTGCAGAAAAATCGCACTCCCATGGTTGAACCAATAGGAAACACAGTATAGAGGAGATTTGAATAACTCCTCCCTACTGCTGCCCTTGGGTGCCAGGCACACACAAGTCTTCTTTTATATTATATATGTAATATATGTGAGAGAGAGAAAGAAAGAGATCGAAAAAGTAAATATAATATATGTATGTGTGTTTATATATATATATATATATATATATATATATATATATATATATATAAAGAATATACATTTTTTTGTAATTGAAATCCATCCCTTTATCATTTCATAGGGCCTCTCCTTTACATCAGTTATGATCTACATTGCATTTGTTAGAAACTTGTATAAACAAGGTTCAAGTGTTTGTACTTGTCAGAGTACACCTACAGAGCTCACATATCGTAGGGCCAATGGCTGGATGGGGAGGATGGGAGTTGTAGTCCCCAGCAGCTGGAGGTCAATCAATTCAGTACCTCTGTCTAAAGGCTTGTGCAGATGAAATTATTTGTACAAATGCTAGTAATTAATAAATTATCTTAAAAAGGTATGAACTGCATTCATTTTTAGGCGGTATAAACTCGATAAATGAACACAAACACTGATCTGAGGTTATATACACTTAAATACCCTATACTACATTATTGTGTCTGTAAAAAAAAAAATCTGTATTTCTCTGTCATCCAATACAGGTTACTGGTAACTTTGGGTAGGTGATCCGCCCCTTTAATTAGGCAAGAACAATTCTAGAATTGAATGCAGGGGGTGGAGCCTACCTTCCCTCCTTGGCTGCAGCTAGCCAACCAGCTCCAGTAAGATTTGTTCCTTGGTGAAGTCACAGGCAAGAGAACAGTTCTGCTATAGTTTTAGCTAATTTTTTATTTTTAGAAATGGATTACCACCATTAGGTGGATTACCATAACTGACAATGTCCTTAGATGTGGCTAGCTGAGTATCCAGGTGCTTTTTGTGGACCTTAAGCCCTGGGGGGAAATCTTGGGTACAAGTTCTTTCCTCAGGAGTTGCCCACCGAGGCATCTTCTTAATACATGGTAGTCTGAAGATAGAAGATCTGCAGGAAAGGTGAGCAACCCTTTGAGTGCTGCAGGTCCACATGTCCCACAGTGCCCTGCCGCACAGGGGTTTTCTCCTTTGGTGTTCCTGTTGCACACTCCTGCACTCATTGGGTTTATCTGTATGTCTGCTGGGTGTTTTGGAGCAAGTTTATGTGGTAACTTAACCCTTTAGCTGCTGGTTCTGCATCTTTTGGGGGGTTCCTGATACTTTCCCTACTGGGTTCAGTGTTTTTTGGGTCTTCTAACATGTTCTAGTGATGTTTCATGTATTTTTATTTTACAGTTTCAACTGTTCTATATTTGTGTAAAGACGCGCTTTACCGCATAGACATCATTGCGCCATTCACTTCTATGGGACTGTACAGTTTGGGACACATCTCTTCAACCACTCAACGTAGCGACCTCAGAGATGGCTCATTTTAATTGTCTGCCCTTGCTCTTTCATCCGGTTAACGTTTCAAGTGTGTTGGGGGGCTCAGGGGCTTCGAGCACTGTTGGGGTACTTTTTCTGGGAAAACTACATTTCCCATGAGTGTAACTGTTTTGTAGGACACTTAGACCAGCAGGTTAGAATAAAACACAGTTTTATTAAAAGACAAGAAAGACTTCCCTGTATAGGCAATACAGAATAACTGAAATGAACAGTAAAGTACAGATGCCCTCTCAGGCCCAGTATACAGAGAAATAAATATATACTGTCACAGGACAGGCATAAGTAACATACAGGGAAGTCAATGGTTAAAGTACATAGAAATCAATCAGTCTCTGTTGTGGTGTGTTTGACACGCCCATAAGATGGTAAAGGAGCAATAAGTGTTGCTAGATGAGAAAACACCAGTAATAGAGCAGGACAGAGACTACTGCTTATGCTGAGGCAGGGAACCGAGGCCAAAATACTCTGCAAGAGCTTAATGAGCTAATGCCACTAGCACCCCAAACGGTACGTGAACGGAGAGCAAGTGCACTGCAGGAGCTGGGGATAATAGAGCCAATAGCCCCCACGGGCGTTGTAACGGAGACCAATATACTGCAAGAGCTTAGCTGTATAGAGCCAATGGCACCCACCCGGTGCGTTTAACGGAGACCAAGGACACTGCAAGAGCTGAGGATAATAGAGCCAATAGCCCCCACGGAGGCTCAGTGAACGGAGGCAACTGCTCTGCAAGTGTTAACGGAGGCTCAGTAAATGGAGGCTTGGCTCTGCAAGTGTTAACGGAAGGCACAGTGCTCTGTAATCGTAAACGGAGGCCCAGAGTAACGGAGGCAGCAGGCTCAGCAAGAGTCAATGGAAAGGCCCAGTACACAGGAGGCAACGACACAGTCAGCCCTGCCACAAGCACAACGGAAGTCAGAATGTCGCCCAGGCGACACTGGAACAGCACACAGCAGGAACACAGGCAGGGTCAGCAACGTAGCCGGGTCAGGTCACGGAGCAGGAATGTCAGCCAGGCCGGGTCAAATCACGGAGCAGGTTCGTCAGACAAGCTGGGGTCAAATCACGGAGCAGGAACGTCAGCCAGGCCGGGTCAAATCACGGAGCAGGAACTAAGGAGCGTAGTCAGATGGGCCAAGTCGGTACACAGGAAGCAGGAACACAGCTACACAGCAACTCTGGCTCCGGAACACCACGAAAGGGCACCTGACAGGTGCCAAAGGCCGTGTATAAATAGGCCATACTGGGCGGGCCAAACAAGCTCAGCCAATGGGAGAGCACCACAGCAAAGAGTGACAGAGGAAGATCACGGACACTGTGATAATGAGCTCTTGCTTCGCTCGCTCGTTTTTGATTGGCTCCTGCCGTGGCAGCCATTTTGTGCCTTTTCCAGACCGAGTATTCTACGCAGGGCTTGGACTCTCCTTCTCACCTCTGCAGATTAACCCTTCGCCTGCCAAATAAGTGTATTTTAGTGATTTCTGGGGTGAAATTTTAATCTCACACACTGTATTGGGTGATTCCTTATACTTAAACATTTTTGACACTGTGAGAATGTCTAATCCGTTGGAGCTTGGGGCCAGGCCTAAGACTAAGGACGCTGGGGTCTCTGTGTCCCCTATTACGCATTGCTCCTCATGTCATTCAGGGTTACCTAGATAATTCTCAGGTCATTTATGCCCAGCATGTTCTGATGTCCCTGAGTCTCTCCCAGGGACCTCCAGCCATGCATTAGAGCCAGTTTGGGTGTAAGAGTTCAAGGCTTCTAATAGAGACCTTCGGTCTACATTGCAACTCTTTCCGTCCCGGTTACAGGGGGTCTTCCACTCATGGCAGACCCCTTCTTCAGTCAGATCTTCCCTGCCCAAACCGCAGGGAGTACCTGACGTCTCCGATTCATCTGTGGAGAAGCTGTTGGTGGATTTAGATGTTGAGGAATGTTCTGCTGTGGGCACCTCTCAGTTTTTTGGGGACCCCTTTGAGGCTGATACTGAGCCTTCGGTTGAGGGCCTGATCAGGGCTGTCTTAACTACCCTAAGCATTCCCTTAGTTCAAGAGGTCTCTTGAGATCCCTCTGTGTTTCAGGAGCCTAAAAAGCCCCATACTTGTTTTCCACCTAATCCCACTCTTGACTGCCTTATGTCTGATGAGTTAAAATCTCCGGACAGGAAACCTTCTGTTTCCAAGAAATTTGCAAGCGTTACACCTTCTTTGAGGCAACGCTTGATCGGTGGGTTCATCCCCCCCCCAAAGTGGATGCTGCTATCAAAGTCTAATGCCTTGACAGTTTCTGATGCATCCGCTCTGAAAGACTGGACTGACAAGAAACTTGAGGTCTCCGTCAAGTCCATTTTTGCCACTGCTGGTACTGCCATGCATCCAGCATTCACTGCGGCGTGGGTTAACCGGGCCATTGTGGTCTGGACTGAACAGCTCATTCTGGCTGTCCGTCAGGGTGCTCCTACTTCGGATATGTTGAGCCTTCTTGCCAACATTTCTGAGGCCCAGCACAATGTTTCTGCTGCCTTATTTGATGCCATCCATTTGGTGGCAAGGGTTTCCACCATGTCTGTGTTTGCCAGACGAGCTCTTTGGCTCAAGATTTGGTCTGCTGACACTGCTTCCAAGAAAGCTTTGCTCTCCTTGCCTTTTCAAGGCACTTCATTGTTTGGGCCAGATCTTAAGTACCCTTCTGCCCTTGGTTCCAAGGAAGAAAGCCCCTCTCAAGCGTAATCTTTTTTTTCGTTCCTTCCAGACTGAGACACGTCCAGCGAACCAGGCGGTTCCCTCAGCTCCGCGTGCCTCCTCCAAGCCCAAACAGCAATGGAAGCCCAAGGTCTCCTCCAAACCCAAGGCTTCCAAGCCTTCTTTGGCATGACTTGTCGAACCCAGGCCCCCACTTAGCTGTGGGTGGATGTCTGCGTCACTACCACAGTGTCTGGGAGGATTCAGTGGTGGACCCGTGGGTTTTACAGGTGGTGGTGGAATGGTACAGGATCCCTTTCACCTCTCTTCCTCCCTTTCGCTTTTTTCCTTCTCATAGGCCCCAGTGCACAGAGAAACGCCATCTGTTCAATGGCGCTATCCAGGTCCTTCTGGACAAGAATGTTCTGGAGCATGTTCCAGTTCAGGATAGAGGTATGGCTTCACAGGAACCACTGGGCCCCTGGCTCCTGGAGGGGCCTGAGGGCCAACCTCCTGCCCACAGACTATGGACCTAGCTCTGGAACAGGGTATGGCCTCTCCCTGAGACTAATCTCTGCCCTGTTTGCCCCTTGCCATGGAGGATCCTGTAATGCATCATAGTCCGTTACTGGAGCCCTTGTCTGGGCCTGAGACTGTTAAACAAGGAACTGTGGACATTTCTGTCATGCCTAAAACAACCACTGTCTAGGCGTATGGATTGTCAGCCCAGTGTCGCAAGCTATGAAGAACTTTGGGACGTTATATTTGCGGACAGCTGTGCCAAAAGGACTAAAAACCTCTTTGTGGTCTCCAAGAAGGACGGCGGTTGTCGTCCCATTTTGGATTTGAAGAATCTCAATTCCTTTGTTATCAGGACTCATTATCACCAGGAGTCCCTAAGGACGGTGATTGCTGCTATGGCCCCGGGGGAATTCCTTGCTTCTGTGGATCTTCAGGACGCGTATCTACACATCTCCATTCATCCAGCCAGCAGTATCTCAGATTTGCCTGTGGCCAAGGGCACTTTCAGTTTTCAGCACTTGCCTTTGGTCTGACTACAGCTCCTCAAGTCTTCAAACGTGTCCTGGGAACTTTAGTATCCGTCCTCCATAGGGACAGCATCAGAGTTACTCTGTACATGGGCGACCTGCTTGTGAAAGCCCCCTCTATGGAACTTCTTCATCAGCAGGTTCAGGACTGCATTCATGCTCTCACCCATCACGCGTGTATCATCAACATGGAGAAGTCGGATCTTGTCCCGTCCCAGCGTCTGGTCTTTCTGGGCTTTCTCTTCGACACTCAGCAGAGCATGGTGTTTCTCATGGATGAGGTAGCTCACCAGATCGCCCACAGGGTTTCTGCTGTTCTGGCTCAAGATCCAGTTCTCTAGTGGTGAAATTCATATCCACCATAGAAGCGGTCCCGTATGCAATGGCTCAAACCAGGGAACTCCAGAGGTATGTGATTCAGGTGTGCAGAGGTCAGCCAGACCTTCTGAAGACGCCAGTATTCCTTCCTCTTCATGTGGAACTGAGTTTGTCATGGTGGCTCGACCTCTCCAGTCTGCTGAAGGGCAAGTCCTTTCTGGTATCCTTCTGGACCATGGTCATGACGGATGCCAGCCTCTCCGCCTGGGGGCGGTCCTGGGTCACGTGAGTGATCAGGGTCGGTGGTCTCCAGAGGAATCTCTCCTTCTCATCAATGTGTTGGAGCTTCGGGCGATATTTCATGCCCTTCGTCTTTGGACACACCAGCTGGAAGACTGCCCATTCCGGGTACAGTCTGGCAATGCCACGGCCGTGGCTTACATCAACAAGTAGGGCGGAACAAGAAGTCTCGCCACTTGGTTAGAGGTCAAGGCTATTTTGTCCTGGGCAGAGGAACACGTTCCTGCCATATCCACAGTGCACATTCCTGGCGTAGACAACGTCGTGGCGGTTTTTCTCAGTCGACACACTGTGGACAGCGGAGAGTGGGAAATGCACCCAGAAGTGTTCACCCTCATTGTTCAGAAGTGGGGTCTTCCCTGCATCAACCTGATGACGACAAGACACAATCAGAAGGTTCCGAGGATCTGCTGTCATTGGAGGGATCCTCTAGCTCTAGCGGTGGATGCCATGTCCATTCCTTGGTTATTTCCTCTGCCCTACATCTTTCCTCCCCTCCCCATATTTCCCAGGGTGTTGTGAAAATTGAGATTGGAGCGCTTTCCAGTCATTCTAATTGCTCCGTACTGGCCTCGACAGGCTTGGTTTACGGAATTTCTGGATCTGTCAGTGGCGGAGCCATTCCGGCTTCCTTGCTGTCTGGATCTTCTTCTACAGGGTTACCTGTGGAGGAGGATGTTCATCGGCTAGCTTGACGGCTTGGAAATTGAATCCTCAATATTGATGAAGAAAGGTTTTTCTTCTGCTGTGGTGGTTACTATACTCAGTGCCCGCAAACCTGTTTCTTCTAAGGTCTACCATCGTGTCTGGTCGACCTTTCTGTCTTGGTGTGCTGATAGGGACTTGTCTCAGGAATTTGATCTGCCTACGCTCCTGGCTTTCTTGAGAACTGCTCTCTGTTTTCTTTCACAGGCACATTGCTCTTCTTTCTGATGTCAAGGTTTTCTTCCAGGGCATTGCTCATACTCATCCTGCTTTTAAGAATCCTGCTCCTCCGTGGGATCTTAACTTGGTCTTGGGTGTCCTTCAGTGCCCCCACCCCCTTGAGTCCTTGGCTACTATTCCTCTTCGCCTGTTGATGTGGAAAATGGCCTTTCTCCTGGCGATAGTGTCTGTTCACAGTGTCACGGAGTTACATGCTGTGTCCTGTAAACCACCCTTTTTGGTGTTTCACAAAGACAAGGCGGTGCTTCACACTTCTCTGGAGTTTCTCCGAAGGTGGTTTCTGAGTTCCACATTAATCAGGAGATTGTGGAGCCTTCTTTCTGCCCTGACCCCAACTCTAACAAGGAGAGGGATCTCCATTTGTTAGGTGTGGTGCGCTGTCTCAAGTTGAATGTACATCGCACTGAGTCCATCAGGCAATCTGATGCACTGTTCGTCATTCCTGAGGGTCCCAGGGCAGGAAGACCTGCATCCAAAGTGACTTTTGCGTCCTGGATCAAGTCCAGCATTCGTAAGGCTTATGAGCTGAGGAAGAAGCCTGTTCCCTTTTGGGTCATGGCTCATTCTACTAGATCTATTGGGGCTTCTTGGGCTTACAAGAATCAGGCTTCCGCTGATCAGTTGTGCAAGGCTGCCACTTGGTCTTCTGTGCACACCTTTTCGAAGCACTACCTTGTTGATGTGCTGGCATCGGATGACGCCAGTTTTGGGAGGAAGATCCTGGAGGCAGTCTTGCCTGTCTAGGATTTTCTTCAGTGTTTGTTTCACTTGTGAACTCTGTTGGCTCTAGTTTCGTGTGCTGTGTAACAGTTCCTGGGGTGTCGTTACCCCTGTCCGGTGTCTGTTGACATTTAATTGTTTTGTTGGACTATCTCTCTGATCTGATGGTTCATATCTACTCTGGTGACTTTGGGGGCCTGCGCCTGGTCCTTGCCTTACTTCCCACCTCTGGGAAACTCAATGGTTGGACATCCCAAAGTTTCCAGTAACCTGTATTGGATGACAGAGAAAAGAGGATTTTAGTCTTACCTGTTAAATCCGTTTCTCTTAGTCCATACAAGTTACTGGTGTCTCACCCTATCAAGGGACCATGCTTGGTTCTCCTGTGGCACACCGTGGGGGTCCTTCGGGGTCACACTCACAGGAGGCTTCTTTCCCTTCTACTATCTAGTCAATAGTTAGTGTCTCAAATCTTACTGGAGCTGGTTGGCTAGCTGCAGCCAAGGAGGGAAGGTAGGCTCCACCCCCTGCATTCAATTCTAGAATTGTTCCTGCCTAATTAAAAGGGGCGGATCACCTACCCAAAGTTACCAGTAACCTGTATGGACTAAGAGAAAAGGATTTAACAGGTAAGACTAAAATCCTCTATTTTTTATCTGAGCCCTCAAATAGGTATCCTTTTAAAAGGTTGCACACAAAAGAGTGCTATGAAACGTTGCGATGTAGTCTCTCTGTCAGTCATCTAACCTGTTTCTAACCTTTTTGTGCCCGCAGATGTTCGTCTTGCTGTAGGAGGTCCATGCCGCACTCTTTCTGCAGGAGCCCCGGAAGCAACACCAAGGCTTGAATATATGACAGTTATGTAGATGAGCGAAGCAGTAAGTGGGGTACCATCTTTGAGCTTACACTTTTTGAGTGAGATCAAGATGTACATGTGCCCTAAATGGGTTGCACTTACTGCTCCTTGAGCACAGAGGGAGCGGGAGAGAGAGCCCGGAACAGCGTTCATCAACACTGCTGTCATATATTCAAGCCTTGGTGTTGCTACCGGGCTCCTGCAGACAGAGTGCGGCATGGATGAGAAGGAGGATGTGGCTTCTCTCCATAGGAACCTCTTACAGCAATACGGACATCTGCGGGCACAAACAGGTTACAAAGACTGACAGAGAGACTACATTGCGACGTTTCATAGTGCGACCTGAAAATCTTGCGCTTTCATACGGTGCAAGATTCTCAGGTCACCATTTTTATCATGGTGACATAGTTAATGTGAGATTTGATTACCTTTTAAAAGTGAACCCTAAAATCTAATCTTACACATGCTCTCAGTGGCCAACCATTACTGCATTTTCCAGGGCACCCTGACTCCCATTCCCATATCAATCCTGAATGTCTCACGATAGTGTTGGTTTGTGTGTAAATTGGCTTAGAGTAGCAGAATACAATAGTGTTGGGTATTAATTACAATAAATTGACTCATTAACTCTTGTCTCTAATTGTAAACTGCACAAACAAAATAAACCACATGGTATCTGCATAGGACAGTCAACACATACATTAAAGTATGATAAAGGAGGGGTATACGTTATCATTCAATTACTCTTGCACTACAGCTGGGACAGCACTGAAATAACACTCTCCATGGCCCAAATACAGTGAAGATTAATTGGAGCTGCTTTTATTGTGAAATATTACTATCCTTTTAAGTTGCAAGCTTAGGATTAGATTTCAGCTCTCTAACATAACTCATTTTTACAGATGCTAGATGGAAATACATGATACTTAAAATATAACCTAGTATGTTACTCTTCTTTTAACTCTACTTTGTAGACTTAACCCTTGGAGTGTCAGAGAGGTATCAACACAATGCAACACAATGCATTGGATACCTCACTGGCACTCAAAGGGTTAAACTTCCTAACAAATGGAGCCAGCTGGTAATATCACCTGAGGAAATGTGAACAGAACACAGCCTGGCACAAACCATGCTTGTGAGCATTGCGGGTAGTCATGGATAGGACATTCAACCAAAACAGTATACAGTGAGTAGTTGCTTCACTGCACTCAGATAAAGCGAATAGACACCTTTTTTTTTTTTATGACCACATCTAGAGTATGGACAAAGTACAGTCACATTTTAGTTTCTTCCGGGAACTTTATATTAGGCTATTCACTTCATTTTAATTGCTGTGAAGTCTCTTTTCTTGTAAAGTGAATCTGTAAATGAGAAAATTAAGAGTTCTGAGGAGATGGTTAACTCTTTGAGTGCTCAAAGGGTTAAAAAAACATTCCTGTTACAGGTAAAGTTTTCTCTTTTAAAGTGGCTGTGTCACCTATGGATAACATCGCATAAATAGTTAGGCTACGTATCAAATACCACTCAAACGATATTCATTTTTTATTTAAAGTTTTGATTTCGTGTTAATTTATCTTACAAAGTCTGGACTGTTCCTACTTCCGTATAGGCTGCAGTTACCTGCTCTGTAACCACAGTCCGACGCTCTGCTTGTGCTCTCCTTCCTCCTCCAATGATGGTGGCTTCTGTCAGTAAGCTGGAGCGGTCTTATTGGCAGAGATCAATATCTAGCCAATGAGACCGCTACAGCTTACTGACAGAAGCCTCCGTCATTGGAGGAGGGAGGAGAGCAGAGGCAGAGCATCGGGCTGCAGTCTTTGCGGAAGTAGCTGTAGCCCAGACTTTGTAAGTTAAATTTTACACAAAATAACTTTAAATAAAAAATGAATACTGTTTGAGTAGTATTTGACATGTAGGTTAACTATTTATGCAATGTTGTCCATAGGTGACACATCCACTTTAACATATGAGCAAATAGTGAATGAGTGTTGGACATTTATATGATGATTCTACTCAGACTATTGTTCCTTTAGGAAGGTAAAGTAGAAGAAGTGGATGAAGAATTGTATGCGATCCTGAAGAATTCTAGGTTTGCGGATGAGTTTCTATTTCAGCCATCTGGAAGTGAAATCTCCTCTGGCAGGTGTCGGCCTAAGGTCAGTTTTATTATCATTTTCAAATGTATTATATTGGATGTATTTAGCAAAGCATAGTATAAAATATCCTTGTTAGACATAATACAGTTTTGTCTGTGTAAATATCATTAACCCAATAAATTATGAATTTGCAATGCATTATTGACTGCTCTAGCATTGAAGGGGTTAAAATCCACATTTAAATTATTGGGAGTTTTTTTTGTCCCCAATGGTGCAGTTGTTTGCTTCAGAATTGTCCCACTTTGCTTTTATAAAAAAGGCCGAAGATCTTATCTTAAGGCTTTCCTACATTATTCTTACATCTTGTAGCTGTAACACTGGAGGAGTACGACATGTGCCAATCTCTAACTCGAGGAGAAGTTATTTTCATCACAAGACAGAATCATGGGTTATTCTATACATTTATGTAATGATAAATTGGTGTCCTTGTAAAGTAATATTTTTAAATAAAACAAGCATCCAGTGCTTGCTTAGAGTTTGCTCAAGGGACATTAGACATCTGTAATACAAAGAAGCGCAAAACAGAAAGTCACATCTAAGTAGTGTTGTTAATATACTTAAAGTGTTAGTAATGTCTAAAAAAAATTTTGCATTTAGAAGAGCTTAAAAAGCTGATCTAGATGCAAAAAAACGTATCTCTCAAACCGCTATGGTTTAAGAGATACGAGTGTTTAAAGTTTGCTGTTTCCTACTGACAGCTGTAAAGCTGTCAGCAGGAGATTCGTGTCGGTCGACACGGTGGCGCTTGAGAAGTGCCGCAATCTCGTTACTTACACTGAATCCCTTCATTGGAATGGTCTAAAACGTGTGCCTGAACACCAGTACTAGAATTGTTATTTAGTTGATCCTCTTTGTCCTTCTCTGGACTTCTACATGCTCCTTTTATATCTGACTAGCAGTTTGGGACGGCGTTGCCCGTCATGTTATGCAGGAAATGTTTCTTTTTTTTTAAATAAATGTTATGATAGTGAATTATAGCGTAGGGTGTACGTGTCAGAAAGGTACACACAGTGATAGACAGAGACACATGCAACACACACATATACACACACATGCACTGACAACACAAACAGTGACACACAGCTGCAAATCAGAACATAAATACATACAGTGTGAGCAGTGTAAGTAACATACCTCCCAACATTTCATATGGCCAAAGAGGGACACTTGTGTTTTCGGTGGTGTTACTGGGGGCGTGGCTGGTGGTGTATTTTAGAGAATTTTTAACCCTTTGAGTGCCAGGGGGTAAGCAATGCATTGCATCCCCTCTGGCATTGAAATGGTTAAGTTACTCTTTCTGTAAGTGAATGATTTAGAAGAAGATGAAAGTATTTTTTTTACACAGACTAATTTAACAGATATATACAGAAGTTTATTCCCACATTACTGTGGGTTTTATTGATGTGGAGCAATCTGATACACTGGTATATACACCACACAATGTGATCTCCTAAATAGAGGAGCAGAGGGATTTGGGTGTCAAACAGGGACTGTCCCTCCTATACTGTATAGTGCCAGTCCTTATACACAGACACATGCAGACTGTATACTATACAGCAGAGGTTCTCAGCCCATGCCCTCAGTGGCCACTAACAGGCCAGGACTTAGGAATTTCACTGCTAGAACACAAGTGTGTTGATGAGAGGCTCAGTCATATTGATTAACTCACCTGTGCTCTTAAAAGGAAATTCTAAAATCCTGGCCTGTTAATAGCCACTGAGGGCACAGATTGAGAACCACTGCTATACAGTGCCAGACCATTGTAGAGAATTTTTAACCCTTTGAGTGCCAGGGGGTAAGCAATGCATTGCATCTCCTCTGGCACTGAAATGGTTAAGTTACTCTTTCTGTAAGTGAATGATTTAGAAGAAGATGAAAGTATTTTTTTACACAGACTAATTTAACAGATATATACAGAAGTTTATACCCACATTACCGTGGGTTTTACTGATGTGGAGCAATCTGATACACTTGTACATTAGGCTGACCAGACCTCACCTTTAACCAGTGACACATATGAAAAATGCATACTGCAGGGCTGCTTTGATTTTGGTGCACTCCTGAAATATGCTTATTTCCTATGTGTCCCCGGTTAAAGGTGAGGTCTGGTCAGCCTACTGTATATACACCACACCGTGTGATCTCCTAAATAGAGGAGCAGAGGGATTTGGGTGTCAAACAGGGACTGTCCCTCCTATACTGTATAGTGCCAGTCCTTATACACAGACTGTATACTATACAATGCCAGACCATATATAAATAGTTTGTCATACATGCTATACAGTGAGCTATGTACAGCATGGAGATGATTGCAGGAACTGGCACCTCTACTTACAGACAGACTGACAAACAACCTGCTCTCTTTCTCTCTCTTTGTGCAATATATAAATACAGTCACATCCATGTCTCTGCCATTTACCAGCTCAGCTGAAGCCTTGCTCTGCACTGCCTGATCACCTCTCTGCCGTTGTTTCCACTTTCTCAGCAAGCCAGTATCCTCCTGCTGATTGTTTAGAAATCAGCTCACTTGTAGTAATTAGCAGAGCTGTGTAGGCTCAAAGACAGGGAATGAAGAAGCTGCATAATACAGATTGGACCATGGCCTTACAGCTGTAGCTTGAACATTGTTCCTATCATCCTCAGCGTGCGTGTGTGTATATGTGTGTATGTGTCTGCTAGTGTGTGTGTGGGAGGGCATGTGCACGTGTCTGTGGTGTAGGAGTGTGTGGCAGCCATTTTTTTTTTCAGCCTTAGATAGTGGTGGGCGGGCTGGATAGTGGGGGCAGGCCAAAAATCACACTCCCACAGAATCACCCAATGGCAGCAGTAATCCTTTTTACTGCCGCCCCTGGGTGTGTTTTGCCAGGCACAAAGTCTTCTTTTATATATATAGATTAAGTAAAAACTTTGCCAGTCAGTAAGGAGCTGCATGCTTCGTTTGTGGTCTGGTAGACCAAGGTGGCTCGCAGGAGTTCATGAGGAGGTGATGTGACCAGGGTGGAGCAAACCACAATTGGAGTCTGTCTGCATGTCCAATGCATATCACTGACCTTTCTCTATGCATTTCATTGCATTGCTAGCTGCTTTTGGCCATTGTGGTTCCTTTGTCTGCCCTTTAAGTGTGATTGTTTGTAATCATCATCATTATTATTATTATTATTTTAATTAATCCCATATATACGATGCTGTACTGGCTTTTTGCCCCTTTAATGGGTTTAGAGAGGTCCCTGTCACATTACCGTGCAATATGCAGGAGACCTTTCTAGCAATCATGGATGTTAAAACAATTGGAATTTTTATTTGTTCCCTGGTGTACTCATGACTTGGCCAGTGTACATGCTTTATTTTTTGTATTTTTTTGTCACCCAGGTTCTTTGTCTCCTGTTAAAAAAGAAATCAACAAAACTAAATAGCAATTGATTTTAAATAGGACTGTTAAGCCTTTGAATGCTAGAGGTTGTTTCCAATTCACTGGGTGACTCTCTAGCATTCAGATTGTTTTGTGTGTAAGGACAATGTATTTCTCCACGTCTGCTTCCCATAGAGGGCAAGTCTGTGAGACATTCCCTTATTGCTCATGAAGATATCAATCATAATTTTCCATTTTAACCCTCTGAGTGCCAGAAGGCTACTCAGTGCATTGCTTTTCAATGTGTTACGTACCCCTCTGGCACTCAAAGGGTTAAATTTAAAGTATTTTACCTGGAAGGGGACATTGAGATTGGCTCACATTTTCAAGCATGTCATGGGTACTCATTTTATCTTTTTCCTGTATCAGAAGGGTGAAAGGCTGAGCTGACCTTGCCAGGACTAGGACCTGTGACACACTAGTGCTTTAGCCAGCTGAGCTATCTCACCGGCCTTGTCAGAATTAAGAAAAATCCTCTACTTCTGAAGCTTGGCAAGACAAATTAAGTTAGCTTTATATGATTTAGCGTGCAAATTGAACAGATGTGTAAAGTCTTTCCCAGACTCACAGTTTATCACCAG
This sequence comes from Rhinophrynus dorsalis, assembly GCA_037306005.1. NCBI lineage: Eukaryota > Metazoa > Chordata > Amphibia > Anura > Rhinophrynidae > Rhinophrynus > Rhinophrynus dorsalis. The sequence continues at coordinate 87,359,441 of CM074724.1, read as the reverse complement.
TGATAGAGGAAATGGAACTTTGTGTTCGAACAGGAGTAGAAAGGAATGTTCCTAACGTTCCTAAGGAGCGTGGTGCTTCTAATCTGACCTTGCTGTGTTCAGTGCCATGAAAGATGAATTCCTTAAGGACAAATGGTCTAATTATCCAGTACATTCAAAAGTTGATGAGATCCTGAACTGTTTGTGTAAAAAACCATCTACAGCATTTCAGTATTAAGGACCCCTTTATTTTGAAAAAAATGTCCCATCTCTTGGCTTTGTTAAATGTAATTATTATGATTTCTTTTTGTGGTTTTAATTCTGTGTGTGTTATGATTCAAGAGGAAAGATGATTTGATGGAGTGGGCAAATCTTTCAATCCAAGGGCAGCATTTTGACTTACATTTTTGACAGGGGCTGGAATGGTCATTTTTCATGTGAGTCACAGACGTGCACACTCGCACAGGGAAGATTTTCAAGTTCTCCCTAATAAAGGTGAAACATTGGATTTATTTGTACTTGCAGATTTAGATCATTTTCACTTAGTCCATTGAGGGATGTAAGGACCATGGGATATAGGAGTGTGCCTATAGGAGACAGGGCACCCTAGTTGAGATACCTCCCACTTCCTTGTGTCTATACCCTTCCTTTAACTTCACCTGACCGTTTTCTTCTAGGAAAGTCAGAAAGGTTAATAGACGCTTGAACAGAGCCTCCAGGTGAGGGCACAACATCCCTACCCAAGTTTAGTTTTTTGTGGGCAGGATGCCCTGCACCCCTCTGTGGACTAAGAAAAAAGGATATATTAGCAAGTACAAAAATCCCCTGTAGCATCATTGGGTGATGCAGGGACTACGAGAACATCCCAAAAGAGTCACAAAAGATTAGAGGGAAGGTAGAAAACTAATGAACAACAGCCTGCAAAACTGGCATCTTGAGATGCAACAATATTAACCTTTATAAACCTTTGGGAACATGTGAGCAAGTGTGTGACAGTACTAGTGGACACCCCATCTGGGTGTCCCCGTCAGTTGTAGCTTCTTTCAGTCTGGAACAGAAAACCTCCACTGGTATATCACCGATTACCCCAAGCACCAGGCAAGACCAGTGTAGGATCAAAACAAGAACAACCTTTACTGACAAAATACACTTCTTATATACACTTTCAGATACTCTTATCAAGATTAGAATATAGACTAGGGCTTGGGACATTATTGGTACAGTTGACCAATCAGGGAATGGCCTACATTTCCAGACACTCTTATCAAGATAAGAATACAAAGTAGGGCTTGAAAAAGGGGCATTTACCTGGACCATAATAACCTCCCCTGAATGGTCAAGGAAGCACAGCAGGAGTCAATCAACATTCCAATCATTCCTTAGCACAAGTTACACAGACCTGGAGTATATTGTAAGCAAGCCAGAGTGCTGGGCGTAATCTTTATTTTCTCTGCATTCTGGCTCCCAACTACCAAATCCCTTTACATGAATTACAGTATTACACCACACACATTATTACATTATGTCGCACAATATACATCATAGTGATCAATATTCCAAATGTTATAATCCTAAATCACTCCATCTGGTGACACCTACTTTTCCCCATGTAAAGTCTAGGAGGGACCTTTAAACTCTTCACCCAGGGCAACCTGGGTAAAATCCAATGGCTGGTGTCTTTTAAAACAGGGAGGATGGTTCTTTTCCCATGACAAGGTGGCCATGTTGCTTCTTTGCAGAATTGGTCAACAGTAGCTTGATTTTTCAATGCTCATGAGGTGCTGATGCCACGAGTTGAATGGGCTGTAATCCAGAAAGGTTCTGGAAGTTACTTAAGTCATATAGGCTTGGCAGATCATTTGTTTAAGCCATTTGGCTATGGTGGTTTCTGAAGAAGCATTGCCCTTTTTTGTGCCTTCTGGTATTACAAACACATAGCACCACATCCAGTGTATGTAATACTTCCTCCTCATTGTTACAAGGGTTAGGACACAAAGAATGAATTCCTGATTGATGTGAAATTAATAAAGGCGTTTTTGTTGAACGTCAAGTACAGTTCCCAAGACTACTTTAACCTGCTGGAAGATGAGGTATGAAGAAGCGCAGGATAGAGAGCGGAGACCTGAAACCCTTCTACCTGATACTATAACGATTATTAGAGACCTTATCTGTAAGATTTCTAACAGAGGAAGAAGATAGTGGTTCAAAGGGAGAGGACTGAAGAACCTTTCATACTAGATTCAGATCCCATGGTGCAATAGGAACCCTGTATGGCAGAAGAATTCTACTAACTCTTTGCATGAAAGTTTGAATCTATGGAATATTAACTATTTGCATTTTGAAAAAGAACTGGTAATGCTGAGTCTTGTACTTTGCGAGAATTTACTCAGTCCCTTTTCAAGTCCTGCTTGTAAAAACTCTCAGATTTAGGGAAATCAAAATTTAACAGTTCTCTAGAATACTGATTATAGAATGAAAAATATAATCTCCAGATTTGGTGATCTGAGAAAGAAGTCAGGGTTCTGTTAGACATGTCTTAGGTGGTAAAACCAAGCTTTTCTTGGCAAGACTGCCCGATGAGAGTGGTGTGAACCTTTTCTTTCCTGATTGAGGCAGACTCTTAGAAACATGGCTAGAGGAGCGAAGACATACACTTGTTTGTACCACCATGAGATGGTTAGAGCATCTACTGCTAATGCTTGTGAATCTCTTGTTCTGGCACAGAACATTGGAAGTTTATTGTTCCTCCATGATGCTACTTCTGGTATGCTCCATTTGACCATTATTTAAGAAATATGTCCTGTTTCAGTTGCCATTCTCCTGGATCTGTGGTTTGGCTGCTTAGGTAGTCCGCTTCCCTGTTGTCTGCTCCCAGAATGTATATGGTCTATAATGCCGGGATGGGGTTTTCCGCAATATGGAGAATTTTTTTTCTGCTTCCATCCAAGCTACTTTGCTTTCTGTACCTCCTTGGTGGTTAATTTAAGCCATTGTTGTTGTGTTGTCAGATTAAATCAGAAATGGGAAGATTTTGTAGGAAACTTGTTTATGTTGATAGTTCATTGTAAATGGCTCTCAGGATATTTATTTGTAGTTGTGCTTCGATTTGAGACCAATATTCCTGGAGGGACTGAATACCATACACTGCTCCCCACCAGAAGAGACCGGTGTCTGTTGTTACTACTTTCCACTTTGTTACTGAGAACAGTTTTCCCATTGACAGGTCTGAACCTGAGTCACCATTGTAGTGACTGGTGAATTTTTTTTTTTTTTTTTTTTTTTTTGACCAATTGCAAAGTAGTTCCAGTTGTAATAGGTGCATGTAGAACTGTGCAAATGGTACTGCTACTATTGTGGATACCATTTTCCCCACTAATCTTATACAGTGTCTGTGGAATTGTCTCTTGTAGGTCTCAAATGTTGTCCTTCAGTAAGCTCACTCTCTGACTAACTGAATCGAATATTAGTCCCAGATATTGAAGTTTCTTTGATGGAACTATATGCGATTTAGGTAGATTGATTATCCAACCATGTTCTGACAGGATTTTTATGTTGAGTTGAAGATGTTCCTAAAGGTGCTCCTGGAAAGATGACTTCAAAAATAGATTGTCTAGATATGGGGTCAAATTGACTCCCTGATCTTAGGTGTGCTGTGAGAGGAGCTATCACTTTAGTAAACACTCTTGATGCTATGGCTAGTCCAAAAGGAAGAGCCATAAATTGATAGTGTTGGTTTTGAAATGGAAAACAGATATTCTGGTTATATTGGAACTTGCAAATAACCATTCTGTCAGCTGCATGGCAGGTATTACTGATCTGGGTGATTACATTTTGAATTTGGGTACTCTCAAGAATGATTTGGAGCTTTTATATCCAAGATCCAACAAAATCCTCCATCCTTGGGACTATGAAAAGTTTGGAATAATACACTTTGAATCTTTTGTTCTTTTGGTACCTGGTCTATTACTTTATTTGATATGAACTGGCGAAAGGCATGGTGGAATGCCTGTTGGAGTGTTTTCTCCCTGGGTACCCTTGACATGAAGAAACAGGATGTTATTATTTGATATGCTCAATTATTTATAATTGATTCCCTACACTGTAGGGTGCAATGATGGCATCGTCCCTCTAGTGGAGGATGAATGTCATGCTGTGTTGGGTTTAGGTTCAGCTGGTTTAGACAAACCTTTCTTCTGGCCTCAGTTTGACTTGTCTTTTCCTGCATATCAAAACAACATCCCTGACTTGTTAAGTGTGGAGTGCTGGGAAGTACTTCTATAGTCTCTGTACAGTATGGAGTACTTTTTCTTTTTCTTTTTTTTTTTTTTTTTTAATTGGACCTCTGAGTTTTGTGTTGTGGTAAGAAAGTACTTTTACCACCTGTAGCTTGACTGACTATCTTGTCTAATTCTGGGTCAAATGACATTGATCACGTACAACACGCAACTCAGCAGCTCTTACTTCCAGTCAAAGGGTTCAGATGTGAGTAATCCAAGTCCTCTCACAGGTGTCTGGTACCATATTCAGATCTCACAATCACCTCTCCACACCGTTTGAAACATTCTTCACCGACACAAAGATACAATGTTGCTCTGAGTGCGAGTGAAAGAGCTTCTCCACAACTCCCTTTTATGCCATTTGACCTGTGAGAGGACTTGGATTACTCACATCTGAACCCTTTGACTGGAAGTAAGAGCTGCTGAGTTGTGTGTTGTACGTGATCAATACCATTTGACCCAAAATCAAAGGAAACTCGCATAAGCATGTGGTATAAAATGATAAAACCAATATAGCTTTATTGTGGTAAACAAAATTAAAAAGTCACAATGTACCTCCTTAGTAGGCCTTCAAATATTGAAAGGAGAGACTTTAATCATGGAGTTGCAGACAGTAGAAGCATTCTAGTGGCATCCCACTGATCACGTTTCTCATCTATAACAATTAATCATGGTCAGAGACCATGATTAAGCATTATAGAAATGCATTGATCGGTGGGATGCCACTAGAATGCTTCTACTGAGGGTCTCACTCCACCCCTCTGTCATCAGTAACTGCCTTGTATAACGAGTGTTTGCAGTTGTAATTGGATAGGGCCTAGCACACATGTGGCATGCCGCATTAGATGGCCAAGATGGATTAAGCATAGGGACTGGCTGCTTACATCCGCTAACTTGTGCTCTGGATCACTGGTAATGTATTTGTGTGGTGTGTGTGTGTGTGTGTTTGTGTAAAAAGGCTACCGGGCTTAACACAGAGGCTGTTCTAATACTGCCGGTTTGTCAAGATTGGCAGAGATACAACTGCGATTACTGCTCAATCATAAGAAAATAATAGTGGCAACGAGACTGCTAGATTGATTAAGTGTCACACTGTTGCACCCAATACGCATTCAGTAACTCTAAAGCTCACCCGACTGTACTAAAGACGGAGTGTTGGTTTAAAATGTTCCACTAGCGTCTTGATACTAAATATTTTATTGAGCTGTTGGGTGATATTGGGAGATTGCTGGGCCTGGGCTTCTACAGCCTACCGCCCATGAACCACTGTATTGCTCATATCTTCACTTGCTTATTCAGAAAGCATTGAAGACAAGGGTAATAAACTAGCACGGCAGCAATTGAGTGAGGGAGTAGTGACATATTCTCAACGCAAATTTAAAATGTTTTAAAATTTTACCAAAATCAGAAAGGACCTAATGTATATATTTTAGTTTAAGGGTTAGTAATGTCTTCATATAAAAAATGTAATGTTGCAGCTATTACAAAAATAAACTAAACAGTCCCAGTCCCATAAAACCATAAAGGTTTGAGAGATCTAGAAGGCTAAAGTTCCCCCCTCCCTCCCTGTTACCTGATGTCAGCTGTAAAGCTGACAGCAGGAAATGCGTGTCGGCCGACTCAAGGCGGCTCCTCAGCAGAGCCGAAATAGCACAATGTAAAAAGAAATACTTTAATTGGAACGGTCTGGAAAGTGTGCCTGGTTTGCAAGCACTCATTGTAGACCATTCCAGTTAAAGCGGAACTACCACCCAACACAATCTTTAGCTTCACTAAGTCCCCATCTGGAGATCCTGGTCCCGGGACAAGCAGACGGTTCTTCAGCAAAGGCGAAATAGCATAATGTAAAAAGAAATACTTAAAGCGGAACTACCACCCGACACAATCTTTAGCTTCACTAAGTCCCCTTCTGGCAACTAGCTTCTTAGTAGCGCTAGTCGCCAGAATAATTACCTTATTTAATAGATTTCTGCTCTCTTCCATGGGCGACAGGCAGGGCGGAGCACGGACATCTTGCCATTGTGACATCCGCGTGCCTGCGCTGTCAGTCCCAGCTGGCTCTAGGAGGCGTTGCTAGGAGTCATTTGGCTCCGGCTGGGACTGACAGCGCAGGCGTGCGGACGTCACAATGGCAAGATGTCCGTGCTCCGTCCTGCCTGTCACCCATGGAAGATAGCAGAAATCTATTAAATAAGGTAATTATTCTGGTGACTAGCGCTACTAAGCAGCTAGTTGCCAGATGGGGACTTAGTGAAGCTAAAGATTGTGTCGGGTGGTAGTTCCCCTTTAAGTATTTCTTTTTACATTATGCTATTTCGCCTTTGCTGAAGAACCGTCCCGGGACCAGGATCTCCTGCTGTCGGCTTACAGCTGACATCAGTAAAAGGGGAGGATGTAAGCATTGTACAGACATGGTACAGACGTGTTAAATGGGACCTTTCACCCTCTATACACTTTATTTCACAGGTTGTAACTATTAAAGTTATAAAGTAAATTTTTTATTTTTTTTTTAAATCTTAACACTTTGAGATATTGGCTTATAAAACTTCCCAGTGATGTCTCCAGTTCTTCTTTCTGAGGGACAAGCTGTACTCCACAGCTCTGCAGGCCGTCCCTATTCTGCATATCTCCTCCCACTTCCCTCCCCAGCTCTCACTAGGAGCAAGTGTACTCCCTTCATTATAGACATGCTGATTTTGCTCACTCTCTCCATTTGTACACCCTTTCTAACAAACCCTGGCACTTACTCTGGTGGCTTCTCTTGTCTGTTAACCCTCTGAGTGTCATAGGGATCCAATGCATTGCAACGCATGCATTGGAAACCTTTCTGACACCCAAAGGGTTAATTTTCACCCCTCCGCTGAGCAGTGAGCAATGTTATACAAAAAACAAGACAGGTCGTTTCCTCTATGAAGAAAAAAAATTAAATCCATGCAACACCATGCGAGACTTGTCACTGCTGAGATAGAGGGGCAGGAATTTGCATACGGTATTGTGGGCAATTAATTTCTGCCCCTCTATGTCCACTTGTTTTTATGTTTTAATAAAAAAAAAGATGTGGAAAGAGAGTGACCACTTGTCCTGGATTTTAAATGTGTGTCCCTTGTCCTGGACACCCCCTTCTGGGACAATACAAAGTCCTTAAATGCAGAGTGCTAAACACTAGAAGGAGAACTGCCTATTGCCTGCTGTGATAGGAAATGATGCCTCTTCTGTGCTAAAAGAAAATGGCTTCCAGACAGAGCTGTAAACACTAGAGAGAGAACCGAGCCTTGATCCTGACATCAATCGCAGAGCAGTTTAGCGTAGTGCTATTGTAAGGCTTTGGGCTTGATGTATATTTTCTTGTAGCCCATTACAGACACTGATTTCTGTCACGACATTCAGTGGGGAGTTTTCCCTCTCACTGTGGTGTGCTCTTCTCTCTGTAGTGTCCCTGAATGGCAGAATTGAAATGTGGTCACCCTAGGAGCCAAGAAAAGTATCCGTTCAGACGGGGGAATCCAATGTATACAGAAACATAACATTTACTGTTTATCTATGATGGGGAGAGCTGTCCAAAGCACGTCCCCAATAGTCAGCACTGGGGGCAGGCTTAGGGTGAGGGGAGAGCACTGCCATCTTGATAACTTAAGAATGATTGGCCGCTTCTTGCTACCAACAGAAATCCGGTAGCTATCATATGAGGGAATGATTACTACTATTTCATGGGGGGGAGGGGTTTAAACTTGTGCATAAAAGCATTGGGGGCGGTGAGTTGAAACATGAATATTCCACTTTAAAACCACAAAGTAGGCCAGCTCAGTTCAGAAAAGCCAGAGTCTAGTTCTCCAAGCCAACCAACACGCCATATTTAAACCCTTTGCCTGCCAGAGGGCTATGAAGCACATTGTGGAAGAATCTGTCTGACACTAGAAATAAAGGTATTGGGTAATTTTATTCTGTAATGGTGTATTCCTGCGCATACAAGATATTGTCACTAACGTAAGGCCATATACATAAAGACAAGAGTAGGGCAGCTTTTTGTAAAAACCATCAACGCCATAGGGAGCAAATAAAAACACTGATTTCGGTGGGATCAGAGTGTTGCACAGAACACTGAGAAGCAATGAACATACCTCTGATCTTTAAAAGGTTAATGCTGTAGTGATCTCCAACATATTACTTGGCAGTGCCTTGGACCTTTAACATTCAAGGGGTTTAAAACCCAGTTCAAATCAATGGAAACTTTGACTTAACCCTTTTTGATGCGTTTGGTTTACCCCACAATTGCTCAACATTAACTGCATAGAGCTCATATAGTCTTAACCCTTTAATGACTATAGAGGTGTGCAACACTTTGCAAAGACAGATTTTTAACCCTTTGAGTGCCAGTGGGGTACGTGCATACCCCCTGGCACTCAAAGGGTTAAAGGAGTAATGAAACATAAGTTGAGGTAGCCACTGAAACTGTTGATCCAGTAACTGTTGTTAATGACCACAGACCCGAAGCGTCAATTATAATTCCCAAATTAACCCTTTGAGTGCCAGGGAGGTGTCCAACACATACCTCACTGGCCCTCAAAGGGTGAAATGTTTTTTCTCGCATACCCGTCTATAAGAATTTTAAGCATCTCATGTATTTTTTTTTTGTCCCCATAGGAAATTATCAGGGACCCTTTCCAGCTGGCAGAGGAGCTGACAAAACTGCCTCAGACTCCCAGCTCTGGTGGCTGCTGTGGACCAAAAGGTTGCTGCTAGGACTATCCATGAATGGATCAACATAATTTTCCATTTATTTTATTGATTCAGAATTCGTAATGCTGTTTATCTTTTAGTGAGGGGCACACATGCAATAGTGCATTAATCTGTCAATCTCACTAAAGATAATGGTGGAATTATTTCTGGTTTACTTTCAAATGCTAATGAAATTATCTAAAAATTGTATTGCCCTTTTAACTGTTTGTGGTATTCCCTAGTGCTTATTCTGGGACCTTTTTGCAGTTTCCCTTATCAGTCTATGTCAAAGCACAGTTTTTGTGGGCTGATATTCAAATCCCAATAACAGCCTTTTTCATTAGAGGCTTTACATACAAGAGGGCAGTTATTTTGAAACAAACCAGCTGCAGCAGTATCCTATTGAAACGTCGCCATCTACTGGGCAACATACAAAAAGGCACGTTTAAAATATTGCCTCAGTCAAAAAAGCGATATCAGAATGTTGTCTGAATGAAAAGCATGACACTGTGATACTGCATGGTTAAAGGTTGATATAGTCATAGTTCTTGATCCTTGCCCATACTTTGCTCTGCCCTCACGTCTGTCTCTGCCGTCACTTACCACACTACTCTTTTCTTTCTTCCACCCTTCTTGGCAAGGTGATGTTTTATTATTATATACATATGATTTCTGTATTTACAGCCACTGCTCTTGATAAAGAAGCTGTTAGCTTTGAAACGCGTTGAGCGTTTTTTTTTTCTGGCTGGTATTTATTGTTGTATTGCATTACTATACTGCATTGTCGTTTTTGTACTTTTGGCAATAAATTTGCATTTTTTTTATACAAGCGGATCTACGTTATTGCACTGGAGGTGAAAATCCGAGCAGGGCGGATAGTTTATTCCCTGCACGCTATACTGACTGGTTCTATTATTATAGGCCGGTTAGGTTGGATAAGTGAGTATTTTTTATATTTAAATATATATATATACTTTTTTATATATTATTGGAGGATTGTGCCCCTGCCTCAATCAAAACAGCGATATCAGAATGTTGCCTGAATGAAAAGCATGACATTGTGATATTGCATGGTTAAAGGTCGATATAGTCATAGTTCTTGATCCTTGCCCATACTTTGCTTTGCCCTCACGTCTGTCTCTGCCGTCACTTACCACACTACTCTTTTCTTTCTTCCACCCTCCTTGGCACGGCGCCGGCTGCTCTTACTTCCCTCGCAACCTTTTGGCCTCTTCTTCTCACCCTTCCACCCTCCGGCTCTTCTTTGTTCCCTCCCTTGCACCACTCTGGCTCTTTTCTTTCTCCCACCCTCCCTGGCACCGCTCCGGCTCTTCTTCCCAATGTAATAAATATGCTTAATGCCTGTGAGTGCCAGAGAGGGCTGCAATGCATTGTAAATCAATTCGTTGCGGACACCTCTGGTACTCATAATCACAGTTTGTGACCTGTTTTGATCCTGTGTGCTGAGACACCTTCTGAATCTGCCTTTCCCTAGATTTCCTTCTGCTTTTGCTGGGACTCGGGGCTCTGTTTGGCTGGCTCAGTCTGTGCTGCCACTGCTGCAATGTACCGAACAGAACTGAAAGAGAATCCAAGACAGATGGCTCAACAATTTAACCGTGCAAGATCAGTATGTCCCCCTTTTCATGCAGGCAGCATTCTGATCTCGCCCTTTTCAACGATGCAATATTTTTTATAGATCTTTTAGTATGTCGCCCAATAGAGGACAACATTTTAAGAGTGAACCGCTGCAGCACAGGGGGAAAAAAACAACATTCACATTGCTTTACATGGGGCTTTTATCTCCTTGAATACTAATGCTTTGGAGAGCTATCCTTTTCAGGGAAAAGAAAAGCCCGTTTAACCCTTTGAGTGCCATAGGGGTATGGAACGCATTGCTTTGAAATGTGTCCCGTACCTCTCTAGCACTCAGAGGGTTAAATCAAATAATTTTATTTGTACCTTGCGGCGCATTTGGTTTGACCCAGAGTAACTACAATTTTCTATCGAACGTAAGGCCCAGAATATTCGATTCCTTTTGATCTTCAGGACTGTAACAAGAAAATAATTTAAAAATGTGCACAACTTAATTGTGTGTATTTTGTCCTGTAATTATTCTTCTTGCAATTTATATATATAATAAAGAGTAGATTTTTGTGATTTATAGTTCCATTGATTCCTTTCCAGACTGGTTCTTAATGCAGTACTTTACAGAGTATAACACAGACTGGAACACAGACTATAAACCAGGACTAATGTTTGCTGAACTCTGTGCTTAGGATTCTGACATGTTATACTCCCTAACACAGCATTCCTCAAACTATGTTCTGTGGAACCCGAGGTAATAGTGGTAATAAAGCTGGAGACTGGTAGAGGAAAAGTGATACCTTTTTATTCGCTGAGAAGCTTTTAGAATGCAAGCTTTCAAGATAACTAAGGTCTTTTCAGGCATATTTAGAATGAAGGTTATACATATATTTTGCTAAGTAGAGAGCTTTACTGTAGGAAGGGTTATTTAGGTTGTGTTAGGCTGCCATCTACTGACAATTGATAGAATTGGCCTTATGCATTTTATAATTTAAAGTACACCTATGCCAGCCCAACCTCTCTTCACTGGTAGTCACTAACCCCAACGCACACTATCCCACTGTGACCCCCTCTAACATCCAGTGAGTTAAAAGCCCTATTTAAAGGCATAGTAATGTTTCAATACAGTCTGAGTTATAGTTCAAGAGTAATTGAATGATAAAGTATCCCCCTCCCGCCCTTTAACTGATGTAACACTGCTCATCTTAGAGCAACAAGACTGTCCAGTTGGATTGCAGCAAGGGACAATCTTCAGTGGGTATAAGGAAAAACCTGTCAAGGGCGGCAGAGTTTTCATTGTTCTCACAGTAAGAAGATTGTCCTTTGCTGCAACCTGTCCAGCCAAGAGACCAGATTCCACATCTGAGGAGAGGCGGCTTAGAGGAGGTAAAAGAGGCGGGAGGGGGAAACTTTATCATTCAACTACTCTTCAACTACAACTCTGACAGTATTGAAATAACACTCTCAATGGAGATTAATCAGAGCTGCTTTTTGTGTAGAACATTACTATCACTTTGAAGCAGCAGGACTTATTTGATCGCTACACAGCTGGCTTGCTGTACAATTGCTCCATTAAGAAAATCGATGACATTCTCGAGCAAACCAACTTCATCAATTCAAACATTTAGAAAAAAAATATATATATATATATAAATATATATGGAAATTCAAAGGCAAGAAAACTTTTGATAAATTCACAGCTAAGTTCTCAACCAAAAGTTACTTTCTTCCAATCTAACTTTATACCTACACGTGCTTTAATTATCTTAAATGACATAATCTATTATATCTACACATCCAGAAATACTGGCATTGCAACATTTCATCCATTCTTTCAGCAGCGGCATTCCACCAAAACCAATAAACACTTTGCCAAAGTATTGTTCTACTGCTACTGCAACACTACACCACTTTTTAACCCAACACCAACACCAAAACAGTGCTTCTAGAAAAAAATAATGCTCATCCAGTAGTAAAGAAAAACATTTTAAAAAATTATAATTTTTTTTCCCCTGATTTCAACACCGACATGGTCATTAAAACTGAACTATATTGGCTGTGCAGTAGAGCAGTTAGGGAGTCTCTCCCTCAAGAGAGACTTTTAAGGCTAATGCTCTACCCTACTGGCCGGAGCATACTTTATTCCATGGTTCCTGGGTTCCACATGGACTAAGAAAAGGATCGATCAGTAAGTACACAAATTCCCTTTTCCCTGTTTAACACCCACACTGACAAGGATACACACAGCTCACTTATCCATCAACAATGCCCCTTATCGCCCCTAAAGCAAAACTATAGTAAAATAACAGTATAACATGTCTACAAATCCTAACTATGAGAACTTGCAACATCACCCAATATTGACACTACAGCTAATAAATGTATGTATTTTATCTGTTAGTGTCATTGATGTGATAATCTGTGATGTCACCAGTGATGTCATTTGTGATGTAATTGATTGTCATGTCTGTCATCCGCAAACGCACATGGGGGCATGGAAATGGGAAAACATTACCTGTATTTTCCAGCTTTTGTACATGTGTGTGAGAACTTAACTGGGCCTTTAATTAAATGTTTTTGCCATTGAATAGAATATACTTTCTCTTACTATCTATCGGTAATACAAGAACATTGGGTAAAGTATCATCTGGTCAGGAGAAAAGGGCAGTTGTCTTAAAAGGCTCTCAGAGTTGAAGATTCCCTGCCTGATACACTTTTCCACTTTACTCCTATAAGGCATTCTCAATTTTTTAAAAATGACCTCCATAGGACTTTGGGGACTGTGGTCTGTTAGTAGGTTAGCCCTCTCCTCACAGTTTCAGCTTGGCTTAGCTGGTGGGAACAGGCACTTGTGTGGTACATAGGAGAAAACTGAAGAGGACATGCTTCCCTGCATTCAAAGTGCACAGCCCCTGTGATTAGGGGTGGGCGAAAAGTTGACAAAATTTCCCGTAGATTTCTTTTGCTAACGTCTTCTCCTTTTCATCACTGCCAACAAATTATTCACTGATATTTCCTATGATGCAATATTTCCCACAACAATATTACTTCTTCTGAGGGCTGCAGTGGAGAAATAAGTAGCTGAAAGTCAAAGTTGTGAGTCCTACATCAACCTATGCCTTGAAAAATGTGTTCAATGGCAGAGTGCTTTTGCCCGCAACACTAACATACTGCTTAAAGGGATAGTAATACTTAAAATGTAAAAAAAAATATGTTGTAGGGTTTATCCCCCTGAGTAAAACAAGAGTACTCCCACTGCTGAAAGGTGTTTCATTCAAAAGTTATTAATTTTCAAAGTTGAATTTTTTAGGTGCAATATCACATTGGCCTGAAATTGTTCAGTGGCGCTGTTGCTACACCATCCTATGGAGATTTATGGTCCCGGGACCAGAGCTGTCCATAGGATCGTGTAGCAACAGCGCCACTGTACAATTTCAGGCCACTGTGATATTGCACCTAAAAAATTCAACTTTGAAAATTAATAACTTTTGAATGAAACACCTTTCAGCAGTGGGAGTACTCTTGTTTTACTCAGGGGGATAAACCCTACAACATATTTTTTTTTTTTTCTTACATCTTAAGTATTACTATCCCTTTTAAGTGAAACTGGTGAATATTCATGATGATGTCAAGAGATAATAAAAAGAAATATAAAAGTACAACCTACAATGTGGCAAATGTGATGGTGGTGGACTGATGTGGTGTGATTGATGTGTGAATAATTAATAAATATAGAGTCCTGCAGCATCTTTTACAATTATCATGTTTGTGTCATATGTAAGCTATCCTCCTTCTCAGATACACATTACTTATTGGTCATCAGGAAGCAATACTTTGCACACCTCTTGCTCCACAAGGGAACAGAGCACAGGCCAAAAAACACACACCTACAGAATCAAGGTATGCACACCTGTCCATTGCAGTGGGAGGGAGACAACAACCTTATGTCCTGCACCTGCTCAAACCCCATTCACTGAAATACTGTGTCCTCTAGGTTGACTATTGTTAAACCTCTACTGTGCTTGTGAACATGTTATGTTGTGTGAAGCATAATAGCTACTCGCCATATGGTTAACCCTTTGAATGCCATTGCTATTCAATGCTTGGAGTACCCCTCTGGCACACAAAGGGTTAAGCAACCAACTACACCACAAGGGAGCCCTCACACACTCCACTATGCCACATTGTGCTGAACTCTGTTCTCAACCTGTTGAATGGTAGCTATGTCTGAAATACAATGGTATGGAACGTGTTACAGACCAATCTACCATCAAAGTTTTTGGATCTTCATTTCAGATTAAATGGAATATTCCCATGTCCCATGTTGTAGACTACCCCTTAGATATAAACCACATGAAGATCTGGTGTGTTGTTCACCCAAAATGTGTCTCGATCGCATCCCATGCTGTGGAATCACTCATTGTTCTATTATCATGAATGGTATGCCATGTGTGATATCAACACGTGCCATACTGAAGAGATCAAGAACACAAGCACTGTTACGGATCATTGAGAATGGTGGAAACACTGGCTCACTCACTGTTACCTGATTTGGCTTGTAGGTGTTTTTGTGTGCAAGTGTCCCAGTTGTCATCTGGCATGCATATTGCCATTCTGATAGCTGGGACCTATGTGGTTTTGTCATGCTAGTGACCTAATTTGCTTAACCTGATTAGGCATGGAATCATGTCCAGCTAACAAACCGGTAGTGCACCAGCTGTTGCTGTACCTGAGCTTACATGAGATTCATCCAGTTCCTCTGTAATCTATTGAAATTGTTGTTGCCTACACGGCGACCCTTAAAAGGGACACATCAGAATGTCACCCCCTAAAGATGCAGCGACATCAGAATGTTGCTCTCTTAAAGGTCACCATGTAGGCACTCTGTTAAAAGTCATGATGTAGGTGCTCTGTCAACAGAGATGCTGCAGTTGGACTACTTTAGTATCTCTGAGCCCTGCTTCCTGACTCCCACTTAATCTGTAGTGAATTCCAGTGTTGCCGCATGGTTTACTTGGGGAATCCAGTCCTGATCATAAAAGACTTCTGTTCCACTGGAAGAGACTAACACTGCAGCTTTGAGCGCCTACGTGGATACCCATTTAAATAAGAGCTCTGTCCCAACATTTTTTTAGATTAATGCACACAACTATATGCATATAAGAGTACAATCTTCAATATTACTTTATATGGGCCCATCATCAATTATACACAACAGTCAGGGCATCTCTCTTTCCATCTTTTGGTGCGCTGAGATGTGAGGGAGACCAGCTGTCTCCTTACACTATAGCCCACTACTGAAGTATTTGATTTCATCCCTACTGTATACTTTTTACTTACATAAGGTATAAATGACTGAGGACCTGGACTTTACACCTCATTTGTTATTGAGCAAGTATTAGTGATTTGGTAGCTTATACTATTTATTACGGTGCAGATGCAAGGAGAAATATTGCCACTGTCACCAAAGAAAGCAGGAACTGTACAGCTGCTTCATCTGAAGAAGATTTACTTTTGTTTTTTAAGGCACATTAAAAATGTCATATTCATCCAATAAGTCAAATGCTGCAGAACTGAAGAGGTGAAGAATCTCCCTCCCCTAAAAACTAAAATAACTCAATTTCTGCTCTCTTTGCCATCTGCACCGGATCGGTGAGTACTGATCTGTGGAACGAAAGTCTTCTATGATTAGGACTTGATGCCCCAAGAAAACTACGTGGCAGCCTACTGGAAGACACCAGCACTGCAGCTTAAGTATGAGTCAGGAAGTAGGACTCAGACAGACTAAAGGAGTACTTCAAACGATGCATCTCTCTGTTGACAGAGCACCTACATGGCGACCTTTAAGTGGGCGATATTATGATGCCACCGCATCTTAAGCAGGCAACATTCTAATGTTGCCTGTTTGATGTGGGCAACATTCTGATGTCGCCCTTTTGAGGATCACCTTGAAGGCAATGACATTTCAATAGTGAACCCAGTGTTCTCCATGTTGATGAGTCTCATGTGAGTTGACTGTCAACAACAGTTGAGGATTGTTTGTTGCAACATTTAAATACACATGAACACCCACAACCTGAGGAGTGCCAGGGTGGTATCCAATGTATTGCTTTGCAATGCGTTGAATACACCACTGGCACTGACAAGAAGTAAGAAACATAGGCACCATGATTCCATGAATGGCATGTTTATCTCAACGTTTTCTCTTCTTGAAGGGGGGGGGGGCAATGGGGTCAGGCCTTCCAGATAATCTGGTGACCCTTGAGTGGACTGTCATTTGGGTTGGAGTCACTGTGGAGGAATAGGGTGTGAAAGAGGATTGGTGTATGGCTAGCAGTTGAGCCTGTATCCTTTTGTGGTCCTGGCACTTAGTCAAAAATTGCCCCATCATGTCAACCATGACACCTCTGGTCTGCCTTAGCTTATTGGCGGGGATCGTTAGTTGGTCTTCCATAAAATGTTGGTGGCTTGTACACCTCCGATTGTGACTCCTTGACTCCCAAAGCCTCCACCTCTGTATCCTTAGATACCGGAGAGATGGCTCAGTTGTTTAAGGCACCAGTTGTAGAATCTGCTCAGACTGTAAGGTTGCAGGTTCTAGTCCCGGCAAGGTCAGCTCAGCCTTTCACCTCTCTAAGGAAGATAAAATGAGTCCAGGACATACTTGAAAACAAGAGACAATCTCTATGTATTCTTCCTGGTAAAATACTTTCACAAAAAAAAAAAAGTCCTGGGCCACTGCTCCCTTATCTGTTGCAGACGCAGAAGTACTATGGTGCATTATCAGCAGGCTCCAGTGGTAATTCAACACTGGGACTGGGGCAGCAGGCTCCAGTGGTGGCGCAGCATGGAGACTGTGGGCAGCAGGCTGTAGTAGTGGTTGGGTTAGCTGAATGTGGGCAGCAGGCTCAGTTGGTGGTACAACAGAATCAGATGGAGATAGATCTAGGCCAACCACATTTGTGATCTCCTCTGCCACTGCCACATCCTCTGGAGAGGCTGCTTCCTGGTCTCCATTGGTGTATGTGGCTTGTGGCCTCTGTGGTTCACCCAGAAGCCCAATACCTGCAGGTGGCCCACCCGAACTGGGTTGTTGATGCGTCATACCATATGTCTCTATTGGCAGCCATCTGGTACCAGGTGTTCCCTTCTGTGGGCCCTGTCATCCATCCTTGTGGTAGGGAAGGGGGTGGCGTCATTCACTGCTCCGCTGGGTGTGGTAGTAGCCACTGCTGTTAGCTCCATGTAGTGGGGGTGGCAGCTGGGATCTCTTGCTATGGCTGGGGAGGTGGCACCCAGCTGGCTCCTTCCTGATGGTCTTCTGGGCTTATATGGTTTTGTGGGTACTCTACAGGATCCTGACTCACAGGCACAATGGACACTGTTATTGAAGGATAATGGGTGTGCATTAGTTACATGGACCATGACAACATGTTCTGATGTAACATTCATCATGACCAACTATACCCTATCCTGGACAATGAGATCAATGTCATGTTGTCATGCACCTGAGGTTGGGTTTCATCAGTCACATATTAGGTGTCAAGGGTGTTTGAAATTCTTTTAGAACAGGGAAGATGGGCTTCTAAAGTGACAGCATGCATTATTATGGAGAGGTGCCATAGCAGGGACTTCCAGAATCATTGTCCTTGCAGTGGAGTAGGCAATCTTGCCTTTCCAGCTGTTGTGAACTACGTATGACATCATCATCAAACATTCATTGTGCGTTTCCAGATCCTGGTTTCCGCAACAACTGCAAGGAACAAGTTTGCCTATCCCTGTATTGATGGAATGCTACCTCTGCAGATGATACATCTCTGGATGTGGTTCAGGGTTTCATCCAGCTGTGTGAAACATGTTACCTCCACTGCTATTCTGGTTGTATGCCAAGGTCATATCAGCAATGACATGCATTCTATACGTGTATCACATTCTTCACTCAGCATTATGATCCTTAGATACATTTTTGGTGCACAATTGTGTGCTGCTAGCCCTTTTACAAAACTGTCTCTGGCACTACGTATGTCATTGGCACATATCAATCATTACTTGTGTCTGTCACTACATGATGGGTATCAATGATACATCTGAGATGAGCATGTATGAGCAATACAGCAATGAAAGGATTAACATTTTGCTTCATCCCTTTGAGTGCCAGAAGGGTAAACAATGCATGGCAGTTACACTTTGGATGCCCCTCTGGCACTCAGAGGGATACACTGAACAAGGCAATATGGTTTGTTACTTTTACAAAGACAGGTGAACATTTACAATCAGGTTTTTCTATGAACATAGGGATTCTCACGTGCAGGGATCAGTAACTCAAATATGTTGATTTACTGCTGTGATAACATACTTAGCAGGGGGTTGTTGAGGGGGATGGGTAGGAATAATGTTGCTTACCCAAAGTCATTGAATGTTATACTTGTTGGTGGCCCACCACCTGTTGCTCTGGCATGCTCTGCAAGATCCCCTACCTTATTCTTCACTTTCTTCTTGCAGTCTGTCCAGCGCTTTTTAATGCCATCTATTGTTCGCAGACACCTAGACACTGAGTTCACTGCCTTCTCCACCTCACGCCATGCCTACTTTCTCCAGGCACCTATTCCCCTTCTCCTGTCATTGGAGAATAGTAGTACTCCATCGCCAGGATCCCCTGCACTAAGGCCAGGATCTCCTCATAGGTGAACATGGGTTCTCTGATCCTTTCCCCCTCCACTGCAGTCTCAGCATACCTGTGCAGGCCTGGGCTGTGTGTGTCCCTCCCTGACATCTACACCCGGTCCCACTGCCAGCTCTGTCGCTGTCTGGCATGTACCTATCCCTTGGCGGGTACCTCTCCTCCCACCTGCTCTCCCTTTCCTTCCCTGCCCAGGGATACCCTTCTCTCCTTCCTTCTCTCCCAATCCCTCCAGGCTCCTCTCCCTTCCATTTCTCCACTACTCTCCACCTCCCTCACACACCCACTCACACTCAAGCACTCACACAGGCACTCCAGCAAGCACTCTGTCACAATAACCCCCTCTGGTACTCCCTTACACTCATACCGTATAAAAAAATATAAATGTGTAGTGTGTCAAAACAAAATATGTGTGTTAGTGATTGTATGTGGATGTAATGTATGCGATGTGTTTAAAAGTGCAATATGTGTTTTTTTTTATTATGCAATAGTGGTGTGGGACGGCATTGCCCATCTTTGTTTATTAACCCCTTCACGTCTACTAACGTGCCAGGACCGTCACGGCTGTCTGGCACTTAAGGACCAGTGACAGTCCTGGCACGTCACATACTTTTTACTCACAGCGCTACTGCAGGCACTATCCGGGCTCTTCTGGTCAAGGATGTTCTGGAACCTGTTCCAGTTCAGGACAGAGGTATGGGTTTTACTCAAACCTCTTTGTGGTCTCCAAGAAGGACGGCGGCTGTCATCCCATTTTGGATTTGAAGGATCTCAATGTCTTTATGAGCATGACTCATTATCACCAGGAGTCCCTAAGGATGGTGATTGCTGCTATGTCCCCGGGGGAATTCCTTGCCTCTTTGGATCTTCAGGACGTGTATCTACACATCACCATTCATCCAGAGAGCTGGCAGTATCTCAGATTTGCCTGGGCACTTTCAGTTCTCAGCTCTTCCCTTTGGTCTGACTACAGCTCCTCGTCTTCAATCGTGTCCTGGGAGCTACAGAGGTTTGTGATCCAGGTTTGCAGGGGTCAGCTGGACCTTCTGAAGATGTCAGTGTACCTCCCACTTCAATCGGAACTGAGTTTGTCGTGGTGGCAACATCATGGCAGACTTCCTCAGTCAGCACACGGTGAACAGCTATCACGGTGCCCGTGATTCCAAGTGGCTGAGCGACATTGTTACTTCCGGGTTTACCATTGCCTCATTCTTATTGGCTCTGAGATGCCGACTCCTCCCAGGATTTGCCTTTATATACACCCTCCTGTCATTCTATCGGTGCCCTTTCATGGTGTACCCATACATAGTGTTTGACTACTTGTTCCTGTTTCCGTGTATGACCCGGCTCACCTGACTACGCTCATATTCTTGACGCTCCTGTGATCCGATTCCGTTGCTGACTTTGGACTGGCTGACTAACTTCTTGTGTACAGACCAGGCTTGGCTGAATATCCGATTCCGTTACCGACTAAGGACTGGCTGACTAACTCCGTGTGTACTGATCAGAGTGTGCACACTGCTCACTCCCACTCGCTATACTGCACTGTGCCTGTTAGGCCTATCTGCCCCAGTAGTCTCCAGGGGTTTGTGGGAGCTCGGTCACTCGCCAGTGTCTGTGTTGCCTCCAGTAACCCTAGTGTACTAGGGTCCAGTCTGTGCCAGACTCCTGCCCGTGTTGCCTGCGTTACCCTAGTGTTCTACGGTCAGATTACTGCTAGTGTCTGGTCTATGTTTCCTCTGTTAACCCTAGCGTGCTAGGGTCAACTCATTGCCATAGTCCTGTCCGTGTTACCTCCATTAACCCTAGCGTCCTAGGGTCAGTACACTGCCAGAGTCCTGTCCGTGTTGCCTCCGTTAACCCTAGCTTGCTAGGGCCAAGTCATTGCCATAGTCCTGTCCATGTTGCCTCCGTTAACCCTAGCATTCTAGGGTCAGACCCCTGCAGAGTCCTGTCTGTGTTGCCTCCGTTAACCCTAGTGTACTAGGGTCAGATCGCTGTCAGTGTCCCGTCTGTGTTGCCTCCGTTAACCCTAGCCTTCTAGGGTCAGTCCGCTGCCAGAATCTTGCCTGTGTTGCCTCCATTAACCCTAGAATTCTAGGGTCAGGTCTCTACCTACTCTCTGTGTTGCCTCCGCTATCCCTAGCCTGCTGGGGAATTGCCCTGCAGTTACCCATCGCCTTGTGTCACCTAGTGGCGGTGTGGAGCTGTTGAGGTTATACTTGTTCCTGAACCTGTCCACGGATCAAGCCTACAAAGTCTTATATATATAGCTACTGTGATATTCTTCATCCTGACCCGAGTCAGATCTGGGAAGTACTTGGTACGGACCTCACCTGGACCTGAGTAGGGTGATTGTTCTATTTTTTTTCAATAAAGCTTTTAACCTTACCTAACTGTCTGAGTGTTCTTACGAAACCGTGACAGTACGAAAGGGCCAATGACCTCAGACAATTCAGGTGAAGGTAGCTCTCAGAGTATCCATTGGAGAATGGATGCGCATGAGCAACGTTTGGATCAATTGTCGCAGACCATTCTGGAGCGTACCGCTCACCTAGACAAACCTGTGCAGGCATCGGTGGCCACCCCAGTTTTGGCACCAATGGCACAGACTATGACTCCCAGTATGCCAAACAGAGGTTTGTCTGCTACTGCTCCTCTCCCCTTGAGATATGATGGGGATCCCACCTTATGCCGTGGCGTCCTAAACCAGCTAGAAGTTTTTTTGGAACTTTTGCCCCAGGCTTTTCCGAGTGAAAGAAGTAAGGTGGGATTCATGATTTAGTTGTTGACAGGTCGAGAGCTAGCCTGGGCAGACCCAATAAGGGAGACGGGCAAACCTATTATGGCAAACCTATTATGCAGCAAAACGATTGATGAGAATTCAGCAGGGCGCACGTATGGTTGCTGACTATGCAATAGAATATTGCACACTCGCTGCAGAGGTTGGCTGGAACTACGAGGCCCTTGTGGCAGCCTTCGCACAAGGTCTCGTTGACAAAATAAAGCATGAGATAGCAGCTCATGAGTTACCAGAATTGCTGGACAGATTCATTGAATTCACTACACTGATTGATACCCGCATAAGGGAGAGAAGTCTCTATAAAGAACGCATGCAGAGGTCAACCTTTGGTTTGTTGCCTAGCTTTAATTGCCCACCCATACCTCCCTCTCCTCCCACTCCTCCGGGCACCACAAATAGTAGTAGCGAGCCTATGCAGCTGGGTTTCACAAGCCTATCCAAGGAGGAACGACTTTTCCGTCGCAGACAAGGCTTGTCTCTGTATTGCGGCAAAGCTGGGCACCTGTTGCGCTCATGTCCAGTGCAGCCGGGAAACTAACGCACCTAGGGTCTTGTAGGGGACAGATCCTAGGTGGGGTATATCAGTCCCCAGAGGGCACCCAGAGTAAACCCGTGGCGGAGATCTTGGCATCTTGGGTCGGGTCTTCCTTTGTGGCCTCCTCTTTGATTGATTCCGGTGCGGCCGGTTATTTCATGGACAAGGACTTTGCGGTCCTTCAGAATATTCCATTGGTGGAGATGGAATCCCCGTTGAACATTGAGGCCATTGATGGGAGACCTTTGGTGCCCCACCAGGTCACCCAAGAGACCTGTCCTTTGGTGATTCGCATTGGAGCCCTCCACACGGAGACCCTGAAGTTTCACATTATTCAGTCTCCGCACTATGCAATTATTCTGGGTTTCCCATGGCTGCAAACACACAATCCCAGAATGGATTGGAGATCCTGCGAAATTCTGGCCTGGTCTGAGTTCTGTGCGACACATTGCTTACACCAACCTATGAAGATCTTGTGTACTTCTCCCTTATTACTGCTATAATACCAGTCATTCAGCGATTTATTCAGTAAGGGAGAGGCTAGCACTTTGCCACAGCATCGCCCATATGACTGTGCTATTAATATTGTGCCCGGTTCAATGCCGCCTAAGGGTAGAACCTAACGGAGGAATATATCTCTGATGCCCTGGCTCAGGGTAATTCGTAAGTCTTCCTCGCTCGCGGGGGCTGGATTCTTTTTTGTAAAAAAAGAAAAATGGGGAACTCAGACCCTGTATCAACTATAGGGGTCTGAATAAGATAATGATCAAGAATGCCTACCCCATCCCACTCATTACGGAGTTGTTTGATAGACTTAAGGGCGCTTCCATCGTCACCAAGTTGCACTTAAGAGCGGCATACAATTTAGTCAGGATAAAAGAAGGCGATGAGTGGAAATCCATTTTCAATACTCAGACAGGGCACTACGAGTATTTAATGATGCCCTTTGGGTTATGCAATGCCCCAGCGATATTTCAAGAGTTCATTAACGACGTCCTTAGGGAAATGTTACAGTCCTGTGTAGTGGTCTACCTGGACGATATTCTGATTTATTCCGCTGATTTGGAGACACACCGGAAGCATGTCACGGCAGTACTACAAAAACTGACAGAAAATAAATTATTTTGCAAGTTGGACAAGTGCGAATTCCATAGATCCAAGGTACCGTTCTTAGTCTATGTGATTGGCAAAGATGGCATTACCATGGATAAAGGCAAACTCTCTGCTGTGTTGCAATGGCCACGTCCCTTTGGCCTTAAGCCCTTGCAGCGGTTCTTGGACTTTGCGAATTACTATAGGAAATTCATTTGTGACTACTCCATGATTGTGAAACCACTGACAGCTATGACGCACAAGGGTGCTAATGCTTCAGTGTGGTCTTCTGAAGCTGAAAGGGCGTTTGAATCCTTAAAATCTGCATTCTCCTCAGCACCAATCCTGTCTCATCCTATACCTGGCTTGCCATTTACCTTGGAGGTTGATGCCTCAGAGAATGGTGTAGGGGCAGTGCTGTCACAGAGGCCGGGTCCTGGGAAGACCCTAATGCCATGTGGATTTTTCTAAAAAAAAAAATGACCAAGGCCCAAAGTGTCTATGATATTGGGGATCGCAAATTGTTGGCATTCATTTTGGCACTTCGTTAATCACGCCATCTGTTAGAGGGCACCAGGGAGCCGATTCTGATCCTCACAGACCATAAAAATCTTACCTACCTCTCGAGGCAAAACTGTTATCCCCTAGACAGGCCAGATGGGCCTTATTCCTGTCACACTTCAATTTCATTGTTTCATACTTACCTGACACCAAGAATGTTAAGGCTGACGCTTTATCCAGATTATTTGGTACAGATCCGGAGTCCGAGTCTGCGCCTGTGCCTATTATACCTCTGGATCATATCCTTGCCACTCTACACACCAGTATCACATCCCCATTGGGCCAGGAGATTTTGGCAGCGCAGGCCAATGCTCCTCCAGAGAAACCCATGGGTAAATGCTATGTGGCTGAACCCTTCCGGGCCAAACTAATGGAGACTTATCACGCATCCCGTGCTGCCGGCCACGTAGGCAAGAATCAATAAATATGGTCTTTGTCCCGAATGTTCTGGTGGCGTACGTTAAGGGCGGATTGTGCCGCATGTACGGCAGCATGTACAGTCTGTGCTCGCTCCAAGTCTCCAAGGCATCTTCCTGTCGGGCTTTTGCAAGCTGTCCCTAATGGCGATCGCCCATGGTCACACGTGTCCATTGATTTCATGGGAGAACTGCCTGCTTCTAATGTCTACACAGTCACTCTTATGGTGGTCGATTGATTCTCGAAAATGGCTCACTTTGTGCCACTCCCCGGCTTACCCTCGGCTAAAACGTTGTCCATGGTTTTTGCAAGAGAGGTGTTTCGGCTCCATGGGGTCCCCAAGGTCCTTGTCTCCAATCGTGGGAGCCAATTTGTGTCCAGGTTCTGGAGGGCATTCTGTGACCAAATGGGCATCCAATTATCGTTCTCCTCTGCATACCACCCCCAGACTAATGGAGCTGCTGAACGCTCCAACCAAGGTTTGGAGCAGTTTTTATGATGCTTCATCTCTAACTATCACGATAACTGGGCTGTGTGTTCTTCCTCCAGGAGCTCACCCTTTCTTATCAACTATGGGTTTCAACCATGCTTGCTTCCAGACACCTTTCAAGCACAGCAGATTCCGGCTCTAGATGAGCACATTAGGCAACTCTGCGCCACTTGGGCACAAGTCCAGACTTCCCTCAGTGACTCCTATCAACTAGTACAGCGGCATGCCTACAACAGACGGCTGCCGGCTCCAGTGTTCCCGGTGGGGGACCGGGTGTGGTTGTCCTCCAGGAACCTCAAATTGCAAGTTCCATATGGGAAATTGGCTCCCCGATTTGTGGGTCCGTTCCGGGTGCTCCGCAAAGTTAACCCTGTCGCCTATGCCTTGGAGTTACCTGCCTCTATGAGGATACGTAACGTGTTCCATGTGTCCCTTCTTAAACCCATGGTGTGTAACCGCTATACCACCTCTTCAGCAGTCCCAGCTCCAGTGAGCATTCAGGATCATGACGAATATGAAGTGCAGAGTATTATAGATTCACGTAGATTCCGTGGACAGATCCAATATTTGGTGCACTGGAAGGGTTATGGCCCAGAGGAACGCTCATGGGTGAACCACTCTGACAGCCATGCTCCATTGTTGTTGCGCAGATTCCATGCTAAGTTTCCAACTGAGCCTAGACCCCCCTCAAGACGGGGGGGGGGGGGTGGTTGAGAGGGGGGGTACTATCACGGTGCCCGTGATTCCAAGTGGCTGAGCGACATTGTTACTTCCGGGTTTACCATTGCCTCATTCTTATTGGCTCTGAGATGGCGACTCCTCCCAGGATTTGCCTTTATATACTCCCTCCTGTCATTCTATCGGTGCCCTTTAGTGGTGTACCCGTACCTAGCGTTTATGACTACATGTTCCTGTTTCCGTGAATGATCCGGCTCGCCTGACTACGCTCATATTCCTGACGCTCCTGTGATCCAATTCCGTTGCTGATTTTGGACTGGCTGACTAACTCTGTGTGTACCGACCTGGCTTGGCTGAGTATATGATTCTGTTACCGACTAAGGACTGGCTGTCTAACTCCATGTGTACCGATTAGGGCAATGCTGGCTACTGATCTGTCAGAGCACATACACTGCTCACTCCCACTCGCTATACTGCACTGTGCATGTTAGGCCTATCTGCCCCAGTAGTCTCCAGGGGCTTGTGGGAGCTCGGTCACTCGCCAGTGTCTGTGTTGCCTGCGTTAACCCTTGTGTTCTAGGGTCAGATTACTGCCAGTGTCTGGTCTATGTTGCCTCCGTTAACCCTAGAGTGCTAGGGTCAAGTCATTGCCATAGTCCTGTCCGTGTTGCTTCCGTTAACCCTAGCGTCCTAGGGTCAGTCCACTGCCAGAGTCCTGTCCGTGTTGCGTCCGTTAACCCTAGCTTGCTAGGGCCAAGTCATTGCCATAGTCCTGTCTTTGTTGCCTCCTTTAACCCTAGTGTACTAGGGTCAGATCGCTGTCAGTGTCCCATCTGTGTTGCCTCCGTTAACCCTAGCCTTCTAGGGTCAGTCCGCTGCCAGAGTCTTGCCTGTGTTGCCTCCATTAACCCTAGAATTATAGGGTCAGGTCTCTACCTGAATACTGTCTGTGTTGCCTCCGCTATCCCTAGCCTGCTGGGGAATTGCCCTGCAGTTACCCATTGCCTTGTGTCACCTAGTGGCGGTGTGGGGCTGTTGAGATTATACTTGTTCCTGAACCTGTCCACGAATCAAGCCTACAAAGTCTTATATATATATGGTGCTACTGTGATATTCTTCATCCTGAACCGAGTCAGATCTGGGAAGTACTTGGTACGGATCTCATCTGGACCTGAGTAGGGTGATTATTCTATTTATTTTCAATAAAGCTTTTAACCTTACCTAACTGTCTGAGTGTTCTTACGAAACCGTGACAACAGCGGAGAGTGGGAACTGCACCCAGAGGTGTTCATCCTTATTGTTCAGAAGTGAGGTCTTCCTTGCATCGACCTAATGGTGAAAAAAAACCCATAAAGGTTTGAGAGATAAGACATATCGCTTTTAATATTTTTTTCATGGCTACAATATAAAATAAAATTAATTTTAAGTATTACTATCACTTTAAAGGGATAGTAATATATATTTAAAAGTCATTTGCAGAGTCTTCAGTATATTAAAACTAACACATTGCTCTATGTGTAAGACCTTACTGTCGTGCAGTTCAAAAGTTATTAAAAGATAAAGATCCCCTGCTCACCCCTTCTGGCCCTCTGGTACATCACTCTGAAGCTGCAGTCTGGTCAGGACGGCTGCAGCAAGGGACAAACTTCAGTAAGCAAAGGGAACTCCTGCCTTCCTTAATCAAGGTGGGCAGGGTTTTCCTTATACTTGTTTACTGAACTTTGTCCCTCGCTGAAGCTGTCGAGTCACACAATCTGATTAGAGATTCAGTGGGAGGCGGCCAGAAGGGGTGGGCCGGGGGATCTTTATCGCTTAATACATTTTGAACTACACAACAATAAGGTCTTACACATAGCACAATGAGTTACTTTTAATATAAAGAAGACTCTGTGAATTACTTTTAAATAGACATTACTAACCCTTTAAAGCGGTTAAAAGCCTAGTTTAACTCAATAGTAATCTTATTTGTCCCTTTTGGCACTCTTGGTTGCAAAGTGATACAATGGAAATATTTGTAGTGTCCGAGGGGTTAAGTAACCTTTTCTTAAAATAAGACATTCCAGACATTCCCACTCAATACATTTATTTCATCCCTCTATAAATTAATGATAAAGAAATAGATGGCGCACAAATGCAGAACATCCACAAGGTGGCAGCATAAATTCATTCAACAATTTGATTTTTCAAAATATATTGTGAATTCAGTACAGAATTCCTCTCCAATAGTTATTATGTGTAAGAAAAAAATTGTCAAAACATTTAAGTATGTGAAATGGTGAATATTCTATCTATATGGACATCACAAATATGCACTAAAATACATTGCAATCTACAACTAATTTTCTAACAATATCAACCCCTTGAGGAACAGGGTGTGTGTAATGCACAAACCTCTGGCCCTCAAGGGCTTATATACAGTCATGCAGTGGTCTGCAGAGATCCAACTCCTTTAATACCTGGGGAATTGCATTAACCCATTTTATGCCAGAGAAATATCTAATACATAAACTCTAATGAGCAGGGACCTTTTATACTTGTTTCAGTATTTTTTTAAACACTTTAAGGACCAGAGGGTTGTGCAGAGGGTTAATTTGGATTGCTACTGCCTTTAGTATTTATATTCCATAGTATATTTTATTAGGAAGGGATATAGAAAGTAGATTGGGAAGGGAGTCACCAGTAGATTGGAGAGGAAATCAGCAGTAGATTGGGAAGGGAGTCAGCAGTAGATTGGGAAGGGCGTCAGCAGTAGATTGGAGAGGGAGTCACTAGTAGATTGGAGAGGGAGTCACCAGTAGATTGGGGAGGGAGTCAACAGTAGATTGGGAAGGGAGTCAGCAGTAGATTGGGAAGGGCGTTACCAGTAGATTGAAAGGGAGTTAGCAGTAGACTGGGAAGGGAGTCAACAGTAGATTGGGAAGGCAGTCACCAGTAGATTGGAGAGGGAGTCAGCAGTAGATTGGGAAGGGAGTCACCAGTAGACTGGGGAGTCAGCAGTAGATTGGGAAGGGAGTTAGCAATAGATTGGGGAGGAAGTCATCCGTAGATTTGGGAGGGAGTAATCTGTAGATTGGGCAGGGACTCATCCGTAGACTGGGGAGGGAGTCAGCAGTAGATTGGGGAGGGAGTCATCAGTAGATTGGAGAGGGAGTCACCAGTAGATTGGAGAGGGAGCCAGCAGTAGATTGGGAAGTGAGTCAACAGTAGATTGGGAAGGGAGTCAGCAGTAGATTGGGAAGGGAGTCACCAGTAGATTGGGAAGGGAGTCAGCAGTAGACTGGGAAGTGAGTCAACAGTAGATTGGGAAGGGAGTCAGCAGTAGATTGGAGAGGGAGTCAGCAATAGATTGGGAAGGGTGTTACCAGTAGATTGGAAAGGGAGTCAGCAGTAGACTGGGAAGGGAGTCAACAGTAGATTGGGAAGGCAGTCACCAGTAGATTGGAGAGGGAGTCAGCAGTAGATTGGGAAGGGAGTCACCAGTAGACTGGGGAGTCAGCAGTAGATTGGGAAGGGAGTCAGCAGTAGACTGGGGAGTCAGCAGTAGATTGGGAAGGGAGTCAGCAGTAGCTTGGAGTGGGAGTCAGGAGTAGATTGGGGAGGAAGTCAGGAGTAGATTGGGGAGGGAGTCATCCGTAGATTGGGCAGGGAGTCATCCGTAGACTGGGGAAGGAGTCAGCAGTAGATTGGAGAGGGAGTCAGCAGTAGATTGGGAAGGGAGTCAGCAGTAGATTGTGAAGGGAGTCAGCAGTAGATTGGAGAGGGAGTCAGCAGTAGCTTGGGGTGGGAGTCAAAAGTAGATTGGAGAGGGAGTCAGCAGTAGCTTGGGGTGGGAGTCAGCAGTAGATTGTGAAGGGAGTCACCAGTAGATTGGAGAGGGAGTCAGCAGTAGATTGGGGTGGGAGTCAAAAGTAGATTGGAGAGGGAGTCAGCAGTAGATTGGGAAGGGTGTTACCAGTAGATTGGAAAGGGAGTCAGCAGTAGACTGGGAAGGGAGTCAACAGTAGATTGGGAAGGCAGTCACCAGTAGATTGGAGAGGGAGTCAGCAGTAGATTGGGAAGGGAGTCACCAGTAGACTGGGGAGTCAGCAGTAGATTGGGAAGGGAGACAGCAGTAGACTGGGGAGTCAGCAGTAGATTGGGAAGGGAGTCTTCAGTAGCTTGGAGTGGGAGTCAGGAGTAGATTGGGGAGGAAGTCAGGAGTAGATTGGGGAGGGAGTCATCCGTAGATTGGGCAGGGAGTCATCCGTAGACTGGGGAAGGAGTCAGCAGTAGATTGGAGAGGGAGTCAGCAGTAGATTGGGAAGGGAGTCAGCAGTAGATGGGGAAGGGATTCACTGGTAGATTGGAGAAGGGAGTCAGCAGTAGATTGGGAAGGGAGTCAGCAGTAGATGGGGAAGGGATTCACTGGTAGATTGGAGAAGGGATTCACTGGTAGATTGGAGAGGGAGTCAGCAGTAGATTGGAGAGGGAGTCTTCAGTAGATTGGAGAAGGGAGTCAGCAGTAGATTGTGAAGGGAGTCAGCAGTAGATTGGAGAGGGAGTCAGCAGAAGCTTGGGGTGGGAGTCAAAAGTAGATTGGGGAGGGAGTCAGCAGTAGATTGGGCCCCGGTACAACTACACCCTCTACACCCCTGTAGTTTCATTCTGGTTAGAAAATGAACACATACTCGAAATCCAGTAAAAATATATAAATACGTTGTGACATTTTGATTACATAGGAATGCAAGTAGAAAAAGCCCCAAATGAATCAAACAAGAATACTCACATAGAGACAACCGGCTGATACAACGTAATGTACACACAGGGTATTGAATCCCGCCATCCTCTGGGAAACCTCCCGATCATACCTGGGAACTCTCCGGATTTGCCCCGGAGACTCCAGTTCTGACAGAGCTTTACCGGGTCTCCGGGGCAGAGGCAGATTCCTCCGGATGTGGAGAGTTTCTATTGAAACTCTGCCACATCTGTTTTTTCTCCCGTTGTGCCTCCGTCCCCAGCCTTCTGTGTGACACATTTAACCCTCTGAGTACCAGAGTGGTACGGAATGCATTGCTTTGCAATGCATTCCGTACCACTCTGGCACTCAAAGGGTTAAATCCCCCCAACACTCGAGTTAAGCCCCGTCCCTTTTTGACACGATTAGCGTCATTTTTGTTACCCCCTGCTGAACAGAGGACTACCCTCCGGGTAGCCCTCAACTGAAGGTTCCCAGGTATGCTCCCGATACAAGGAAAACAAATGGATCTACTTAGTTAAAAAACTATCAATTTATTAATAACAATGTACAATATATTCAGTAACAAAGCAGCCACACAAGATCACTTTGAATACTTAGTATAAAACAAAGCCTTTATTTGTAGTATGAAAACATTGGTACACGCAGAGAAAGAGTGGGCAATTCATCCCAAAATGCCCTTGACGCATTTCGGACTAAACTGGTCCTTAATAAATAGACTATAAACACAAACAAATCCAACCCCTTTAAAGGCATATACACATATAAAATCCATGTTATGTAAAAAAACAGGATAGTCAAGGAATTAACCAATCCTATCGGTAATGGGATGAATAATGATCTCACAATGAAAGATGATTAATACATTCAATAATCAGAAACAAAAAAAAAAGTATAGATAATCAGAGAGAAAATACTATACAGATGCACAGATGCATATACACTTATACAAAGGACAGAATCCAGATCTCTCAGTATCACTCAAAAGCTAATCGGTAACTGGTGACAGATATATCAGTAAAACAGACTTAAAGGGATAGTAATACTTTGTTTTATCTTTATTTTATTTTGTAGGCATTAAAAAAACATGAAGAACAAAATAAGTCTTATCGCTCAAACCTTTATGGTTTATGAGATATTCACAAGCAAAGTTTCCCCTCCCGCCCCTTTTACCTAGTGTAAGCCATCTCTTCTCAGATGTGGAATCCAGTCCATAGACCAGACAGATAACAGAAGGGGACAATCTTCTTCCTATGAGAACAATGAAGGCCCTGCCCCCCTTGAAAAGCTTTTCAGGTTTTTCCCTTATCTTAACTGAAGATTGTCCCTCTCTGCAGTCTACCTGGCCACCTCCCTTCTGCTCTGGCTGAACAGTGTTACATCAGTAAAAGGGACGGGAGGGGGACACTTTGTCATTGAATTACTCTTGAACTACAACTCTGACAGAATTGAAATAACACTCTCCAAAGTCCAAATACTATGATGATTAATTAGAGCTGCTTTTATTATGAAAAATTACTATCCCTTTAAGACCCATTCTGAGTTTAGACCAAAACAAGTGGTGTGTACTGGCGCTATAGATACTAACGTAGATTAAAAAAACAAGAGAATGGAGGAGGATGGTAACAAAAAATTATAATCGGAATAAATAAGATAATGTACAATCATGAATAAATACGCCCAAACCTAGATATCACATAATACATAAAAAAACACAAAGTAATAATAATAATAATAATACCAATATGGCTCGATCATCCCAATAAGTTCTCATAGGGTGTATTGGTGCAGCTGTATCCCTGAAATGCCAAAGATCCAAATGGCGTCAATATGCAAAAGAAGAAGGGAAGTTGATTACCTCAACTACTACACTTAGAGGGCTCTTTTTGTTTGCGCTCCCCCTTCCCTTCTTCTTTTGCTGAGTTTAGACCATTTGGGATTCGAGTACCAAGTTGATGTATCTAAAACATGTATCCTTCTCCCTTGTCTGTGTAAATTGTTACCGCCTCTTGGGGGTTTGGATACTCGCTCAATATCCTGAAAAGCAAAACGTCCCAAGACCATATCATGAGACAAAAAATGTCCTGCTACTGGTGATCTAGAATGCCAATTTTCAATTGCATTGAGGTGCATATAATTATCTATTTTAATAGATGTATAGTACGTCCTACATATTGTTTGGAGCAGTCCTTACAGGTGAATAAGTAAACCACTCCAGAGGTTGAGCAGTTGATAAAACCATCAATGGTATAAGACTTATTGGTTATTGAACTACACAACATCTTGGAAACAGTTGCGAACGATCAATATTTGCATCTGCCTCCACATTTATCAAAACCTTTAGTATCAAGCCATGTACCTACTGTTTTTTTGTCCAACAGAACATACTTGGAGACAAACTCCTAGGCAACGTGGGTGCCCTTCTACAAGTGAATCTGTAGCCCTCATCTAGGATCTCCTTAACTGTCTCATCTCCATATAATATAGGTAAAACACTCCTGATGACTCCACATACTTGCCTGTATTTCTGAATATATTCTGTCACAAAAGTAACTGGTTGTCTAGATAAATTCTTAGTGTTATGGGACTGATACACATTTTTCTTGAAAGACCCCTTGAGTAGGTCTTCATATTACAATATGCTCAGCGCATTTCTAAGCACCCTGCTTTTTTGTCAGGAGCAAAAGGCAAAAGGTAGTTTGCTCCTCTTCTTGTTGTTTTGTTTCAAAAAGTATACAGCATGTACAACAATTGGCATAAGCACACCCACACTTCATATAGGTGAACCCTGTATTCACATTTAGCTGAGACCCAAGTTGAAACAATTGTATTATTTAGACAATATACAAAATATGTTCATAAATCCCATGAAAGGAGAAATTCTTAGGGATTATTGCCCCCACCCAAGCAAACAAAAATTGCAAGTTCACCCTTTGATAAATATTTGTATTGATGTCTTCTTAGACAGCAAAAACAACAGTGCCATCTGGCCTTAATATTGAACAGGAGCAATAACAAACAAAAAAAAGGTTTGCACTGAGATAACTTTTGAATTGAGTATCTCCCTGTAGTGGGCATACCCAGTTTTACTCAAAAGAAAAACTCCTACAAAACTTATCCTATATGATAATTCTCTAGAATGTTTGTCACGATGCAGTCATGTGCAGTAGAAACTGCCCATGTTCGGGCAGTCTCTACTATGCATGATTGCATCGTGTGAGTGAGGCGATGCAAGACTGCATTGTGTGCAGCAGTGAGGTAGTGGCCTCTTAACCCTTTGAGTGCCAGAGGGGTACACAACGCTTTGCAATCAAAGGGTTAACATTACCAGGACCTTGGCCCGTGTACACTGGCTTTTACACTAGTATTTCATAATAAGCCAATGGCTGGCTTGGAATTATGTGAATTATAGTCCTTAACAGCTGGAGGGCCTCAAGTTCTCCATCCCTGCTCTATGTCATCATCCCATCATCTTCAGTAGTCCAACAACAACTTGTCTTCCTTTAACATTTTGGGGACAGTAAATAAAAATAGCTTCCCCTATCTTGCTGTAAAACAGCAGATCGTACTTTAACCCCTTGAATGCTAGAAACATAATCAAGGCATTCAGCATCCATGGGTTATTCATGTTAAGCTCCCTCAAGACATAAAAAAAAATTCAAATCTCTCTCTCTCTCTCTCTATATATATATATATATATATATATGAACAAAAAATCCGTGCACTCTCCTATAAACAAGTCCACAGCCTGGGTGCTTGATCCCATGCAAGATACATAGAGTTTTGTAGTTCATGAACCGCACTCACAGGACTTCCAATTTGTTGAACAAAAATGCAATATTTATTATCAACGTTTCGGCCCCACTTTGGGCCTTTGTCAAGATAGTATGAAATTGGAAGTCCTGTGAGTGTGGTTCATGAACTACAAAACTATATATATATATATATATATATATATATATATATATATATATATATATGTATGTGTGTGTGTGTGTGTGTGTATATAAATGTTACAACATGTTCATTCAAGTAAAGCAACTTTTTAGCATGCTCTTTAGCATGGGTGTACAACACAATGCAAAACTATGAGTTAGAGGGTTAAAAGCTTTATTCATCACCTTGACCCTGCTTCCTGTGGTTATTTTTTTGTTGGACTTCTGTTGAACATAATACCTAATTATCAAGCAAACAAACAAACTTACTGCAGTGCCCTTCCTGCTGATTAAAACTCTATACTGGATAACGCTTAATTCTAAAATGATTAGAAGCTTTGTAGGGTATGTTCTTGAATCAAAACTGTATGCTTGAAAAGTCACCACTAGGTGGAGCTGTTGCTGTAACATCCTGTAGACAACTGCAATGAAGGACCAGAGGTTCTCAAAAGATGGCAAAAAAAAAAATGCAGGTTGTTGTTGTTGTTTGGTTTGAGCTTTAATCCTTTGAGTACCAGAAAGGTATCTAATGCATTGTGTTGCAATGAGTTGGATACCTCTCTGGCCCACAAAGGGTTAATAGTGTGAGTACCGTCATGCAGCTAGAAAAATGTACGGTATAGATTTTTTTCCCTAAAAAAAAAAATACTTCTGTAGTTTTTTATGTGATATCAAGGGTAGTAGCATGCATAATGTCATATACCCATAACACTTTAAATGCTGGCACTCAAAGGGTTAAAAGCAGAGATGGCTTATATATTATTCACAATGGTCATAAACATTTAAGGACCAGAGGTTCCTGCCGCACACACAGGCCAGGATTCATCAAACTGCTGGAAGATCCGCATATCAAATACACTGCTCTTCTCCACGATCACTGATGGATACCTTCAGGTATTCATCAATGATTTTGCGTGTTTCCCTGATTTGTGTATGAGTAAATTGGTTAGTCATGGGAAAAACACACATATACGTA
Source organism: Rhinophrynus dorsalis (assembly GCA_037306005.1). NCBI lineage: Eukaryota > Metazoa > Chordata > Amphibia > Anura > Rhinophrynidae > Rhinophrynus > Rhinophrynus dorsalis. Next base: position 87,323,980 of record CM074724.1, on the reverse strand, counting down.
TAAGATAAAATGTGTATGCGTGTGTTCGCCCCATGCATTCAAATGGGATTTGCCAGCTTGAAGCTAGCAGATCACATTTGCGGATCTATCTGGCCATTGTTTATTGAAGAATAAGCGATGGCCTGATACAATCTGAAAGTTGCTGAATGGGCGAATGGTTAATACGCAGAGAAATCCTCCGATTTTCCTGCACATTAATCCATTCGCACCTTACAGGTGAACGAACACCACCTATAACTTACCTTACCATGACCAGAAAAGCCTAATGGCCCCTGTGAATTTTTCCCTTGCTCCTTGGGATGAGTCCTGGAGGCAGTGTCAATGGAGGTGGTCATGACAGTGGCTGATAGAACCACAGGACTTCATACATACTGCACATAGTAATGTTAACTCTTTAAAGATCAGTGGCATGCAATACACTGCTTTACAATCATATCTCTGTCTCCATGAACAATGCATCAAGGACTGATTGAAAATGCTAACTCCTATGAATATCTGGGTATGTGACTTGCCCCAAACTTCATGTTTGGTCTTCATATTGATAAATTAACATGCATAATTTATCGTAAATCCTGTCTAAGTTCCCTGGTAAGATAATTATTCAACTGATGTTGATGCCAGTCATAGACTATGGGGATGTAGTGTATGTTTATGCTCCACGAATCCATCTTTGCAAAATCAATCCTCATATATAATAATTCACTAGGATGTTTGTCACTATGCAGTCATGCTCAGTAGAGACTGCCCGCATTCGGACAGTCTCTACTGCACATGATTGCATCTCGTGAGTGAGGCGACGCAAGACTGCATCGCGTGGAGCAGTGAGGTAGCAGCCTCTTAAACCTTTGAGTGCCAGAGGGGTATGCAACTCATTTCAAAGCAATACTTTGGGTACCCCTCTGGCACTCAAAGGGTTAACGTTACCGGGACCTTGGCCCGTGTACACAGGCTTTTACACTAGTAGTGTATAATTCATTATGCTGCTTTATCTTCCAGTGCAACAACACTTCCCATCATTGGGAGACCGCACTACCATTCAAGGCGTTAAAGGGATAGTATTACCAAAAACTTAAATATACATCTGATTGTTCAGTTTAATTTTCTATACTGAATAGTATGTTCTGATAATCCTTTACTGTCATGTTCGGCTTAAAAATCCAATTAAAAGTTCCCCTTCCTGCCCCTTTTCAGGACGTCATGCAGACTCCCCTCAGATCAGAAAACCGCTCTGGACAGATCTCGACAACGGACAATATTGTGTAAGCATAAGGATAATCCTGTCCAGGGTTTTCCCTACATTGACATACACAATATTGTTCCTCATTGTGATCCTTCTAGTCAAGCTATCTGCTTTCGGATTTGAGGGGAATAACATAGTAACCAAATCACCCATGCTGATGCAGAGGAAATAAGAAAAAACCCATTGAAGCTGTTTCCATTTAAGCCCCAAGTGGGTAAAAAAAAAATCCCTCCTGACTCTAAGTGGCAGTCAGATAGTTCCCTGGATCAACATCATATCTGCATTGAAGCCATATTTCACAATTCTCAATATTGTTCTCTGCTAAATCGGTATCCATTACTTTTTTGAAAGCAGTTACAGCATCTGTAAGCACAGCATCCCGAGGCAAATAATTATATAACTTTACTACCCTTACTGTAAAACATTTCAGCCTTTGTTTTAGTCGAAAGAGCCTTTCATCTTGTCTTAATGGATGGCCTCTCGTTCTTATTAAATGATTAATTGGAGAGTTATTTGTATTGACCTTGAATATATTTGTAAGTGGTAATCATATCACCCCTTAGACGTCTCTTCTATAATATAAACACACCCAGTTTGGCTAGTTTCTCTTTATAACTCAGCTCTTCCAATCACCTAATTAGTTTTATTGTATGTGTCTGTACTTTTTCCAGTTCAATAATGTATTTTTTAAGAACCGGTGCCCAAACCTGTACTCCAAATTCTAGATGAGGCCTTACAAAGGATTTATACAGAGATAGAATCGTATTAGCATCTCTTGCATCTATACCCCTTTTTATGCAGGATAGTAACCTATTTGCTCTTGCAGCAACTGAGTGACTGCACACTGCTGTGAAGTCTATCATTTATCAGTACTCCTAAATCTCTCTCTAATGAGGATTCCCCAAATTGTTTCCCATTTAGTGTATTTGTAGCATGTTTGTTTCTACAGCCCAAATGCATAACCTTACATTTATCTACATTAAATATCATCTGCCACTTTTCTGCCCATTCAATTTAACTAAATCCTTCTTCAGAAAAAAACATCCATCTCTCATATCTCCTAACATTTCAAATGGCCAAAGAGGGACACTTCTGTTGCTGGGGGTATTTCTGAGGGAATGGCTGGTGGGTGGGGCATTGCCCAGAATTTTTATGTTATTTCATGATCTACTGACACCTGAACTGAAAAAAAGATTTAGAGCAAGAGCAACCTATTTTATTTATACAAACTAATTTATAAACACATATACTGAAGTGTATACAAACATGAATGTGAGTTTTATTGCTGTGGAGCAGTGTGATACACTTATATACACACCACACAGTCTGATTTCCTGAAAAGAGGGACACTAGGGTGAGAAAGAGGGATTTGGGTCTCAATAGGGACTGTCCCTCCTAAAGAGGGACACTTGGGCGTTATGAGCTCTGCACGTATTTCCTTAAACAGCTTAGTGTCATCAGCAAAGATTGAGACCCTACTTTCAATTCCCACTTCTAGATAATTAATAAACATATGAAAAAGCATTGGGCCCAGGACTGAACCCCGTGGCACCCCACTTATAACTTTAGACCAACTTGAAAGGGTTCCATTTTTGACAACTCTCTGCCATCTATCATTTAACCAGTTCTCTGCATCATGTCCTGAAAAGGGGCAGGAAGGGGAAAAGTTTAACTGGATTTTTAAGCCGAACATGACGGTAAAGGATTATTAGAACACTAGTTGAACAGCCCGTTACACGGGCCACAGTGTCACAGCCACCTGGTCGCGGGGCAGTCACGCGAAGTACAGACTGCCCGCGCCACGGCTGATACAGAGCTGGACGCTCCTTCTGAGCGCCCAGCTCTGTATCAGCTGCGGCGCGGGCAGTCTCTACTGCGCATGAATGCAGCATGCGCAGCAGTGTCTACTGTGCATGTTGCGGCGTTACACACGATTTAGCAAATTATTATATAGGATATTATTCAGTATAGAGAATTAAACTGAACAATTGGAGGTATGTTTAGTTTCTAACAATACTATCACTTTAAAGAACGGTGACCAGACCTCACCTTTAACCGGGGACACATTTGAAAGATGCATACTGCAGGACTGCTTTGATTTCAGTGCAGTCCTGAAATATACCTATTTCCTATGTGTCCCTGGTTAAAGGTATGGTCTGGTCAGCCTACTTTAAAGCCACATTTAAATAAAAAAAATGTGGAGGGTTGTATTTGTTTCCTATGGTGCAATTGGCTTGTTTCAAAATTGTACCACTTTGCTTAGTGTATCAGCCTCATCCCCTCTTTTCCATCTCCTGGAAAAGGTCAGTGGAGTGGGCCTTCCTGTAAGAATTCCTATGGGAGGTATCAGGCCTTGTTTTCCACAGAATACCTTCCCTCTACAGAAATTCCAGCACACCTCTAATTATAGCCCCTTATAATGAATACAACACTGCAGTATGCATCTTTCATAAGTGCACCATATTAACCCCTTAGTGACAGCTGTGTGCATACGTGGCTGTCACCTTAATGCCCATGGTACATTTTTTTTTTTTAAATGATTCCGGAGTCTCTGAACGGTGTGCAGCCACACGGAGACCCGGACTTCCGGGACTTACCAGGTACGTCCTCTGTCACTAAGTAACAGTTTTTGCGGGATGTACCTGGTAAGTCAATTGTTGCTATGGGGTTAAATGGATGATATGGTAATCTTACTCTTTGTTAAATGTAAGCTACAGTCTCCAACTCAAATAAATTGCTCTATTAAAATGCCATATTTCCTTCAAGAATCTCATTAGCTTTGGTCCTCAGAGACTGACATGTCTGTGTCTGGCTTCACTCTATGGCTGGAGTGGGCAACCTGTGGCCCTCCAGCTGTTGTGGACTACAATTCCCCTGGTCGAGGATAATGTCCATTGTAGATCACAACAGCTGCAAGGCCTCAGGTTGCCCCTCTACAAATTCTTTGTGTTTTTCTTCTATCTTCATTACATTGTCTACGTTGTACATTTTAGAAACTATTTCACCAAATAAATGTTATTTTTCTTATGTTATTTTTCTTATATGTGCTTCCTAACAATATAATTAATTGTGTCTTAAGTGTAAAAGTATACTGGAGCCATTCTGGGTGAAACCAAATGGGCTATAGGGGGACCAATAAACATTCCCCAAATTCATATTGTTTTAAATGTGCTTCTAACATATCAAATGCTACAGTGGCCTCAACACATTATGAAGAAATATGATGAGACTTCTCTAGCATTCAAGGGGTTAAAACCCTAATTTAAAATGGAGGGGGGGATACTTGTTCCCAGTGGTGCAGGTGGTTTGCCCCAGAATTGCTCTTGCTTGCTTTTATACATAAGGTCCATTGTCTGTAAAGACTCCCTCAGCCTCCTCATGATTGTTGGGCTCTCAATAATGCAAGTAACATATGCGCTATCGTTCACTAATAAATCACTTTTTCATTGGAGCTAAACTGAGCCCAATTTAGAAGTTGTATTATTGGCACTGGGATATATACACAAAAGTAAGAGAAACAGTTTCAGGGAAAGCCAACAGCATCATAGGAGAGTAATAAAAACTCCACTGAGCTTTTTGTTTGATCCAGTGAGATTCACACACACAAATTCAATTTCATTTCAGTTTATATTTGTGTGCACAATCAACTTTTTAATGAACAGTGGCTTATCAATAGGGGTCGCACCTGCGATCGGGACTGTCACTCCAGGGGCCCCCCCGCTGCCCGGTGCCACGTACCTCTAGCAGCTGAGCTCTCCCTCGTTGGCACTCTAGTAATGCAGAGTGTTGGGAGAGAGAGACATCATCTCCCAGCGCACTGCATTACTGGAGAGAGGACCACGCGGGAGCTCCAGCTCTTAATAGAGGTCTGTACAGAATGAGGCACAGACCTCTCCTGCCACTGGACCAACAGGGAGGTAGGAGATGGACACTGGGGGCAATGTGGAGAGGAGGACACTGAGGGCAATGTGCAGAGGTGGATGTTGGGGGCAATGTGGTGTGGTGGATGTTGGGGGTAATGTGGAGAGTTGGGGGCAATGTGGAGAGGTGGACATTGGGGACAATGTGGAGAGTTGGGGGCAATGTGGAGAGGTGGACATTGGGGACAATGTGGAGAGTTGGGGGCAATGTGGAGAGGTGGACATTGGGGACAATGTGGAGAGTTGGGGGCAATGTGGAGAGGTGGACATTGGGGGCAATGTGGAGAGTTGGGGGCAATGTGGAGAGGTGGACATTGGGGGGCAATATGGAGATACCCAGTGGGGGCAGTGTGGTCAGGAGGGCCCATGGCAATTTTTGCACCAGGGCCCAGTGAATATTATTTTGTTTGATAGAACACACTTAGCATGTGATCAACCTTTTTTGTTTAACCCTTTGAATGAAAGATGGGATTGCAACGCATTACAAAGTTATGCACTGAGCACATTTCGGGCACTCAAGGCGTTAAGGTTAATGTTTTTTTTCCAGCCAAGCATGATTAACTTTTCTTTTAAATCTCTTCTTTTGTTAGTTTGAGCAAGCTTTTGATGCAATTGCGAAAAAGCATTTGTGTTCACATTCATCTATTATTATTTTTTTAATAGGTATTTTACCAGGGATGATACATTGATATTATCTCTCACGTTTATGTATGCCCTGGGTACCTCAGAAAGGTGAAAGCCTGAGCTGACCTTGCCGGCATTAGAACTTGTGACTCAGATGTTTTAACAGATTCTACTGCTGGTCCATTAGCCAACTGAGCTCAGTCGAGCATGCTTCATGCATACTACTGACAGTCATGTTTGTGGATATTGTTTTGTTCAGTCAAGTGGTCTTCATGCAGACCATTAACCTTTTTTCTATAATATTTTGTTCAATTGATGGCACCTTGCATGCATGACCAAAAGTATTTTTGGAGTAATGTTTTGATTGACTTCACTTGGATGATTTATACAGAGTACTTTCATGTAGATCTTGTTTTGATCTACTGAGTAGGCTTCATGCACACAGTCAACAAATACTTCATTATTTGAATCAAAAAAGAGTGATCCTGTCTGCACGGCACGGGCATATGCAAAACATATTTATCTCAGGGTGTAAAAGTGTACTGAGCATGCTTACAGTGGTTAACATTAAAGCTTGATATCTTGGGAATGAATCACCAATGTTGAAGCGGTAAGTTGAAAAAAATGTGCTCTATATTTGTCTCTGTATGTCTGATCAAAAAAAAAAAAGACACGCCAATCAAACGTTGCCATAGTATAACTCAGAACCTGAGAATTTTATAAGCCTTGCTGACTCCAAAATGGGTATTAGTCTGTTTACCAGAACTTCCTGTTTTATCTACCAATACACAAGGTAACCCTGTATGTTCATTTCTGCTAGAAATGCATCTAACCTACTTTTAAATTTATCCATTGTATCTGCCATTTACCACCACATCCTCGTGCAAGGAATGCCACCTTTTAACTTACTGTAGAAAGCACCTCCCTCCTTTCCTCTATTCACAAGGAGTGGCCCCTAGTTATTTGATCAGGTCTTGGAATTAAAAGCTTGCTAGAGACATCCTTGTAATGACTTTGCACATATGCAATGTAACAATGTACGCGTCTTTTCTCTAGAATAAATAAACCAAAATCCCCTTATTAACTTTGTTGCTGTTTTCTGTACACTCTCCAATTCTAGAATATCCCTTTTCAGCACTGGTGCCCAAACTGCACTGGAGAAAGTACTAATTTTTTTAACATTCTCCATTTTTTTTTCTACAAAATGAATTTGGAGTAAATTCCCAGGGTTTGTGGGGACTCGACATATATGAACATTAACACCTTATAATGATCTGTGATTATATATACTTATATACCCTGTACTTCATGTTCACTTGTGTAAACTTATTTATATGTTTTCTGAGGTCTAATATCTGGTCTTACAAATGTCCTGGGGATCAGCCAACCCTGCCTTTTCCGGGGTTCCAAATACTACAGAAATCTTGAAGCAATTGTCCAGGATTACGCGTAAATGCTCTGAGATAAGATAACAGTCTTTCTGAATACAAGAGCACTGGAAAGTAATAATAATTAATTGACTGCCTTTCCCTCTTGTATAATTACAAAATTAAATAAATGTTCTCTGAAGAGGACAGTTTACACAAATGAGTTAAAAAGGAAGTTTATGATTATATTTTATGGCTGTGATATGAATAATTAATTTTTACATATGCTAGCTGTAATTACATGAGATTTAACATTATATCAACCTATTTCATTTTTAGATGTCAATGTCCTTTATCTTCCAGATCTCAACTTTATTCCAACAGTTCAAATTGTATTAGCGCCATAGCTGTGCTTCTGGGCAGCTAGAATATAATGCATTATTATAAAAGTTGAATAGTAATAATTATTATCAGTACTAGTAGTATGTTTTACCTAGTTTGACAATTATGTTTAACCCCTTCGATGTTAGAGAAACCGCCAGTGCATTAATTTGCAATGTCTTGGTGACCTCTTTAGGATCCAAGAGTTCACATCACCTTCAAATAGCAGCAATGTTACACCTACTTGTAGATACATTAGAACATGTTAAACAATGCGTCAGCCCCGCCCTAACTTCACAGCAGAATAATACACTGCTACTGCAGACTGCACACACTGGTGTGTTAAATAGAATCCATCCTGAAAAGAAATGTATTCATTTGGGCCTGTAAATCTTTTGTAACATAGTATAGAGCTGTGAAAAGAAACTGTTAGTTTCTTTCATTTTTTAGGAAATATCCTTATTTAGGCAATCATGAGACTTGAATTTTATAGTTTGAATTGTATGTCTCTACTGGCCAGGGGAGGGATGGCCTGGGGGGCAGGGGGGCAATTGCCCCCTGGACCGGTCATATGTCTGGGCCGGTGGGCCATTGTCTCACTTAATCTCCATCTTGTTGATATAAATGGAGCAACACTAGTGATACCACAAAGCTACAATACAAATGAGGCTACACTAGTTACATAACCCATTTCCACTGTAAGTTCTATAGTATCACTAGTGTAGCATTACTTAAATTGTAAGCTCTGTAATATCAGTAGTTTAGCCCACTTTAATGTGAGCTATGTGGTATCGCTTTACTTCACGATATTAATGCCACATTTAAAATTAACAAAAGGAGGTGGGCTTTTAGAGTGGGCTCAAACGATAGTAGAAATGGGCCACTTCATTGTATTTGCCCCCCGGGCCACAAGTTGCCAGCCCTCCTCTGCTACTGGGGCTCAATTAGGACATAGATATTCACAAGTTTGGACATTTTCAAAGGTACCTGTATATTTTGATAAACATTGAGAAGCTGTGTGTTATGCTTTATGCTTTCCATTTATCTATTGTTTTTTTTTTTTTTTAAACCAGCAGTCTGATTTAAAGGTAAATTGACACTTTTTACTAAGACTGTTCCAATGGGAGCAGACTTTGTTAAAAAAAAAAAGAAAAAAAAGAAAGAATGCCTGGCACTGAACTGTGCAGTCCCAAAATGGCTTCTATCAGCCAGTGGTGGGGAGGATCATAAAACCGATCTCCTTGGCTCAAAGGCAAACCACGTCTGGGACTCTCAGACACAAACTTTCAGGAAGTATGTTCATTCCCCATAGACCTGCTGAGTTGAGAATTGAAGCCCAGTACAGTGGGTCTATGGAGGACTGCTTTGTGCAGGACAGGAAACTGTACTACATGATGCAGCACAGATATACTGTGAACTTCAGAGCTTTCCTTTTAGACCCAAGTTCTTCTCCCCTTTTGGTGAGCCTTGGCTCACAATGCAGCCGTGGCTTAATCAGAAGGTCTGCACCAGGAGAGCTGATATGTCTACAGGGCAACTGTAAAGGAACACTAACTCCTCCTAATAGTAAACCCCCATTCACCATAAACAGTGTAGAAAATCTAAATAGTCCCTATGAATCAATTGTGGGTCCACAAAATTAATATTTAATTGGTACTGGATATCATGACACAATACTTTGTTGCAGGACGCCAGGGGGAGGTGTACTAAGGTGAGGTGAAGGTGGGATAAATTATCTAATTCCTGCATTATTCCAATTAGGCTATGCACTTAGCTTTTTCAATGTATATTTTACTGCATAAACTCAATAGAATAACATAGGTAATGGTAAGAGTATATTACTGGAGATATCCCACCTGGTTTGTAACCATACCTGTGAAATCCCAGGGTTTGACCCTGAGTCTCAGAGTTTTTACCAAAATCTCATGGTCTCAGGATGAACGCCCAAAATCTCAGGTTGAGAGAACTCAATGTTACTCTCTACATGAGCTGTGCCAATTAACTGTTTCTTTAGTCTCTAAATTGGTGAAATGTATACCAGAAAGGCAAAGGAGAAGTCCTGCTTGTCTTGTGTGTGTTCAGGCAGTGAGATCTCTAAGCTGCAGCATGTTGGTGGTTCCTTGATGACTTTTGCTGCACCTCTTAGAGTAAGCAGCAAGATATCAACTAGAATCCATGTTCTTAAGATATTAAAGGTTAATATTGCAAAGATCTCAGGATCAGCTCATTTTAAAAGTTTCCAGCTATGTATATAACCTCCTTAGACCTCAAACTCCTCCCCTTAAAGGATTCCTAAGCAGATTTTATTTGAAGGAGTTTGTGCTCTCAGACTCCAAAACAAATCACATCTGCCTCTGCTGGAAACAATCCACTCAGAACAGATTCATAGAAGCCATTAGGAGTTTCTGCACAGATTAATGTAAGGGTGATTTTATTACTAAGAAGTGTTAGTGTGACTATAATGAGAAATCTTATAGAGCCCCATTCCACTTCTCTGATGATGCAGCAGTATGAGAAAACCCAGACATCCCATGTTTGGTTGATTGTTTAAGATATGGCCTTTAGTTCCCTTTCACACAGGCAGCGCCAAATGAGTGATTCTGTTGATGTCCTCTGTTGTGAAATATACAGTGCTGAACTATGGCGCCTGTTGTCTCATGTGAATGCAACATAGTCCAGCATACTGACAGGGGATGATGGGAAATGAAGTCCTCAATATCTGCGGAACCTCAGGTTGCCAAACTATGTTTTATACTAACCAAGGAATAGTTGTGAACTCATTGCAACAATCCAATCACTGGTGGGCCCATATGGGTTGCAGCCAATCATATATGGTAAATTATAAGGTACATTGGCCACACACACACACACACACACACACACACACACACACACACACACACACACACACACACACACACACACACACTGCAACGGGATCACCAGGGTGATAACAGATAAGTTACTTCTCTTCTCCCTTCATGTTGCCCATGAGCATATAACCCAGTACTTTTTTATACAAACTAATACGGTTATGAAACAGAAAACTACACTACACTATTTAAGGCTACATCTTAATGTACACAGGATTAAATAAATAATGTAATGAATCTTTTCCTTTGAGGAAATTTAAATAAATACACACTTGTCTGGGAAAAATAAATTATTATATAAGGGGCCAGATTTCCTATTAGTCAGAGTAGGGAACCACGTGGTGCATCAAGTTTTGGGGGATTATTTAGCTGTGCATCCCATACCCACATCCTGAGTTGTGAGTGTGGCCATACCAATCCCGTTGCACTTGCTTTGTAATAGCCAATTTATTTACCAGTTTATCAGATCACCTTTTCTAATTATTTTTCTCCGTAGATGCTACAGAGGCCTCCAATGCGATGTATTCTGCCATTCAAAGGGTTAAAATCCCTATTTTATATCAATGACAATTTAGATAGTTTATTTGTCCCCTATAATGCAGTTGATCTATTCCAGAAGTACTACAGTTCTTCGTAATATATAAGCTTCATCAAATCCTCAAATTATTTCAGATATTTACATGAAAAAGGTCTTATGCATAGATTTAGACTTAATCGTTACTTACCATGCATAGGAAATGTTCCTCATAATGAATAGCTGTGTTTAAATGTAAGGATTCTGTTACATTTCTGCATTTGATGTGAATTACTAGTGTTAATCTGATTCCTAGCTCCAGGTTCTAAACACATCCTGTTAGATGAGCATTCCTGCACTCAGAAACAATGCTCATATTTTAAATCTACAACCACATTTAGATTCTGCTGGTTTCCACACTTTGGCCTATGCGCATACCACCCCTCTTAAGCCCCTTGCTGACTACAAGTGCACCTCTCTCCCCATGTAATCTGAAGATTAGCACCTATTAGTGTGTTACTTAACATCTTGTTAAAAACAAAGTCAGATATTTTACAGTTCTTGGCTGGAAATGGGCTGACTGATTGATGACATCCTGTGGTAACATTTCAACAGTAAAATTTACTTCTCAATTAGCAGTCATTTTACTGCAAATCTCCATCACTATCAAGGACCAGGATTTACACGCTACTGAAACTACCGCAAGTTATCTACACTGTGTAACTTATCACTTATTATTTCACTGTTGATTATTGTCTGCAGTAGCTTTGAGTGCAAAATTACAGAGAAGAGAATGAGCAACTACAAAATCCTGTTCCAAGTGTAGGAAACCAAATTAATTCCTAGGGCCTTAGGAGCTGAAGAAAGTAGATCAACCTCATGAATGCCTCTCCAGGACTCAGGGGGTTAAGGTGTAACTTTGTTAGTGTAAAGGGCAGTATGATCTGAGGCTAAAGAAAGAGGATGTGTGTTTTTGGGTGAAAATAGGGTGTGTGAATTGTGCCTTTTTTCACACTGTACCAGGGAAAACGGCAGAGCCCATGGAGAAGACACTTCAGGTCACATGCTGCTCCTAGGGTCGCCACTTTCTACCACTGTTATTATGTGTTGCTTTGCAAAAGCCATAAACGTAAATTCAAATCAAATAAAATAGTGTTGTAACACAAAAATGTTCCTTTTCTTTTTCCTTTTTACTCCTTGGATGCAATGGTCCCAAACCATTGTTTTGCATCCAAGGGCTTAAATTAGACTTGAATTTTCTGCTTTTATTTTCTTTTAGTTTGAGTTGATGTGGATCGCTAAAATTAGGAAACGATGTTAATAATAATAATAATAATAACTAGTATTTATATAGCGCCTTTCTCCCAGTGGGACTCAAAGCGCTTTCAGCGCACACTCTCGGAATTAACCAAATCAGCAGCTGAAATAATAGGTGTTATTATTACCCAATCAATGGTACTCGTTTATCAACCTCGGAGGATGAAGGGCTGAGTTGACCCTGCTGGAATTCGAACCTGCAACCCTGAGGTTGAATAGGCTCCATAGTCAGGGAATTTACCACTGAGCTTATTCAAGTCACTTGTTTTACTAATCTGCGTTGCAATGCATTCCTGTAGAAAGCTCATCACAAGGATCAGATGGTTGACTGGCTGATGTTCACTTGGGCCCTTTTGCATTTAATCAGTCAGCTATGTGAATGATCTGTGTGAAGGCCATATAGGCCTCAGTACAGAGGTTCACTGCTACAGCTTCCCTGAACTCAGGAAGTTTGGAGCAAGTTACAACTGTCTGTGTCATGTTACAGCCACAGTGAGGGCGATGATTGCAATATATAAACAGCCACATGGGAAGCAATTTGTTATATTTTCAGCATTCCAAACAAAGCAGTAATGTCGTGAACAAGCCCTTAAAGATTGTTATTTTAGATAAAAATATGACTTTATCTGTTTCCTCTTAAGCAAACAACAGTAGTCCAGCGATGTTTCATGGCTGAGTTTACCTTATAAAACACCATTATGCCTCACTGATAATGGATCTCTATGTAGAAGACACAGATATTCCATTCTTTACATCAGAATAGTAGGATAAAGTAATAAGAGATTTTTTTAATCACAGAATTGAAGAAAAAATAGCAAACAGAAGCAAAAATACAGTAGTTTAAGACTTAGACCATAAGGGCAATTGTACTACAGTGACACTATTGTAATACAAAGCTGCCAAAAAATAGGGTGCATTGCAACCTGTGGAGCTATGAACATGGCCATATATGATTTCAACAGATGCTGCAACTTTCTTACAACTATTGATGAACACTGGGAAGTTGCAGTAATGAAAGTCTGCAGTCTTTGTGGTCACCGTGCAGACCATTCAAATGAGTGACTAAATAGTTGTGATGGTCATCTCATCAATCCAGTCACTGGCTGGCCTGTGGGTGTGTCAGCTAATTCTGCATGGCCAAAGACCAAGTTGATCAGTCATCTCGTCTTTAGTGCACACCTTCCCTTTTGATCAACTCACAAGGGGAGGGTAGTGCGCCAATTGAATAGGGACAGTAGGCGTAGTACTGGTGCACCACGGTAAAATGTTCCTTTTGAACTTAACTTAAAACAGAATCTTATGCAACCCATCAAAGTTAGAAAAAAATCTATAATTGAATATTTAAGGCTAAGTTTAAAAGTAAACAGTGATGATGAGCAAAACCTCTACAACTTGTTTTGTGGACTGACAGAGGACCTGCAGAAAATTCTTGGTCTGTCCAAATCAATAAGGAATGGATAACAGAGGTATAAGATTACAAAATGTAATTAGTTTTCCTTTAAAGTGATCCTATCACTTAAGAACAACTTTAGAAAGCTAGTTTTCATAGATTTTTGTATAGAGTATGCTACTTAAAGGGATAGTAATACTTCGTTTTATCTTTATTTTATTTTGTAGGCATTAAAAAAACATGAAGAATTATATAAGTCTTATCTCTCAAACCTTTATGGGTTAAGAGATATTCACAAGCAAATTTTCCCCTCCCGCCCCTTTTACCTAGTGTAAGCCATCTCTTCTCAGATGTGGAATGCAGTTTATAGACCAGACAGATAACAGAAGGGGACATTTTTCTTCCTATGAGAACAATGAAAGCCCTTCCCCCTTGACAAGTTTTTCAGCTTTTTCCCTTATCTTAATTGAAGATTGTCCCTCTCTGCAGTCTACCTGGGCACCTCCCTTCTGCTCTGGCTGAGCAGTGTTACATTAGTAAAAGGGGCGGGAGGGGGATATTTTGTCATTGAATTACTCCTAAACTACAACTCTGACAGAATTGAAATAACACTCTCCAAAGTCCAAATACTATGAAGATTAATTGGAGCTGCTTTTATTATGAAACATTACTATCACGTTAAGGCATGCCACACAGGTATTTCCCTGTCTTAGCCCTACAGTACACCCCCCTACCAGCTGACACTTTACCCTTTCAGTGCTAGGGATTTGTCAATGCATAGCTGAGCAGTGTCAGCAAGATGGGGAGGTAATGAAAGGCTAAGACAGGAAGTCCCTCCACAGCATGCCTTAATTAGCATAATCTATAAATATGAACAACTCAAATAATAGTTTTCTAAATAAAAAAACTGTAATATGGCCTAAAAGGGAATTTAAAGCTTTTTTTTAAAAAAGTCACCAAAATTAGGTGATAGGGTACCTTTAAAAATTAACATAGATTATTCTACCTTGGTTTTTTCAGATCTGCAAATTTTGTCTACATAAGAAACATATCCTATAAAATACATTATTCTTGGTATAACCACCTGTAGGGATGTTTTAAAGATTGACCGATGAAGGTCTCTGCAGTGCCCATAGCTTTATAGTGTGATTTGTGAGCATGGTTCCCAGACATTCAAAGAATGTGAATTTATATGTGTTCTTGAGAACGCCTATAAACTAGAACTCCTGTATCAGGAAATATCACTTGGGCACCTTGCCCAGCATCCCAGAATCACCACACCTCATCCTGGGTACCACTTAGTGCAGAATGATAGCAGTGAGGATCAATCTTCATCACTCACTGTGCTTCTAGGGAGATAAACACTGAGCAATGATATAACTCTCCAGTGAGAGAAGATTTCTCCAGCTCCTAAATGATTCTAGGTAGATGAACAGACCTAGGGCTCGATCCAAATGTTGGAGACGGCTGTTTTTTCTGCAGACGGTATGTTTTCAATCACAGTAAGCTAGTCAAATATTTGTGCTGTGAAAAAATACTGGCAAAAAAGAGCTGTCGTGTGATATAGTTAAAGGGATAGTAATACTTCGGTTTATCTTTATTTTATTTTGTAGGCATTAAAAAAACACGAAGAATGATATAAGTCTTATCTCTCAAACCTTTATGGTTTAAGAGATATTCACAAGCAAAGTATCCCCCCGCCCCTGTTCAACCAGATCAGAAGAGAGGTGCCCAGGTAGACTGCAGAGAGGGACAATCTTCAATTAAGATAAGGGAAAAAGCTGAAAAACTTGTCAAGGGGGGGAAGGGCTTTCATTGTTTTCATACAAAGAAGACTCACATCTGAGAAGAGATGGCTTACACTAGGAAAAAGGGGCGGGAGGGGAACTTTGCTTGTGAATATCTCATAAACCATAAAGGTTTGAGAGATAAGACATATCATTCTTCATGTTTTTTTAATGCCTACAAAATAAAATAAAGTTAAAACGAAGTATTACTATCCCTTTAAGACGTGTTTTCACCCATAGAAAATGATGAAAATACCGTAAGTATCAATTCAAATGTCTGTGTTAGCCATGAAAATCTGATAAGGAACTTATTTATCACAGGAAAGTTAAGACCCAATATTTTTATGACTTGAATCCCTTATTGGCTCCTCAAACAGCCGACGCAGACACTTGAAGGAAAAAAAAGTAAAAAAACCTATGTCCTCAGTGGATGTATTGATATGGGGCCCTAAGCCCAATATCAATACATCCAAAGTATGAAAAATGTGTCAAAAGTTAGTAGAATTAACCCTATGAGTGCCAGTGGGGTAAAATTACCCCTCATCCATTCACAGGTTAACCCGACTAAGTTAAAAAAAAAAATCACATTAAAAGTAACATTTACCATTAATCTTGATGTCCTGCTGAGTCCTCAGCTTCCTGGTCCTCTTCTGTCCTTCTCCTCTGTCCTTCTCCTCTGTCCTTCTCCACTGTCCTTCTCTTTCTTCTCTTCTTCCTTCATGTATCTGTAAAAGAAAAAATAGTATAAAAACAATGCAGAATACAATACATCCTTTAACCCCTTAAGTGCCAGAGGGGTATGCAGATCTCTCTAGGGCTCAAAGAGTCAAGTAATGTATTAGTGCCCCTGTGTATATTGAAATATGCCAACATTATTATGTTAAGCCAGAAGTTATTATAATAAACTTGCGATATGTCCAAATATGTCCAAAAACATGCTGAGAATATACTTAGTTAATAATTCTAATGTCTCCGCTGCTGTGTGCGGCCACAGAGGTGGAGGCGGAGACATCGATGTGTGCCACAGACCCCACCTTCTGCTGCCTCACAGGCTGATGCCCGTTCCGCAATGAGTGAATTTGAGCAGAGAGTGCCTTTGTGTATGGGCAGTCTCTGATCCAATTCCCTCACAGTCATTGGCTGAAATGTGCTTACACACATCCCTGCCAATCAGATTAAAGCACAGTTGCTGGCGCTGATTGACATTGCTTTGCAATGCGTTGCGTACTTCTCTGGCACTCAAGGGGTTAAACAATGTATTGTATTCTGGATTGTATTTATACTATTTTTTCCTATACAGATACAAGAAGAAAGAAGAGCAGAAAGAACACTGAAGAGAAGGACAGAGGAGAAGGACAGTGGATGGCAGGTAAGTTTAACACAGATTAGTTAACAGTCGGTGCTTGATTGTATATCAGACACTGATTGTTAGCTTTTTTCCTTTGAAGTTCCCAATACTGCCACTATTTAGCAGCATTTTGGGATCTTAACGCACAAAACGGACGTTTGGCCACAAGACCATTTTTATGGCCTAACGTCCATTGTGCTCTAAACCGGTAGGACATTTGGATACCGACCAAGACATTTTCTTTTGTCGGTCGGTATCCATTTTGCACTACCAGCTTTTTTTTATCTCCAACACTTGGATCGAGCCCCTAATACACAAAGTAGACATTAGGCAATTTTGGTGCAAACCAGCTCCAGCAGAGGGAACAAATAATAATTGATTTAATCACAGATTGGCAATGTGAGGCCCTCCAAATCTTGTGGATTATAACCCTAATCTGAGGATGATGGGAATTATAGTCAAATTTCCCACCACTGATTTCAATGTGGCCTTTAAATCACTGAATGCTAAAGAGGACCTCAACATCAGTGCAGAGGGTTCAGTCTTCTTCTGAATACTGTGAAATTGAGCAGGAGAACTGGAACGACTTAATAGATACTCTATTGCACTGTAGGAGACAAATACAAATTCATATAGATTTAAAAGGGAGTAGTAATTCTGCAATGTGTTGGATACCTCTCTAACATTTAAGGAGTTAAATGCCCCATTAAAATCAATCAACATCTATGAAATGTTTATTTATGGTTTGCACCAGAATTGCTAGTTTTCTTATTAAAGTGGAAGTAACACAATAATACATATGAGTTGTTGGTTTGGCCAGAGCAATCCCAGTGCTTCTGTAACAGATGAGCAATCATGGTGTATGGTTGGTGGTTTATCAATCAGTTTACATACCTCTTTCATGGCTTCCATGTAACCCCTTGTATGCTGGAAAGGTTCCCAGCTCTTTGGGAAGCAAAGTACTGATGACCTCACTAGCAGCTGGTGTTAGGGGCAATTTTGTGCTTGAATGTTATAAATCAAGGGTATATTCTGTGCCAGGCAAAATTTTATTGGTGAGGTTGTGGGTAGGCCATGTGAGGAATTGGGGAGTGCCATGGGTGGGGCTAAGGGCACCTAGACTGCCTTGCCTAGACACACAAATGGCCCTGAATAGAACACAAGGGGGCAACCAGAGTCCCTACAACTAGTGAGAACTATAATTCCCACCATCCCCAGCCAGCAAAGAGCTATCTGGGGATGATGTGAGATATATTCCACAACAGCTGAAGGACCTCAAGTTGACCACTCCTGGTTTAGAAAATGGGCTATTTTTTGGGATGCAACTTAAACATTTGATAAGAGTGTGTAATACATTTGCATCAGCCCTGGCTGTGGGTTTGGGAGCAGAAGGCAATGAGGCAGAGGGATTAGAAAGGGAAGGAGATGAGGACAGAAAATAAAGGCACACATACTTGAAGGCAATTGGGTTAGCCCCATTAATACCATGTAGATTTTTATTATTTCCTTATGGTGCAGTTTATTTGTCACATAATTTCTTTACTTTGTCTTGCATGAGATGGCATGGAACAGGGAAAGAGAGAACTAGAAGGAAAGGGAGAGGAATGGAGGATGAAAATGAATGAACTATTGAGGGTACCTGGAGTGGGGAGGAAGAGAACAGGAAATTGGTGGGTATATGGTATCATTGGGCAAACTGAGGTCCTCCAGCTGTTGATGACAACAACTGCTATCATCCCTAGCCAACCAAAAGCCAATAATCGTGGTCCTCAACAGCTGGAGTGTATCAGGGTGCCCACCCCAGGTTTAAGGGATAAGTGAATATGCTGGAGTCACTATACATACACAAAACACATTGTTGTCATTCAAAAGTCCCCTCATAGATCCATCCAGGGGCTTTGTGTCCATTGGTGCAGCAGATGCAAATACCTTTATCACCAACTCCTCCCCATCAGTTCACTGGTTTAAACACACTAAAACATCCTGCACTAGCTACTCTACAATATATTGTGACTATTTTAAGACCTTTTGAGGTCCCAGGTGCAAGTGTGAAGGGAGGATTCAAAAATACAGAAATATTTCTTGCATCTAAGAAAATACATTTTTAGTTATATCTAGTACCCAGCCTTGTTCCATTGTCCTACTGGTAAGCACATAATAGCACATACACTGTCTTACACCTATACTTGTTTTACTGTTCCACAGGTAGTCACAGAACAAAACATACATTATCTGACAACTCAGAGGTGTTCCACTGTCCACTTGTAGTCACAGAACCAGACACATGCTGTCAGACATCCAAACTGTCCACTGTCCATTGGTAGTAATAGAACCACACATATATTGTCTGCCGCCATCATGCCTTTTTTCACAAATTCCCTAGTCAAAGAACCCCAAGCCTTGTTCCACTGTCCACTGGTATCGACAGAAGCACATATACACCGGCTAATAACCCTGCCTTGGTCCACTGTCCACTGGTAGTAACAGAATCATATGTATGTTGTTTGTCACCCCAGCCTTTTTTCACACATTACCTGGTAGTCTGAAAATCACACATTCACTGTAATTCCAGCCTTGTTCCAATATCCACTGGTAGTCACAGAACCATGGATAATGTGACACCCCAGCTTTGTTCCACTGTCCACTGGTAGTCACAAACCCTCCCATACACTCTCTGACATCCGAGCCTTTCTCCACTGTACATTGTAGTCACAGAACCACACATGCACTGTGACACCCCAGCCATGTGCCACTGGCAGTCACATAACCATACAATGTCTGCCATCACAGCCTTTTTTCCCCACATTCATTGATAGTCTCATAATCAGTCACACACTCATCCTTCTTCCACTATCTACTTATAGAGACATAACTACTGGTAGTCAAAGACCCACCAGTACTTGTTCCCGTGTGCCTCAGCACAAATTCACTGTGACACCCCAGCCTTACCCCACTGTCCACTGGTAGTCACAGGACCACACATACACTGTCTGATCCCCTAGACTTTTTCCATTCTCCCACTAGTAGCCACAATGCCACACTTAAAGGGATAGTAATACTTCATTTTAACTTTATTTTATTTTGTAGGCATTAAAAAAATATGAAGAATGATATGTCTTATCTCTCAAACCTTTATGGTTTAAGAGATATTCACAAGCAAATTTCCCCTCCCACCCCTTTTACCTAGTGTAAGCCATCTCTTCTCAGGTTGGGATCTGGTTGTAAGACCAGACAGATAACAGCAGGGGACAATCTTCTTATAATGAAAACAATGAAAACCCTGCCCCCATTGACAAGCTTTTCAGGTTTTTCCCTTATCTTAATTGAAGATTGTCCCTCTCTGCAATCTACCTGGGCACCTCCCTTCTTCTCTGGCTGAAGAGTGTTACATCAGTAAAAGGGGCGGGAGGGGGACACTTTGTCATTGAATTACTCTTGAACTACAACTCTGACAGAATTGAAATAACACTCTCCAAAGTCCAAATACTATGATGATTAATTAGAGCTGCTTTTATTATGAAACATTACTATCCCTTTAAATTTCCTGCCTCCTCAGCCTTGACCCACTGTCCACTGAAAGGCACAGAACCAGACGCATACTGTCAGACACTCCAGACACATTCCACTGGCCACTGTTAGCCTGTTAGAACCACACATGCACTATCTTACCACCAGCTCTACTTCACTGTCCACTGATAGTAACAGAATAACACACATATATTGTCTACTATCCCAGTCTTTTTCCCCACGTTCCCTGCTAGTCTCAGAATCACACATAAACTGTCATTCCAGCCTTGTTCAAATGTCCACTGATAGTCACACAACTATGGATTCACTGTGACACCCCAGTCTTGTTCCACTGTCAAGTGGTAGTCAAAGAATCCCACATACTGTGTTTGACACCCAAGCCTTGATCCACTATCCATTCTTAGTCACAGATCCACACATACACTTTTTGACATCCCAGCCTTCCTCCACTGTCCACTGGTAGTGACAGAGCCACACATACACTGGCTGATAACCCAGCCTTGGTCCACTGTCCCCTGGTAGTAACAAAACCATATGTATGTTGTCTGCCACCCCAGCCTCTTTTTCACACATTACCTAGTAGCCTGAGAATCACACATCCACTGTCATTCCAGCCTTGTTCCAATATCCGTAACAAAAATGATAAAAGCGCAAAAAACATCTGAGAGAAGCATCTGTATGTCAGTAGACAAACATAAGTAATTCTACTCACAAAAAATGAAATCATAAGCAAACAGACTAGGAGGAATCTTCAGTGGTGTCCTTTGTCATCAAAATCTTCCTCATAAGAAGGTACTGGACAGCAGGATATCCTATAAGAACAGCAGGAACACAAGAGGAAATCCTCTAAGGGTAATACCATAAGATAAAGGTACCCCTGTAGGATAAATAGATTGCACTCACCAAATGCAACCGCTGTAACTGCATATAAATTACAACGAGGCAATCCCAGAATCAGTCGTTTTGTGGACAATAAGCATTAAATATTTATTAATAACCCAACATGTTTCGTGAGCTCTCAACTCACTTCGTCAGGCGATCCCCTATATATAGATATAGATAGTGTTTTCTGGGTGCATTGATATTGCACCAACACCAATGCCATATGAAACTAGCCTATAAACAATATCTTTCCCCTGTTTTTGTTTTTTTTTAACAAGATTTCAACTATATTCCACTTGTGACCACAGAAAGGTAACCCTTTAAGGACCAGAGTGCTGTGCAACACATTGGGGGAGATTCACTAAGCCATGATAAAGAGGTGAAAAAGTGGAGGTGACTTCTCCAGTTTATCAGTTCTGCAATTCCCATGTTATTCTATGGAGTCTATTCACTAAAATCTCCAAAGTTGAAGAAATCTTAGTGCATAGGCTCCATAGAATAACAGGAATAGAAGTGATATCATTGGAGAAGTTATCTCCACTTTATCACCTTTTTATCACTGCTTTGTGAATCTCCCCCATTATAAATCAATGTGTTGCACATCTCTCTGGTCTTTAAAGGTATAAAAATGTAAGTCCAAATAAAAATGTCTCCGTAGATTATTATGATAGCCAAAGATTGACCATCATTGCTTGCATTGTTTGATTTATCATAATCAGTTTAAATACAGTAGACTGGATGATAAATCATCTAGATAAGGGGTTCCCAAACCTTTCTTCAAGTGCCACTTTCAAACCAATTCCATGAAATAGAATTTTTCTTCTTAAGCACAGGTGAATCATTTTAATGAACTCAGTTCCTGTGCTCAAGCAGGGATTTGTACAAGACATTGTCTGGTAGTGGTACTTGAGGGCAGGTTTGGATTTGCTGTGTTATGCAACAATGAATATGATGAGGAAGTCATGGGAGAAGTGGATGTGTGTCCATAGGCTGGGCTAAAAGCTGTTAGTGTGCATTGCCTAATGGTGCCTAGAATATAACTCTAACCATTTAAGTAAGAACTTCACATGGGAAACCCAGCCCATGCCAGTCTTGGGGGTCGGATAGCAGGCGTTTGGGTCACTCAGCACAGCTCCAGGCTATTTACCAAGTCTGCTCTCATAGGAACACACACATGGAAATGTATAATTGTTCCTTTCATTGTTATCATTCTTAGTACCTCAAACACAAAAGAAAGAAGTCTGCCTTGTGCTCCCCTTTCTCAGTCTATGTGGATTCTAAGACACCTGTCTGACCACTTCAGATGCAAATGTACATTCCTTTATTTTCCTCAGTACACATCCCCATAAAGACTCATGTATAAAACCTACATTTACCCATGTGGATCAGTGGAAGAAAGGTCTGCAACACATGTGAAGCAATGCACTGCAGCCTAATCCTCCCATACTACTTGATACATTATGGTCATTGCTACAATCTGTGGTTTTTCATATAACATCCCTCCTCCTCTGCAAAACAGTCTGTATGTTGGACACTGACCCATAGACTTGCATTACAGGCTTGGGCCACCATAGCTTGTATCAGAATGTGAAGCTGCAGTTTGCAGTAACATTAATAGGCATTGCATTGAGCCAGAAGCCATTGGTGTGTGGAATTGTACCCTTAGAATGAGAGGGGGGATGAATAAAACTGTTGCAGACATATTTTGGTCACTAGTATCACCTCATCTGTATAAAGATGTTTGCACATAAAAATTCCTTCTCTGTGCCAAGTGCGCTAAATACATTTTGCAACATCATTTGTGGGCATGGCTAAAGTAAGAATGTTGTTGCAGTCACTATATAAAGCATTTTTCAGCAGTTGTAAGCAGAGGCATAACTACAGGTGATTCCGACTGTGCAGTTGTGTAGCATCAAAGAGGGCCCCATCTGCCCCACGATCCAATAGGTTCTAGTTATGTAATTTTGTGTAAGTCAGGCCCCAAATGACTAGTTACTCTACAGGTTGTAAGATCAATTTTTGTTTGGCTGCCACCATCTCCTGGGTGTAATACAGGGAGTCTGTGAAAAAAGACAGATGTAAATGATCACAGTGCTGGGGAAAAAGTCACAAAAAGTCACAATTGAGACTCTTCATTGAGCTTATTATGCACGTATAAAACCCATGCAAACATCTTTATACATAACACCTAGCACACATGCACACAGACAGACTGATGTACTAAAAGGTTCTGCAATGATTCTGAAATAAACTGAATCTAGACTAAACCAATTGATCCATAGGGGAGAAATAAAAATGACCTCCTTGAATGCTAGAGAGTTATCCAATGCACTGCTTTCACAATCTGTTGTAGAGTTCTCTAAAATTCAGATGGTTAAAAAAATTAAATTCAATTTTTCTTACCCTATGGTGCAGTTGGATTTCTCCAGAACTAATCTAGTTCCACTTTGTACATCATCCTCAACAATCCATTATTATGTTTGTATGAGATCAGTGGTCCTCAACCCTCTTCTCGGTTGCCCCAAACAGGCCATGTATTTAGGATTTCTCTTCATGTTCACAGGTGTGTTCATCAGAGGCTCAGTCATTTAATTAACTCACCTATTCCTAAGCAGGGAAATCCTAAAGATTTGGCCTGTTAGGGGTCCCTAAGGACAGGATTGGGAACCATGGCCATTTTTATACATCTCCACCAGTGTCTCTTAATTAGTCTAACAGCTGGACTAACCTAGGTAGGTGTCATTCATCCAGTAGTCAGTTATATATAGTGACTGTTTTCGTGTTTGAACTCTGCTGTAGTCTGCAGCTGGATAGAGACATTTTACTACCTTAATAATATTTACATGACACTAAAGGTCATTGGTGGGACACGCTCTATGGTTAATCTCATTCATCGTTTTGTTTATTCTGAGGAGATGAGCACTACATATAAACCTAAAATGGACATCAGCAAACACAGGCAGCTGCAGATATATGCCATGCATATTTATGAATAGATATATCTGACTGCTATATGAGGGACACTCACCTAGGCAAGTTCTTCTGTTAAAAAAGAAACATTGAGGCTGATGTATAATGATGATCTGGAGTAATTCTGCACAATAGAGGACACATACAAATTTCCAAAATTCCCATTGATTTTTAATGGGCTTTTTACACCTTGAATGGTGCATGTAGCTTGCTCCAGAATTTATCATGGGGTAGATGAATTAAGGAACAATTTTATGGTGAAATGAGGTGAGCACATCACCTTGGCAATGGAGACGCACATCACCAAATGCACAAAAAAGTAAGGGATGCTGTCACAGTTCTCAAAGACGAGGCAAGAAACAAGTACTGTAATGTAACTCCACCTTTACTGAAATAGGCACATGTAATAAGAAATAGCACAGAGCACAAATCATGGTGAGAGACCCGCCCTAACCTGGAGCAAGGGGTTCCTATGAGAAATAGGAGACTGCTCCAGAGGGTCTCAGTATAGGAGTCTGGAGCTGGGCCTATGACCCAGCCACTCGCTAATACCAGACTAGGTATTGACAATGCCCACAGGCAAACAGAGTAATATTAGGCTGGAGCCCCAGGTCAGGATCAGCACAGATGGTCAAACAAGCCAGGGGTCATACACAGAGTGGATAGTCAGACAGAGCCACAGGTCAGCACTAGAATGGATGGTCAGACAAGCCAGAGGTCAACTCAGGAACTAGGATACTACTGCACTGGACACCACTCAAGGGCGAATGAGCCAGGTGTCCAGGCAGCATATAAGCCTGCAGGGAGAGGAAGAGGAGGCGCACACAACAGGGAAAAGGTCCCTTTAAGAGCGATGCGCGCGTCACTGGAGGATTCCCCCGATGACGCACTCCCACACGCTGCTGGCAGGAAGAGGAACCAGCTGTGGCTTGGACTCCACGAGGAGTTATCGATTCAGTTGGTTCCCTGCCGGCCGCAAATATAAGGCTGACAGATGCACGTGGAGGGGGCATGCAGATCTGTCACAATGCTGGTGATGTCTAAGAGATGCCTTCTTTTACACAACACTAGCAGTATGACAACCCTGAAGTCTGAAGCATCCTCTCTGCTCCTCCACTTTCCCTGTGGGAGAGAGAAGAGGATCCACTCTGCAGCACCACAGCATCACTCCCTTCACACTTTCAGTGCTGTACGGATGTGAGTTGCAGAGTGCCTTGCAAGTCCTGTGCTTTACCTAAATTAGCTCATCAACAGATAGTACACTCAGCTAGTTATGTTAATGCAGAGAAGTGGTGATATATAGCTTCTCTGGCATTTTTCAGAATGATACAGCAATGCTTGCAATGTTTGTTCCTTTTCAGTGCCACAGGGGCATTTAATCCATATCCCTATGCCACTGAAAAAGGTTAAAGGGGGCAGCTCTTCTTTTTAGCAGAGAAAGCAAACTGTCCCCTGGATCCACAGAGAGCTATCGGAAGATCTCAATATCTCCAACCTCAGGTTGTAGATATTGGAACTGTGAACTCTGACAGCAAAGGCTGCTATCAGAACTTAATGTATGGGAAGAAAAGCCAAATAAACATTGTAAACACACCCACATGAATATAACAGCGGTGGATCAACAGCGGTAAACAAGAAGAGGAAAGGGGTTGAACTTGATGGACACAAGACTTTTTTCAACCTAACCTACTATATAACTATATATGTAACTATGTAACAATGACTCAGGAACCTGAATTTCTAGATGCAAATTAGCAGTTTTGTGAGTGCAAAATTGTAAGCTTGTCGAAGGAATGGTCAATTCATCCATGTATTTCATTCTCAAAACGATCGACCATGTGCAGAAAAAAAAGAATGGTGGATTCATGGCGATGTTAGAGGATTGTGGCGGATTAGTGGTGAATTCACAGGGATATGAGGGAGAATGCATCTTAGTGCATACTGTTGAAATGACATAGACATGAATACACCACCATATCACCATCTTGTAGTGCATCTCTCCCCTCACAGTTCTTCTTAGCACATCTGGCTCACTCATTCTATAGGCAAAGTTCCCTCTCAGTCGCAAACTTGAGTTGCGTGTGCCCCATTTGCCCATAGACCTGCTGTGTCTATAGGAAATTGCATTGCTCTGGACAGGAAACTCCGCTGTGTAATGCAGTACAGATACAATGGGGAGCATTGGGGGTCTCCTTCACAGACCCACATTCTGCTCACTTGTTGGTCCATTGCAGGGCCGGATTTGCAATTAGGCAGAGTAGGCATCTGCCTACAGGCACACCCCACAGAGGCTGCCTGTCACTGAAATCAATTATATTTATTATTTTTTTATTACAGTGCTCGCGCTGCGCACAGTGGAAGCAGTAATCATCTGCATAGTAATGTCTGTGCCTCCTTCGGCACAAATCTGTATGCTGTTGCTCCCTCCTCGGCTCTTTAGTAATGCAGAGCTCTGGGAGATGACATCATCTCCAAGCGCTCTGCATTATTGAAGAGAAGACCGCGGGAGCAACAGCAGGAGGAGGCACAGACTTTTCCTGCTGTTGGACCACCAGGGAGGTAGGAAAAATATATGGGGGGCAATGTGAAGATGATGGGGGCAGTGTGAGGGCAAGTTAAAAGCTGATGGGAGCAAGTTGGAGCTGATGGGGGCAATGTGAGAGCAAGTTGGAGGTGATGGGGGCAAGTTGGAGCTGATGGGGGCAATGTGAGAGCAAATTGGAGCTGATAGGGGCAAGTTGGAGCTGATGGGGGCAATGTGAGGCCAAGTTGGAGCTGATGGGGGCAATGGAGCTGATGGGGGTAAGTTGGAGCTGATGGGGACAAGTTGGAGATGATGGGGGCAATGTGAGGGCAAGTTGGAGCTGATGGGGCAATGTGAGGGAAAGTTGGACCTGATAGGGGCAAGTTGGAGCTGGTGGGGCAAGTTGGAGCTGATGGGGCAATATGCAGCTGATGCGGGGCAACGTGAGGGCATTATGGTTATGTGGGGGATAATGTGGAGATTTGGAGCATTGTGTAGGTGGCCAATGGGGAGGGGGCGCTTCAGATTTCTTTGCCTACAGGCTCCTGAGATGTAAATCTAGCCCTGGTCCATTGGGCTTCACAATACAGCTGTGGATTCATTGGCAGGTCTGCTCACAGGGGATCAGATATGCCGACAGGGCAACTATCAGACGATAGTTGCCCTTGAAGTCTTTAAAGATCAGAGTGCACAACCATTTGGTCCTTAAAGGTATAACTTAAAGATATTCAGTATAGGTATTATTCATTCTGTTTTAGGCTCACAAGTTGATAGAAGGCTTATACATGCCTTGGATACCTCTCTGACACTCAAAGGGTTAAGCTTCACAATGTGTTGGAGACATTTCTAGCATCCAAGGGGTTAAAGAGGAAACTAATGTGAAGGCAGATCTGTGCAGATTACAAAATATATATATGCCTTCCCTGGCAGGTGGGACTCAGACATGGCACTGCGAAGGTATTCTGGAAACAGAAAGTTAGAATAAAGGGAGGAAAGGGGAATGACCTCATGGAAGACAGCTGTGAATCATAGGACAAAAGGGGCTAATTCACAATTACCTGAAACATAGCAGACAAGTGAAAAGCTCCCCTAGGCGACCATAAAGCTAAATAAAAGCGATGAATAAGAATAGAGCCTCACTTGTCCTCCCTTTTAACCTTGCACTTTCATGCTGCCTCCTCAGTCCTGTTCTGCCGTTTACCCAGACAATTTTCATCTCGTTACTAATTGCCCCATCAAACTTACCACACCGGCCTTTTTCCTCTTCTTATTGTGTCTGGATATTAAACACACTTTTTTTTATTTTACCCTTTGCAAAAGATGAAACAAGACATGTTTTTTTTCTTCTTTTGTGTCCACAGGTAATTGTCCATAACCTTTCGACCTTCACCTCAGAAAAAAAATGTTAATTCTTTGCCTTTAATTCGCACCTACATACCAAGTGTTTATGGTGATATTGAAACTCAAAGCTAGTTAATGGCATACATACAGCTTGTAGTCACATCAAGCTTATTATGCAGGCTTTACACAAAGCCAGGGGACATTGAGATTCAACTAAACTAGTGTTTTGAATGATCATTCAGGGAAAGAAAAGCAGAGGCAGAATACCACACCAATACACTGCAATACACATACAGAGCTGAACAAATTTTGTGGAGGAATATTAACCCTTTGAGTGCCAGAGAGGTATGCAATGCATTGCCTTACACTGTGTTGCATACTTCTCTGGCACTCAAAAGGGCTAAACTTTTAAGGTACTCAAAGCATTAAATAGATAGTACTGTCCAAAAAAAATCTGTATACGATTGTTCATAGTAATTTGTTATAATGCGTAGCTTATTTTAAAATCGAGTTTACCTCATATTCTTCTTCAAATTTGATTTAAAAATTTCCCCCTCTCACCCCATTCAATTACTTCAAGGAAGATCCAAAAGCTGGTTTGAACGGATTGCAACATGGGACAATATTGTGTCAGCATAAGGAAAACCTTGTCCTGCTTCATCAAGGGAGCAGGGTTTTCCATATACTGACAGATACAATATCGCCCCTCGCTGCGATCTGTCTGGTTAAGTGATCGGCTTTTGGACCTGAGGGATATCTGCCTGACATAATTGAAAGGGGTAGGAGGGGTACTTTTATATCGAATTTTAAGAAGAATAAAAAGGTAACACGATTTTACAATATGCTATGAATCATAACAAATTACAATGAACCATTCTATACAGAGTTATTTTTCGACATTACTACTCAGCCCTTCATCCTTGTGAGGTCAATAAATGAGTACCATTGATTGGGTAATAATAACATCTATTATTCAGCTGCCGATTTGATTAATTCCGAGAGCGTGCGCTGAAAGTGCTTTGAGTCCCACTGGGAGAAAGACGCTATATAAATACTAGTTATCATTATTATTATCTCTTTAATCAGAGTGTTATACACTTATTTTGAACACTTAGTAATAATAAACCTCCACTTACCTTAACATGGAACTGTCACTGTAACAAATAAGTGATTTTTAAAGAGCTTTCAAAATCAACATTATTTAAGTTAGCCAATTTTTTATTAAACCTGTAGATTGTCAGATATTGTGTTGCAATGCACTGGATACCTCTCTGGCACTCAAAGGGTTAAAACAATAGTTTAGGAGATAATTTGTCAGTTTACACACATTAGACAGTACAGGTCGGCATGCCAGCTATATACTAACATTCCACACTGCTGTTCCTCCCACCTGCCACTACATGCCAGACAGTACCAGCTACTGGGCAAAAACTGACAAAAAAATAAAGCTAAATATCTCAAACTACTGAATGAGTTATATATAAAAAAAATAACAAATAAAAGTGGTTCTGAAAACTCTTTCAAAAGCTCGTTTTTGTTAAAAAGCGATAGTTCAGTTTTCCGAGCAATAAATCTTAATGACTACTACGAATACATTCAGAATAAATTGGTTGCCCCAAATTAATATTTAAAGGGATAGTAATGTTTCAAAGTAAAAGCAGCTCCAATTAATCTTCATAGTATTTGGGCCATATTTTAAGATAGTAAAATATCAGTGTCCAGCTACAGACTACAGCAAAGTTCAAATGCAAAAAAAAAAAAAAATCAACCCCCCCACACAGTAAATAGATATATGGGTCACCTGCCTAGGTAGAAAAAAACATCTATTGAGCATCTGATTAAGTCATCTGTGCACAAGCAGAGAAATCCTAAGGATACGGCCTGTTAGCGGCCCATATGGTTAGGGATAGGAACCACTGGTCTAGAGGGTTCAGTAAAGCATTCAATGATCCCCCATCTGAAACTCCAGGGAGTAAAGCACGCTACACACTAAACCAGAATCCTGACAGCAACTGTACTAGTAATATGTAAGTCATCCTTCTTTGTAGTGCTCCGTTGAATGCTACAGACACCTCCTAATCCTTTGAGTACCAGAGAGGTAGCAAACACATTGTGTTGGCTCCCTTTCCGGCACTCAAAGGGGGAATGAAATATGATTGCAAAAATACTACTTACTATCACTTCAAAGAATATGATAGATTAGATAGATTGTACGCTCTTCTGGGCAGACACCTAACTACCACTTGGTTTTGTCTGTCATAATAATTGTTACTTATGTTACTATTACTTTTCACCCCATCGTACAGCTCTGAGGAATATTCTGGCACACAGTAAATGAGAATAAAAATGATAAGTTTAATAATACACAGGCATATAACAGCCAGAGCTCATTAGTCTTTAAAAATGAAAATAAAAATATTCATTTACTAGTTTGGTTGACTTTTCAAATGCCCCTATGTAATACACGTTTTATATTATCCCGGTGTGTTAATCTTCCAAAATACCCTGTAGGAGACTGGTGATGCAGTATACACCAGATCTGTACTATACTGCAATATGAGTCCTCAGAGGTCTTGTCATCAAATGTGTTATGGGAAACTGGACACATGTAGCTGCCATGTTTTAACACTGAAGGCAGGAGATTTGTGTTAACACCATGACACAACTCTAGTTAAATATAAAAAAGTCAGACTTTTTCTTTAACCCTTTAAATGGTAAAGACGACTTAATAGCACTCAGAAGCAATATGTTGTGGATGTCGCTATCATCTGGTGGCGGTTAAATATTAACCCTTTGAGTGCCAGAGGGGTACGGAACGCATTGCGTTCCGTACCCCTCTGGCACTCAAAGGGTTAACGACATCCTAAATAAGCTCAAAAGAATTGGTTCCGATTTAATCACAAGAGCAGAGAGCAGACTATACGTGATTTGACATTGCGTTGGGTAATATTAGGTCAGATATGGCCAGCTGAATTTCAACACCAGTGCTGACTGCATTCCCGAAAATCAACACTCCCCGTTTTTAAATGGAAAAAGTTCACTATTTTTAATAACATGTTTTGAGGTTAAGATCAAACAGAGGGTGTTGAAAGAAGCAGAGTGGAAATGTTTGTAGAGGTTGCTCTAGTATTCTCTTTCTCGTTTTCTCTAAAGCCCTTGCTTCCTTAAAGGAGAACTAACACCTTATAATAGTAATTCCCCCCACTTACTTTACTATGGCCAGAAAACCCTAATGGCCCCTATGAATTTGGCCCTTGTGCCTTTTCTGAATAGATAATATCTTCAGTCAGTCCTGGATGTCATGTCCATGGGGGCGGACATGGTAATTACTAGCAGGACCATAGGATTTAAAACTCCACCCACTGAACATGGTAATCATAATCTCTTTAAGGACCAGAAGTGTGTGCAATGCATTGCTTTGCAATGAGTTGTGCACCCAACTGCTCCTTAATCCTGTGAGTGCCAGTCAAATATTCACACATTGCTTTGCAACGCATTGGACACCCCTCTGGCACCCAAAGGGTTAAAATGTAAAAAGTCTTCACCTACTTCAGTAGGAAAAAACTGCCATCGACTGTCATGTCCACCTCCATAGACATAACATTCAGGATTGATTGAAGATGTTATCTGATGAACAGAAGACACAGGAGAAATATCCATAGAGAATATCATGATTTTCTGGTCACAGAAAGGTAAGTGTTGTGTGGGGAGATACTCTTCTTCACCCCATGAATTAATGAGAGGTCTTTAAAGTATTGAGAAGCAATGTGTTGGAGATCTCTCTAGCACTCAAACAGTTAATCTCCGTTCTATTTATGTAACATCTGACTAGATCGAACGCCAGCAATCCCAGGTGTTAAAAATATTTCAGGCCCCCTTAAAAAAAAAGTTAGAAAAAAGGAAAAAAACATCTTTCATATCCAACAAAAAAAGTGTCTCCAAGCTGGCAGAGGCATTTCTAAGACTTGTTAATACTTTGAAATTCCATCGCAGTTTCTGGATTCCACTTGCTGTTGCCTCTTAAATGGGAAGCATGCCAACAAAATAACCTGCTGCAATAATTTTAGCTCTTGTTTTACTTAATTAAGTCCAGTACCGTCAAACACCTGTTTTTTTATCTGCTAACAGTCTGTTGTGTGCAATGGCAGCAAAGATCTATAGGGCAATGAACATTGATTGACACAGATGTTAAAGGTGAATTATACCTTAGGAATAAATGGCGCTTAAATTGTTTAACACACATTAAGGTGTGATAAAAAGGTGATAAAGCGGAGATGACTTCTCCAGTGATATCACTTCTCCAGTTTCCATGTTATTCTATAGAAACTATGCCCTAAGATCACCAAAGTTGGAGAAATCTTAATTCATAGGCTCTAGAGAGTAAAATAAGACTTGGAGAAGTGATATCACTGGAGAAGTCATCTCTATTTTATGACTTCTTTATCACCCATTAGTGCATCTCCCCCATTGACTTACCTAGGCATGTCCTTCATTCAGCAGTCAGGTATATCTACCTGTTTATTTGTTGAATTATATTTGCTGCAGTTTTCTGTATATGGTGATCTCTGTTGAAATCTGCCTTTAGATCACACCTCCTCAAAGCAAATAATGGATGTCAATAAACCTGAAAGACTAAGGGACGCTAGTCTTATCAGACTGTAAACTGAAACATGTAGTAGTAGACTGAAACAGAGATCAAATTCAAATAAAAAAAGTATCCTATATAATAATTCGCTAAATTGTGTGTAACGCCGCGACATGCGCAGTAGACATTGCTGCACGTGCTGCAGTCATGCTCAGTAGAGACTGCCCGCGCAGCGGCTGATACAGAGCTGGGCACTCCGAAGGAGAATCCAGCTCTGTATCAGCCGTGGCGTGGGCAGTCTCCACTGCGCGTGACTGCCCCGCGACCGGGTTGCAGTGGCACTGTGGCCTGTGTAATGGGCTGTTCAACTAGTATAGATATAACTGAGGCTGTAACCTCCCACCCAGTAAGCAAACCAACTAACAGACTACCATACAGGAACCAATTCCAGTTGGCAAGGATGCTACAAAACGACTGCTCTATTACTTGTTATTAATATCATGTGATCAGTTTTCTTGCAATCCTTTAGGATAAAATTAATTGTGAAATGATTATGAAAGTCTTTATGAAATATGTTTGAGTGTATTCTCTGCCAGTGGCTTATTTCAGTATTTAAATTTTACGTAATGAGTGACTTTTGTGTTCTAAGGACATATTTTTATGTTAATGTTATATGAATTAAGGTCTGATAGATAGTGGAAGTGACAAAGGGGAATTGAGATTACTGTAAAATCTTAGGTGTAATACGCACCTGTGTATAAGACCCAGGTGTAAATTATACCCAATATTTTGGGGAAAAAAACAGTGCCTATGTATAATACGTACACTTGTTTTCCTTCCTTCTACCCATAAAAAAATACTGTATATTTGCATCATTCATTCTTTCTTTCTTTCTTTCTTTCTTTCTTTCTTTCTTTCTTTCTTGTCCTGCATTCATTAATGATAATGGCAGTGCCCTGATAATGGCATTGCCGTTTGAGGACCTGAAGATCCTTACAGAACACTACTGTAGATGCAGTGTGCATAGGTCAATGTATGGAAACTACAGTAGTGCTCTGTGAGGACCTTCAGGTCCTCAAAGGGCACTATCATTATCTTTAATGAATGCAGGTCCTGACAGGGCAGTGTGAGAAGTGGCAAATGCCACCTGCTTCAGAGATGTACCGGTGGTCTCAGAGGGTGTGAGTAGAGGGAGGGGAAGGTGACAGCATATTTAGGAGAAGGGGAACAGGCCGTATTTTTATTTTTAGTTTTTTTACTGTCATGTATAATACGGACCCCCCACTTGTCATAAGGTGAAAAAGGGCAAAACTGTGCATATTATATCTGAGATTTTAGGTACTTGTACACAGTATACTGTTATGCTGAGAGGCCAATTTTTGCCTTACATGTGAGTGTGATACTACCCATCAGTTTCAATGTATCATTAAAATCCCTTTTCATATTGCACTAGAGTGGTGGTCACATTCTTCTCTCCCTATCCCAATATCTGTAATTATACAATTTATCCACCATAATGGAAAATTTTCCTCGACATTATCATTTCTGCTGATCTGATCTTTCAATAGCAGGTATCACTTGGATCATGCCCCAGGTCTGTTCCCTTGGGCTGCATTGTTAGCCACAGTTGACCAATGGGGGCCAGAAAAGAACCCCTGCTGTTCCTTCAGTAGTCTCATGAAAGAGACTGGACTGTGACATTCAGAAGTTTCGCAGTTCAGTCTTGTTTGGCTGTGTGTGCAGACCTCATAGGCTCTTGAGAAGGGCTTCCATGTCAGAGAATAACGATGTATGGAGGCTTCACGTGTAATCCATGAAGAGGCATTCCAGCCTGATGCCAGCTGGAGTGGGTGGGATCAGACACCAAATGTCTGATAGGAGACATTTTGTGGCTGCTTATAGTAGCCTGAACTATTTGATAAGCCTGGTTCCATAGAAGCTGACTTAGTGAAAAGTGATATTTGCCCTTTAAGGACTGAACCTGGGAGCCCCTGGCCAAGATATCTATCTAATTTAATTTTTTGGCATAACATATAACCACTATAAAGTATGTTGATTAATATATAAACGTAAGGAAAAATTTATGTGAGCCAGATGTGATAATGGGATGGATCAGTTTCCATTTTTCTTGGCATTGATCTTTTCCACTTTAAACATGTAATCATTTGGTTCTCCTATGCTATTCATCTTATTAGGTAATGAAATGCCACCTTAATTAAATCTGCATATTCCAAAATGTCATTAAAATCTACCTGATTGTCATGTTAGCCAAAAGACCAGAAAATGTAAAGTTAAGGATATGTTTGTACTTGTACCGTATGCTAGTTGCAAAACTTGTGGTGTACCAGTGATGTTTCATATGCTAATTATTTTTTTCAGTGATAGTTATTTTGCTAATGATAATTTTCATTGAGGTTTCATATATCAATGGAACTTTTCAGTGACTTTTCATATGTTAATGAAGCTCTGTCCTGATGAAACCTTTCACAGTCATTGTGAATATTTCCTAAACTAGATATCCAAGCTTTTTATTTTGAAATATATAAAAAAAATTCAAGGTGACAGTTCCATATTAAAGATATCCACCAAAATTGGTTTATTGTTAGCGTAACAGCCCAGTATCTAATTATAAAGTGTTCTAATAAATTATATTTTAGACAATGAAGTCCATCTCACATCCAGTCTTGGCACAAAACAATATAGTACTTTACTACTGATGTCAACATTTTGGTGAGTCTATGTGTAGCTTAATCAGGACAAGATCCTGTCATGATGGCAGTGCTCACAGACGCATTGAAATTATATCAGTAATAAACTACCAAATTGTTTGGGAACATGGACTTCATTTTCCTGATTTAATTTTTGGGACTTGCAGTGAATCCTGGCCAGGCGTAAACCCACATTTTCCACTAAGGGGTTTCTGAGAAATAAAATGTCTGTAAAATAATATCTAGCATTTATTTTGTGTACTTCTGTATCCACAACTTGCAGCTTTCTTCCATCTGTTGTTAGATTACATCTCCTATCACTTTCAACCTGCAGCTATCATGTATTAATTGCCCACCCTGGACATAGACATACACATAACAGGAGCAAGCAATTATCTTTATCGGGGTGTTAAAGCTTTGTGCCCCTCTGATCATATCCTGTATTATAATTTGCTAAGGATGTTTGTCAGAAGCCATCATGTGCAGTAGAGAAGGTTGTGCATGCTGCAGTCATGCACAGTACTGACTGCCTGAACACGCCGAGGCTGATATGGAGTGGGGTGCTCCAAATTCAGACCGGAGTCCTCTTGGTCCCAGGAAGGTGTGCAGAGAGGACTCTGGTCTGAATTCGGAGTGCCCCGCTCCGTATTAACCGCGGCCTGTTGGCAGTCAGTACTGCGCATGACTGCAGCGCCATCAGTGTTGACCCGTGTACACGGGCTTTAAAACTAGTAGGGGATATTTGGATAACTGAACACCCTCTTTCACTTTGCCCTAGCCAGTCCAATGAGCAAACAGCATCATCTACATAAAGAGTTAAGTATCACTTGTAGACTTTTTAATTTTTTATTATAAATCTTACTCGATGTACACACATTATTTGCTTTGCAATGCATTGGAGACATCCCTACCATCCAGAGTATTAAATGACAATTTCTATTTACTTATTCATTTAGTTGCATTTAAACTGAATGTATTAAAGAAGGGAATTTCAAAAGAATGAAATGTAAAAGTCAATTGTAGGTTTCACAGGTACTGAAGCAGGTAGAGGACCCTTTCTTTCTCTACGACAAGTTGGCAGCAAGACAAAACCAGGATACCGCGGATTCCAAATGAGTTTATGTTTTCTAACTGGCCTTGTATGCATCAGTACCAAACTACAAAAGACTGAGTTCCAGGTCACCCAGGGGTTATGCCTTCCAATTCAGAAGTAATTGATCTTTGTAAATCTTGCTACTTTTTCCCTAATTATTGTAGTGAGAAATTGGTACCTAATGACATTAAAAGACATTAGAAAAACTATGCGGAGAATTCTCTGACACAAAGGGGAACTTTGAAGTTGATAGCAGAATGTAACAAAAAAGAAGGAATAAAGTCAGTGAGGTGGGTGTAGGGTGGTGGGAAAAAATAGTGATGTAGTTGGGGAGGTGGAATTACTACATATCCCATTTTGGGATATTATTATACTTTTCTTAGTACCCTTAAGTGAGCGGACATGTTAAATGCATATTTTACCCTTAAATCAGGAAACAGTGCAACCTTGTCCAGACAAGAAGTGGACCCTATTTTAATCACTTAAGGACCTCAGTGGAGTGTAATGTATTGCTTCTCACCCCTCTGGTACTTGAGGGGTCAAATAACAATAGTAATATCCAAACCTGTTCCATTTGTTCTATTCAAAACTGTATGATCATTTTCCTGCATTGTAATTGATTACAATGGCAAACTAATTGCTATATGAAATACCTGTTACTCAAAATGCTTTTTGGCCCTTTCATAACATAACAGTCGATATTGTACATGTACTGACCTTACAGAATCATTTAATTCATCCCTAATTATGACTTGTTGAACTTGTGAAGTCCACAAAACTGTCAGCATCCATTTTGTCTTTGCCGCTACCCCCAGAGTAAGGCTTGTTATGTCCAGCCCTTGCTTCACAACCTCACTTCCCTTGTAGACACAGGAAATGATGTAATTGCTCAATGTTTATTCCTGTGCTGGCTTGTGTAATATTGAAAATAAATCATGGTGTTTGGCAGGGCTTAAAATTTGAAGTCCTTTGCTACTAGCCAGACCTGAAAAGTTACTCACCACTGCAAGCCATAACATACACACCAGGGCTGAATTTCTACTCGCTAGGGCTAAATTTTCACTCGCCATTGGCTAGTGGCAAGTGGAAATTTTGAGCCCTGGTGTATGACACTCTCACAGAACCACATTCAAAGTACTTTACTAAGTGATAAGGAAGAAGTTATTAGGTGGTCCAATTTGTGGGTCATAGATCTAGGGTCTAAGAATAAGCTTAGCAATTTATTTCTACTTAAGCTTAATTCAACATTAATGTGTGTGTGTATGGGGGGGGTGGAGATTCACAGAGGAATGAATTATTGTAGTTCCTAAGTAATTTTACAAAGCAAATGTTTTTATTTCAAATGAGAATTTTTATAAGTCTAACCCCGATGGATTCAAGAGATGTCTCCAACACAAACACTTGTGTTGTCATTGAAAATGGATATATATCTGTAGGCTCATATGTAAGTATAACTTTCCACTCAGTAATTCCCACTTACACTGATTTCTAGGGTAGAAATATGTTCAGAAATGTATAAATACTTATTTTATGTAAACAAACTGAACTGGAGAGCAGCTGATCAGAGACTGCTCTTCCTGTCCCTGCGCTTTGGCAGATCACATCAGCATGAAGGCTGATATCACATAACAGGCATTTTAATGCATGGACATATATGGCATTTACTGGGAGCTTCTTGTTCCGTGGGGACTCACCTTGGGTTCCTATTTGTCCTGTTTTACTATAAAGAACTAATTTAATTGTGTGGTAAGATAGTTAGGGTCCAAAATAAAACCATTATTATTATTATTATTGTGTCTGCTTTTCCTATTAATTTTAAAGGAACACATCTACCCAATGTAACCATCACATAAGAAATGTCTACCCAACTTAACCTTTGAATGATATCTGTTTTGAGACATCTAGAACATCCAAAGTGCTAAATGGATCCCAAATATATTCCTATATTTAGGGTCTCGGCCACAATTTCTCCAGGGGCCTCAGAGGTTCTTAACTCTTTGAATGCCAGAAAGGTATCCAATTCATTGTGAATCTGAGTACCAGAGGGGTATCACGGTGCCCGTGATTGCCTCCAGCGACTGAGTGTACAGGCGACATTGCCTTACTTCCTGGTTGTCGCGCAGAAGCACAGTTGCTATTCTTATTGGCTGCTGTTAATTGCCAGAGTGAGTCTCTTCCTACATACTAGGCCTTATAGGCCTCAGCCTGCCACTTCTCCCTTGCCCTTTCGTGGTGTACCTGTGTGCTATTGCTCTTGTGATTCCGATGCTCAATTCCTGTGTATGACTCCTGGCTTGTTTTGACTTCAGCTCCGTTTGATCCCTGACTGCTGCCCATTCGAATTGACTCCTGGCTCTGGCTGACTACCCGCTCTAGGTTTGACTCCTGGCTCTGGCTGACTACCTGCTCCGGTTTGACCTTTGGCTTTGGCTCACTACCTGTTCCATACTGACCCGGCTCTGGCTGACCTTGATCCTCAATACCCATGGCCTACTGTCTCCGCTCACACTCCCTCATTCGAGCTGTGCTCAGTTTGTGTCAGTCCGTGTCACTGGCATTCTCGCTATCTCCTATCGGCGCCACTGGGTACCTTAGCGTACTAGGGCCTCACGGCCACCGCTGCCTGTTAGACTACCCTAGCGTTCTAGGGAGTTCCAGTCACCGCTGCCTGTTAGACTACCCTAGCATTCTAGGGAGTTCTAGTCACCACTGCCTGTTCCGTTACCCTAGCATTCTAGGGAGTCTCAGTTACCACTGCCTGTTGGTTACCCTAGCGTTCTAGGGAATATCAGTTACCGTTGCCTGTTGGGTTACCCTAGCGTTCTAGGGAATATCAGTTACCACTGTCTGTTGGTTTACACTAGCATTCTAGGTAATATCAGTTACCGCTGCCTGTTGGTCTACCCTAGGGTTCTTGGGAGTCCTGTCTCTGAGCTTTACCTTCGTAAGATATCTGGTGTATTTCCCTCTGTTCTCAGGGGCTTTACAACTGCTCCTGTACTAGTAGCTACTACCATCTCTGCTACTAGCAAGTGCCTTCAGTCAGAGTGGTATTTACCTCTATTCAGACGGGCAATCCTTTGGTTGTTCCTTACTTGCCCAGTGAGGGTTGGGGAAGTGCCCAGACACTGTCCTTACACCTGGTCCAGTGAGGGTTGGGAAAGTACATTTTATATTATGCTGTTCTATTTCTCAATAAAGATATTAATTTTAATCATATCTGTACTTGTCCGTGTTGTTATTCCGAAGTCACCCTGTGACAGTACGAAAGGGCCATGGACTCTGAAAGTACATATACTGGTATCTGACAGTTGTCTATGGCAATGCAGATGCGTCTTAACCATACAGTGCATCTTGACAAGCCTGCGCAACTACCAGTGGCCTCCTCGGTTTCAGCATCGGTAGTAACCACTCAGGTGGAAAACATGATGTATAGAGGGCTGTCCGGAGCCGCTCGACTCCCACTAAGATATGATGGAGAACCCACGTTGTGCTGTGGATTCATAAATCAGCTTGGAATTTTTTTGGAACTTGTGCCTATGCTTTCCAGAGCAAAAGAAGCAAAGTGGGCTTTATGATTTCCTTGCTGACCGGTAGAGCTTTGGCATGGGCCAACACCTTATGGGAAACAGCCAAACCCATAACATCGAACTTTACTGAATTTGTGGATGTCTTCCGTAAAATATTTGATGTTCCAGGCTGAGCAACCTCTGCCACAAAAATATTGATGACCAATCGCCAGGGCTCCCGTACAGTAGCAGAATACGCTATTGAATTTTGTACAGTAGAGGCAGAGGTAGGCTGGAACAACGAGGCTCTGGTGGCGGCCTTCTCCCAAGGGCTTATTGATATTATTAAAGATGAAACGGCAGCCCGTGAGCTGCCAAAGGATCTAGATCTGTTTATCTCCTTTGCTATATTGATTGATACCCGCATTAGAGAAAGATCCTCATTCAAGAACCACAAGCCAAGGCTTGAGTCTAGACGGATGACTAACTGGGAGTTCCCACCCATGCCTCCCACACCTCCCAAGCTGCCTAGTGTTGAGGTTGGTAGGGCCGAACCTATGCAAGTTGGTTTTGCACGTTTGTCCAGGGAGAAGCGGTCCTTCCGTCGTAAAGAAGGTCTATGTCTGTACTGCGTTAAGGCTGGACATATGCAAAGGGCTTGTCAGGTACATCCGAAAATGCATGCACCTAGGATCCCTGAGGGGACAGATCCTAGGTGGGGTAAATTAGTCCCCAGACCCAGAACAGTATAAGCCCATCCTGCAATTGGCAATCTCTTGGGCAGCTTCCTCTCTTGCGACTCCAGCCCTGATTGAGTCAGGAGCTTCAGGCTACTTTATTGATGGCGAATTCGCTAAACAGCATAATATTCCCTTGGTGCCACGAGTCTCTCCATTGGCTGTGGAGGCGATCGATGGAAGACCACTAGTACCATCCCATGTTACACGAGACCTGTCCACTGTCTCTCAGAATAGGAGCTCTCCATGTGGAGACCCTACAATTTCAAGTCATTCAGTCTCCACATTACACAGTCATTCTGGGGTTTCCTTGGCTTCAGACACACAACCCCAGAATGGACTGGAAAACCTGTGACATCATATCTTGGTCCGATTACTGTCAGAAGTCTTATCTACAGCAGCCTACTAAGATTTTGGGTACCTCCCCCTCTATACCCTCAGAATACCAGTTGTTCAGTGAGGTATTCAGTAAGGGGGAGGCTAGCACTTTGCCGAAGCATAGGGCATACGACTGTGCTATTAATTTGACACCAGTCATGATACCTCCTAAGGGTCGCACCTACCCTTTGTTGGTGGAGGAGAACAGAGCAATGGAGGAGGACATTTCTGATGCCTTGGCCCAAGGCATTGTCAGGAAATCTTCCTCGCCCGTAGGGGCTGGATTTTTCTTTGTAAAAAAAAAAAGATGAGGAGCTTAGACCCTGTATCGATTATTGAGTCTGAACAAGCTGATGGTAAAAAATGCGTACCCCATTCCTTTGATAACTGAGTTGTTTGACCGCTTGAAAGGTTCCTCAGTATTCATGAAACTCGACCTACGGGCAACCTATAACCTAATCCGTATCAAAGAAGGACATGAGTGGAAATCCCCTTTCAATACTCGTAGTGGCCATTATGAGTATTTGATCATGCCCTTTGGGCTGTGCAATGCGCCAGCGGTATTCCAAGAATTTCTAAACGATGTTCTAAGAGATCTACTACAGTCCTACGTAGTAGTTTACTTGGATGATATCTTGATGCACTCTCCTACCTTTGAGACACATCGGAGAGATGTTACTTCTGTGTTGCAAAAACTGAGAGAAAACAAACTATATTGTAAACTTGAAAAATGCGAATTCAATAAAGATCAAGTTCCATTCCTGGGGTATGTAATCTCTGCTGACGGCATTGCTATGGATCAAAAGAAGCTCTCAGCAGTACGGCAATGGCCGCGTCCGGTGGGCCTGAAGGCCATACAAAGATTTCTAGGATTCGCAAACTATTATAAAAAATTCATACGGAATTTTTCTATGGTAGTCAAACCCTTGACTGACCTGACACATAAAGGGGCTAATCCCTCGGCTTGGTCCCCTGAGGCCAACAAGGCTTTTGAAGCTTTGAAGTCTGCATTTGCTGTGGCTCCAGTCTTGTCGCAGCCTAACCCTGTCTTGCCCTTTACCCTGGAGGTGGATGCATCAGAGACAGGAGTGGGGGCAGTGCTGTCCTAAAGACCCGAGCCTGGGAAGACCCTCATGCCTTGTGGGTTCTTTTCTAAAAAGTTGAGTAAGGCCCAGAGCCTAAATGACATAGGCGATCGCGGGTTGTTGGCCATTATTCTCTCTTTCCGTGAATGACGTCACCTCCTGGAGGGGATGAATGCTCCAGTCCTGATCTTGATGGATCATAAAAATTTGACATACCTGTCTGAGGCTAAGAGACTGTAGCCACGACAGGCCAGGTGGGCACTGTTCCTGTCCAGATTTAATTTCGTGGTCTCATATCTTCCAGGGTCCAAGAATATTCGATCTGACGCTCAGTCTAGGCAATTTGGGCCAGACTGCTGGAGACATACCACTCCTTGAGGGTGGCTGGACATATTGGGTGTGACCAACTAATCTGGTCAGTATCTCAGCTCTTTTGGTGGCCCAGTCTAAGAGCAGATTGTACAGCTTTTGTGGAGGCCTGTTCCGTTTGTGCTCGTGCTAAGACTCCAAGACACCTTCCTTTGGGGCTGCTCCAGAAGGTTCTGAATGGCAAGCGCCCATGGTCGCATGTATCCATAGATTTCATGGTAGAGTTGCCAGTGTCCAAGGGGTGTATGGTCATAGTAATGATAGTGGATCGCTTTTCCAAAATGGCTCACTTTGTCCCTCTCCAGGGACTACCTTCCTCCAAGGAATTGGCTGTGGTGTTTGCTAGAGAGGTGTTCCAACTTCATGGAGTACCCAAGGTCTTGGTCTCTGACCGTGGGAGTCAGTTCGTGTCAAGGTTCTGGAGGGCCTTCTGTGATCAGATGGGCATTAAACTGTCATTTTCCTCGGCTTATCATCCCCAGATGAATGGTGCTGCTGAAAGATCCAGCCAGGGGTTGGAACAATTCTTGCGCTGTTTTATCTCTGACCATCATGATAACTGGGCTGACCTGTTGCCGTGTGCTGAGTTTGCCAGGAATTGTGCCATAAACTCCTCATCTGGGAGCTCTCCCTTCCTGATCAAATATGGGTTCCAACCATTGCTGCTCCCAGACTCCTTTCAAGCGCAAGACATTCCGG
This sequence comes from Rhinophrynus dorsalis, assembly GCA_037306005.1. Taxonomy (NCBI): domain Eukaryota; kingdom Metazoa; phylum Chordata; class Amphibia; order Anura; family Rhinophrynidae; genus Rhinophrynus; species Rhinophrynus dorsalis. The sequence continues at coordinate 87,280,811 of CM074724.1, read as the reverse complement.
CTCTGGATGAGCATATTAGGCATCTCCGCTCCACATGGGCACAGGTTCAGAATATCCTGCGAAGGTCCTCAGAGAGCTATCAGAGGCATGCAGACCGCAGGAGGCGTCCTGCTTCTGTTTTCCAAGTTGGGGATAGAGTGTGGCTGTCCTCCAGAAACCTGAATCTCCAAGTACCTTGCAATAAGCTGGCTCCACGTTTTGTAGGTCCATACCGGGTACTTCACAGCATGAACCCTGTCACTTATGCCTTGGACCTTCCTGTGGGTATGCACATTCACAATGTATTCCATGTTTCCCTGTTGAAGCCTTTGGTCTGTAATCGATACACTTCTACTCCAGTGGTGCCTGGTCCTGTGCGCATTCAAGACCACAAGGAGTATGAAATCCAAAGCATTCTGGACTCCCGTAGAGTCCGTGAGCGCATTCAGTATCTTGTACATTGGAAGGGCTATAGCCCTGAAGAGCGTTCCTGGGTGAATCAGTCTGATATTCATGATCCTGTTCTGCTGCACAGATTGTATGCTAAGTTTCATAATAAAGTTGGATCTCTCCCGTGGGGGAGAGATCGTTGATGGACGGTACTATCACGGTGCCCGTGATTGCCTCCAGCAACTATGTGTACAGGCGACATTGCATTACTTCCTGGTTGTCACACTGAAGCACATTTGATATTCTTATTGGCTGCTGTTAATTGCCAGAGTGAGTCTCCACTTACATACTAGGCCTTATAGGCCTTAGCCTGCCACTTCTTCCTTGCCCTTTCATGGTGTACCTGTGCGCTATAGCTCTTGTGTTTCTGATGCTCGATTCCTGTGTATGAATCCTGGCTTGTTTTGACTTCGGCTCCGTTTGATCCCTGACTGCTGCCCACTCGGTTTGACTCCTGGCTCTGGCTGACTACCTGCTCTAAGTTTGACTCCTTGCTCTGGCTGACTACCCGCTCTCGGTTTGACTCCTGGCTCTGGCTAACTACCCTCTCCGGTTTGACCTTTGGCTTTGGCTCACTACCCACTCCGTATTGACCTGGCTCCGGCTGACATCGATCCTCAGTACTCGTGGCCTACTGTCTCTGCTCACGCTCCCTTGTTCAAGCGGTGCTCAGTTTGTGTCAGTCAGTGTCACTGCCATTCTCGCTGTCTCCGCTCTGCTCCACTGGGTACCCTACCGTGCTAGGGCCTCACGGTCACCGCTGCCTGTTAGACTACCCTAGCGTTCTAGGGCATTCCAGTCACCATTGCCTGTTCGGCTACCCTAGCATTCTAGGGAGTTTCAGTCACCATTGCCTGTTCCACTACCCTAGTGTCCTAGGGAGTCTCATTCACCACTGCCTATTCCGTTACCCTAGCATTCTAGGGAGTCTCAGCCACCACTGCCTGTTGGTTAGCTTAGCGTTCTAAGGAATTACCCTAGCGTTCTACGGAATATCAGTTACCATTGCCTGTTGGGTTACCCTAGAGTTCTAGGGAATATCAGTTACCACTGTCTGTTGGTTTACCATAGCGTTGTAGGGAATATCAGTTACCGCTGCCTGTTGGTTTACCCTAGCATTCTAGGGAATATCAGTTACCGCTGCCTGTTGGTCTACCCCAGCGTCCTCTGAGCTTTACCATCGTGTATTTCCCTCTGTTCCCAGGGCTTTACAGCTGCTCCTGTACTAGTAGCTACTACCATCTCTGCTACTAGCAAGTGCCTTCATTCAGAGTGGTATTTACCTCTATTCAGTCGGGCAATCCTGTGCTTGTTCCTTACCTGCCCAGTGAGGGTTGGGGAAATGCCCCGACACTGTCCTTATACCTGGTCCAGTGAGGGCTGGGAAAGTACATTTTATTTAATTCTGTTCTGTTTCTCAATAAAAATATTAATTTTAACCGTATCTGTACTTGTCAGTGTTGTTATTCCGAAGTCACCCTGTGACAAGGGGTATGTAATGCATTCCAAAACCACAGTGTAGTAGTTTCAAAAGAGTTCTGATAACAGGTTAAGACATGCAGATGTTAGTGGGGAGATGCCAACAATAACATAGTAGTTTAGGTTAAAAAAAGACTTGCATCCATCAAATTCAACCCTTTTCCTATTCTTTTTTATCGTTGTTGATCCAAAAGAAGACAACCCCCCCCCCCCTATAATAGTTTATTAATTGCTTCTCTAGCAGTGAAACTGGCCTACGCAAATTCTGGACTGTGAAACAGAATGGTGTTACAACAGGGGGCCTGAGTAGCAAACAAAGACAGGTGAAACCCCTCTCTCCACCTCTAGGCCCAGTGTAAAGTCTCATTATTAAGTAGGCAGGAAAAGAGAGAAAGTTCCGTCTCTCATCCCCTTTCACAAAACTGGAGAAAATATTAATATCATTCTGGAGCTTAAATGGCCAGAGCTATGATAGTGCCAAATTTACAGCCTTGTTTCTACAAATAATGTCGTGTTCAGATCCATTTTTTTCAGTAAAAAAAACAGCATCTCTTCATCTTATCTAATGAAGGACCAAAGCAATAACTGACTAGGAAGATCTCATAAAGATTACAGCTCTGTGCATAATACAAACCCAGCAATCTTCATTGTCAAAAGTATGAGCCGGATATTAAGGACTATCTTACATTTGGATTAAAAATGTGATTTCTGACATTCTCTCAAGCTCTATTGGTCTGTCAAATTCAGATTACACAGCACTAAATTAAATATTTTACAGAGAATTAATATGTATGTAGAAATAAGTAAGTGTATCAGTTTAAGTGTTTGAGAACTGTATGATTACAAAGGGAAATGTATCACCCAAAAATGAAAAACTCATATTTAATGTTAATTGTTAATTGATGTTAATTGATTTTCTAATGTTGTGGAGGAAGACCTAAAGGATTCTCTAAGAAAAATGGTGCAGTTCTATGCGTTGCATTCACCTCTGACTCTCAAAGAGTTAAGTGGGTCATGTAATCTCTTGAAAGCTAGAGTTCTCCAAGGCATTGTGAAACAATACCTTGGAGACCTCTCTAGCATTCATGTAGTTAAAAGCACCATTTCATAGTATTTGGGCAATGAAGAGTGTTATTTTAATACTGTCAGGGTTGTAGTTCAAGAGTAATTGAATTATAAAGTATCCCCCTCCCATCCCTTTTACTAATGTAACACTGCTCACCTCAGAGCTGCAAGACTGTCTGAATGGATCGCAGAGAGGGACAATCTTCAGTGAGCATAAGGAAAAACCTGTCAAGGGGGGCAGGATTTTCATTGTTCTCACAGTAAAAAGATTGTCCTTTGCTGTGATCTGTTTGGTCTTATGACCAGATTCCACATCTGAGTGGAGGTGTCTTACACTAGATAAAACGGGTGGGGGGATACTTTATCATTCAATTACAGCTGAACTACAACTCTGACAGTATTGAAATACCATTCTCCATGGCCCAAATGCTATGAAGATTAATAGGAGCTGCTTTTATTTTGAAATATTACTATCCCTTTAAAACAAAGGGAATTTTAGGAAATGTTAATGTATTCCTTATGTTGCATTTGGCTTGTCCAGAACTGCTCCACTATTCTAAATACATCAGACCTGCTATGGGCAGGACACTAATAACTGGTGAGTGTTGGGATTGAAATGTGTGTTAACCCCATGAAGTGTAGTTTTTCAAGTCATTGGGGACCTCTAGCATTAAATGGAATAAAACACATTTTTTAAAGTGGACCTGTCACTGTAAGTTTAGTTTGTTTCAAAGAGAATTAAAATCTTCCTTTTTTTGTACAGGCCATTTTTCTGTAAAACAAATTAATTTTGATACATTAACATTTATGTTCTGGTGGCATGGTATGTATCACGGTGCCCGTGATCCTTGAGCGACAGTCTTACTTCCTGGTTTACACTGGCTGCATTCTTATTGGCTCTGGGCTGTTGCTCCTCCCAGGGTTTGCCTTCAGATACACCTTCCTGTCACTATACCGGTGCCCTTTTGTGGTGTACCTGTATCTAGCGTTTTGAAGCTCTTGTTCCTGTTTTCCGTGTATGACCCGGCTCGTCTGACTACGTTTTGTTCCTGACGTTACTGATCCCGATTCCGTTGCTGACCTAGGACTGGCTGACTAACTCCTTGTGTACCGAACCGGCTTGGCTGAGTATCTGATTCCGTTACCAACTAGGACTGGCTGACTACCCCTTGTGTACCGAACTGGCGTGGCTGAGTATCCGATTCCGTTGCCTACTGGGACTGGCTGACTACTCTGTGTATTCCGACCTGGCTGGGCTAGTTCTGGCTGTCCAATTAGACTGGCTGTATCCTCCGTGTGTGCCGACCTGGTTGAGTTGCTGTTCTTGTCAGTACCAGGACCAGCTGTTATTCTCCTTGGTCCATTAGGGCGATACCAATTACTGACTGACCACGTTACATGCTCGCTTACCATAGCGCTGGTCAGCCCCATTGCTCCTTTAGCCATCTGGAGCTTGCTTGGGCCTATCACTCACATGTGTCTATGTTGCCTCCAGAGACCCTGTGCAGTAGGGTCCAGTCTAAGCCAGACTTCTGCCAGAGTTGCCTATACTTACCCTAGTGGTCTAGGGTCCATTACCGCCAGTGTCCAGTTTCCGTTGCCTCCGTTAACCCTAGTGTGCTAGGGCCAAGTCACTGCCAGATCTCCATCTCTGTTGCCTCCGTTAACCCTAGCGTTCTAGGGTCAAGCCACTGCCAGAGTTGCCTCCGTGTTGCCTCAGTATCCCCTAGCGTGCTAGGGCCCAGTCGCTGCCTAGTCTTGTTGGTGTTGCCTCATTAACCCTAGCGTTCTAGGGTTATACCGCTGCCTAGTCTTGTCGGTGTTGCCCCATTAACCCTAGCGTCCTAGGGTTTTACCGCTGCCTAGTCTTGTCGGTGTTGCCTCATTAACCCTAGCATTCTAGGGTCCTCTTGTTTCAGAGTCCTGTCCGTGTTGCCTCCGTTCACCCTATCTAGGGTCAGTTCTCTGCCAGAGTCTTTGTTGCCTCCACTCCCCTAGCCCACTAGGGGGTTTGCCCTGCAGCTACCCTTCGCTTATGCCACCTATTGCGGAGTGGGGCTGTTGAGGAGTTCCTTGTTCCTGAAGCTTCCTGTTGTATCCTGCCTGCTAGTCCTAGCTATTTTCAGTTTATCATATTATTACTCTGTGTGTTTTTCTCACCCTGACCCGTGTCAGATATGGAAGGTACTTGGTACGGACCTCATCTGGGCCTGAGTGGGGTATTTGCTTATTATTTCTCAATAAAGCTTTTTAATCTTACCTGACTGTCTGAGTGTTCTTTACAAAAACCGTGACAGTACGAAAGGGCCAATGACCTCAGACAATTCAGGTGAAGGTAGGTCCCAGAACATCCATTGGAGAATGGATGCACATGAGCAACCTCTAGATCAGTTGTTACTGGCAGTACAAACCATCCTGGAGCGTACCACTCACCTAGACAAACCTGTGCAGGCATCGGTGGCCACCCCAGTTTTGGAACCAATGTCACAAACGTTGAACCCCAGTATGCCTAATAGAGGGTTTTCAACTACGGCTCCTCTACCCTTGAGATATGACGGGAATCCCACCTTATGCCAGGGATTCCTAAATCAGCTAGAGATTTTTTTGGAACTGGTACCCCAGGCTTTTCCGAGCGAGAGAAGTAAGGTGGGATTCATGATCTCGTTGTTGACTGGTCGAGCGCTAGCCTGGGCAAACCCAATGTGGGAGACGGGCAAACCTATCACAGCAAACTTTAATGAATTCATAAGGGCTTTTCATAGTGTATTCGAGGTTCCTGGGCGTGCCACCTCTGCCGCAAAACGTTTAATGAGAATACAGCAGGGCCCACGAACAGTTGCAGATTATGCGATAGAATTTCGCACACTCGCTGCAGAGGTTGGTTGGAAGGATGAGGCGCTTGTGGCAGAGTTTGCACAAGGCCTAGATGACAAAATAAAAGATGAGATAGCCACTCGAGAGTTACCAGATGGGCTGTACAGATTCATTGAGTTTACTACACTCAATGATACCCGCATGAGAGGAGTCTCTACAAAGACCGTAAACAGAGGCCAACTACTGGTGGGTTGCCTAACCTATATTGCCCACCCATACCTCCCTCTCCTCCCACACCTCCGGGTACCACGAGCGGCAGTAGCGAACCTATGCATTTGGGGTTCACACGCTTATCTAAGGAGGAACAACTGTTCCAGCACAGACAAGGCTTGTGCCTGTATGTGGCAAGTTGGCTCCTCGGTTTGTGGGTCTGTTCCGGGTGCTTCGTAGAGTGAACCCTGTTGCCTATGCCTTAGAGTTGCCTGCCTCTATGAGAATTCATAACGTTGACTCATTAACCCTAGCGTTCTAGGGTCCTCTTGTTGCAGAGTCCTGTCCGTGTTGCCTCCGCTCACCCTATCTAGGGTCAGTTCTCTGCCAGAGTCTTTGTTGCCTCCACTCCCCTAGCCCACTAGGAGTTTGACCTGCAGCTACCCTTTGCTTATACCACCTATTGCGGAGTGGGGCTGTGGAGGAGTTCCTTGTTTCTGAAGCTTGCTGTTGTATCCTGCCTGCTAGTCCTAGCTATTTTCAGTTTATCATATTATTACTCTGTGTGTTTTTCTCACCCTGATCCGTGTCAGATGTGGAAGGTACTTGGTACGGACCTCATCTGGGCCTGAGTGGGATGTTTGCTTATTATTGCCTAATAAAGCTTTTTAACCTTACCTGACTGTCTGAGTGTTCTTTACAAAAACCGTGACAGTATGGTAATTTATGCAAATTTATGTTAATTGTTTGAAAATTGCTTATATTACAAACACCTAGATAGCACAACAGTTTTCAATTCTTTAGAAATCAAGCCAAATGATGTAAGAGGTTCTGAGCATCAACAAAGCAATGTTGCCTGTTCTGTGGCTAGTCACGGCTCAAGAGCATCACACTTTAGGTCTCTTGTGCCATTACAGAGGAGAAATTTCCACATACAGGTTAGACTAATCTGACCCATCATTTGGAACTGCCCCTCCCTTTTGGGAGGGATTAGTCTAATTTGTCTGTGGAAATTTATCCTCTGTAATGGCACTAGAGAGCTAAAATGTGATGTTCTAGAGCAGTGACTAGCCATAGAACAGGAAACATTGCATTTGTCCGTGCTCAGAGCCTCTCACATCTCCTGGCTTGTTTTTGAAAAACTCTTAGGGCTGTATGTTCAAAGGGATAATGACAAAAAAATGTGGTATGAAAGACAAAAATAAGTAATTGAATGCATGAACGACATATTTTCTATAGCGTATACGACAGGGTCGTATAGAGGAAAAGAAAATTTGTCGTAACTAATGACAAAAATGTCTTTCAAAAGACAAATTTTGGATGTTAAGAAAAAAAGTGGCAGGAACGTTTTCAGAATGTGAGAATTTTTGTCTTTAGTTAAGACTTTTTGTCGTTAGTTAAGACATTTTTAAAGACATATTTGGCGTTTGTTAAGACATTTTTTAAGACATTTTTGTCGTTAATTAAGACTTTTTTTTGCTGTTACATACGACAATTTCAGTCAGTACAAATGACATATTTCCAATCACAACCGACACTCTCTGAAAATATTAATGATCGCAATGACACTGTACTTTGAAAAGTCGTTACAAACGACAAAACCTATTTTGCTACCTCTTTGAACATATGGCCCTTGGATAATCCAGATGTGGACCCTTTGTCTCAGTGCCTTGGGAAACCAGCTGCGCCTCACTGACAAGGCATAAACAAGGCCAAACTGTATGTCTGGGTTTTTCTGGCATTTCATGTGCAGAGAGGACTTGCCCATCATTTTGGAAGTGGACTGCCTTTTTTGGGTGGAATTAGTCTAATATGTATGTGGAAATTTTTCCTCTGTAATGGCACTAGAGAGTTAAATATGATGCTCTTGAGCAGTGACTAGCCGTAGAACAGGCAACATTGCTTTTGTCCATAGTCAGAGCCTCTCACACCTCCTGGCTTGTTTTAGTTTTCAGTTCTTGTCAGGTCCTCTTTAACGTAAAAACAAATAATAATAACATCAGTAATAATATCCTCTAATACAGAGCCACCAATTTACATGCATCGCTGTACAGAGAATTTTTCAGGCAAAGTGAGTCCCTGCACCACTGAGCATAGGTGCCTGAGGCACAGGGAAATAAAGTGACTTGTCTGTTCTGTAAAAGTATGATGACAAATAGTTCCTTTCATTATTTTAGTGCTCTCCCTGAATTTTTAAAGAGCTATTTACTAACTGATTGACATATGCATTTGTCTCATAAGTGTTCCAGTCTAGAATCGTTTACTAAACGTGCTAGTGAACTACAAACATCCATCCAGAAATGGATGGTTTAGAAACCACTGTTTTTATCTGGTTTATATTAGAGCCAGTGAAATCAGTAAGGCAACTCTTTTGACTTCTAATCCAAATAATTCAAGTCCATAAACAGTCTGATCACTGCATTAGCATTGTTGCTAAATATTTCCCTTTTCTTAGTAAACTGTTTTTTAAGATAGTTATTGATTGTATCTAATATTGCTTACTGATCCAACTGTATTGTGAGTACCATTCTGGCTGAGACATATCCTTGTGGAAAAAAAATGCAGTCCATGCCATAACAAAATGGGTGTGGCCAGTGCAGCTGAGCAATCTCTCACAATCTGGCTCTCTAGGCAGTTGCCTGCTTTGCCTAATGGAAAATCCAGCCCTGTATAAATGATAAAGACAAGATCTCTGCTTATTAAGAAATCTACCTGACTGTTGCATGAAGGTGTCTTAGCTAAGAAAGTTCTTTTTTAAAAAACACATCTGTCCATATGTACAATAGCGAAGTAGAGAAATTCTGGGACAAACCATCTTACTCCATTGTGGACAAATAAAACTTGACATTTATTTAAGTGGGTCTTTTAAAACATAGAATGCTAGAGCGTTCCTCGAGTCACTGAAATGCAATGTGTTGACAACCTTGCTGGCATTCCAGGGGTTAAAAAGCTCCACTTAAATCAGTGGGAATTTGGGAGATTTTTTATTTGTCCCCTATGGTGGAGTTGGTTTGTCCCAGAATTGCTCCATTTTGCTTTTATACAGAGATACTTATGTACAAAAAAACCCTGCATCATAGGGAAAAAAATAAATATTCCCCTTGATTTAAATGGGGCTGTTAACCCCTTGAATGCTAGAATTGTGTCCAACACATTGTTTTGCAATAGTTTGGAGACCATTCTAGCAATCAAGGGGTTAATATTTTGAGTGCCAAAGGGGTACGCAACGCATTGCTTAGCAATGCGGTGCGTTCCCCTCTGGCACTCAAAGGGTTAAGAGCCTCATATAAATCAAATGGAACATTAGATAACCCCAATGGTGCATTTGGATTGCTTCAAAATGTCTTCTTAGTGCAACAGTCTTATTGACGCATAAGATGGCTAAGTGAAAGGCACAAAAACAATACTCCCATGGAACTTAGGCCTCAGTTCAAAGAAGTACAGTAAAACAGCCAGTAGGGCAAAAATGGCTAATGGCCCATACATAAAATGTGTCACTGGAGCCATTCAATTGCCCTACCAACTAAAACCACAACGAACGTTGGGCCACAGAACCTCACCTGTGGCCAACCGTTGGTCGTGTGTTTTAACCCTTTGGGTGCCAGAATGGTACACAACGCATTGCAAAACAATGCATTGAGTGCCAGAGGGGTATACAACTCATTGCAAAGCAATGTGTTGAGTACCTCTCTGGGACTTAAAGGGTTAAGTTCCCAAATATCATGCTAAATAGTGTCAGTAATGGGAATATCAAATGAAAAAGGTTAACGCTCAGTGCTTGAATTTAATTTTTTTCACAGAAGACACCTGGGCAACCTCCCAAAAGGTATCATGGAGGGGTATTTTTGACCTGCCTGAGGAACTTTTTGGAAAATGGGCACAAATATATTTTTTATTGGGACTACATTATAGCCAATGGCGAGTGAAAATTTAGCCCTGGGGAGTAGAAATTCAGCCCTGGCTGGTATGTTTTGGCTTGCAGTGGCGAGTAACTTTTCAGGTCTGGCTAGTAGCAAAGGACTTCAAATTATAAGCCCTGTGTGTATATATATATATATATATATATATATATATATATATATATATATATGTATATGCACATGGATTGGCATTTTTTTTCACATTGGGCACACAAATATTTTATATTATTGGAATACCATAACAGTTTAAACTCTTTAAGTGCCAGAGTGGTACGCAAAGCATTGCAGTGCAATGTGTTGAGTATGTCTCCAGCACTCAAAGGGTTAATGAATGGACAGTAGCTGACCAGGGTGCTGAAAACCCCACTGGACATCAGGGTTAAGGGTGTTTCTTTTCAGGTGACTTTTTTTTTTTTTTTTTTTTTAACGTAGTTGGATTAACCCTGTGAGTGCCAGTGGGATATGCATACCCCACTGGTACTCATAGGGGTAATTCTACTAACATTTTGACACTTTTTTTTTCATACGTTGGATGTATTGATATGGCGCTTAGGCCCCATATCAATACATTCACTGGTCACTTAGGTTTTTTTGTTTTTTTCCCCTTTCAATTCCTGCGTTGGCAGGTTAAAACATGCATTAGAGGACTCTGCCCCCAAAAAAGGTATAGGTCTAGATAGACTGGGGTCCCTTAAAGGAGCAGTAAACTTTTTTTTTATAAAAACACATATTTTACAGAGCATTTCCTGCTTAATAAAACAAGGTCACTCCCATCGCTGTCACATGTTTTATTCAAAAATTATAACAGTTTAAATAATCAGGAAGTGAATTTACTGTGTTTACTTCCTGATAGTTCTAACTGACAGGAAGTGACAGGCAGTTTCTATCACATTCTGTGGAGAACTGTATGTCTCTGACTTTTCTGACTTTCCTCTCCATTAGAATCTAACAGGAAATCTAATTAGAATTTGACCACTAGAGGGCACTGCTAATGTAAAAAAACATGGGTTTAAACTGTAATAACTCTGGCAATATAAATCTCTTGGCAGTGGGAGAACCCTTATTTTATTCAGTAGGAAAATCCCTACAATCTATATTTTTTCATAAAAAAGTTTACTGCTCCTTTAACACATGTTTCTGCCTAACTCAAGGAATTGAATGGGAAAATGTTATTTGTTTTAATAAGTTGAAATGGGCGCTAACGTGCATTTTTTTCTGCCTGTATTTCTTCATAGCACAGATAACCGATTTGTTTACCGTGCTCGAAAAAATGCCATCAGGATTATTTTGCATACGGGGTGATTTGAATTGAGGCCTTAACCCTTTGAGTGCAAAGCAATGCATTCCGTACCCCTCTGGCACTCAAAGGGTTAATGTACAGAAGAATACACTGTTCAGATATATTGCAAAAATGCAAGAAAAAAATGTAGGAATTCTTCTACCAAATGTGTCCAATGAAGCAGCAAACATCAGACTATATGTATTAAGTAAAAGAGGGACAGTTGAGCCGAGAAGTAAACATTTAATTTTATTTAAAGGAACACTGACATCACAAATTCAGTCAAAGCAGGGCTGCCCAAGTTCAGTCCTCAAGGGCCACCAACAGGAATTTCCTGATTATGCACAGATGGGTGAATCAGTGGATCATTCATTTTGAATGACTCACCTGTGCTTAAACAGGGAAATCCTTACATCCTGGCCTGTTGGTGGCAAGTGACGACTGACCTTGGACAGACCTGATTTAAAGGAACACTAGCACTTCTTATAATACGAAACTTCCACTTACCTTAGTCTGTGCAGCAGGGGTATTTTAATGTATCTGTGTACTCGTTGGGGGTCTCCAGTTTCAAGGGGCTTCCATCAGTCCCATATTTACAGAAAGGAGACAGTATAATCCTTTTGTCAGATGGCCAGTAATTAGTGAGGAAGACCTGCATAGCTGGGAACTTACCGGATTTCACCCGGAGACTCTGGATTTAGAGCAGTGTCTCCGGGTGAAAACTTAAATTCTCCGGTAATGGTATACCATATGTGCCCATATAACTTGTGACCTGTGCTACATCACGTAGCACAGGTCACATGATGAGATGACGAGCGGCGCTGCGTGTGAGGTGTCAGCCTGGGGCAAGACGAGAGCGAGAAGCAGGGAAGCAGAGAACCTGTACTGGCCACCAATGTGCAATGTTGTTATGTAAGTTCTTTGGAGTTAATAATTTCACTGTGGTGGGATGGCTGGGAATGAAGTTACATGCTTTCTTAACAATTTGGGTGCCAGAGCCCCTCTGGCACTCAATGGGTTAAACATGGGGTGAGCTATTACTGAAAGTTCCCAGGTATGCAGACCTGGTGCACCACATGTAAATATTGATCATTCCCCCACAAACAGGAAGGCGGGAAGGCTACAGTTAAACTTAAGGATCCTAAATGTTAATGTATGTTTTGGGGGACTCCATTCACATATCTTCCAGGGACCTCAGGGGTTCATAACCCTTTGAGTGCCAGAGGGGTAGGCAACTAATTGCAAAGCAATGAGTTGCGTACCCCTCTGGCACTCAAAGGGTTAGAAATGCCCTACTGTACAGAAAACCCTAATGGCAACTATGAATCAATTCTGCTAGGATTGGCTCACCAGAATTAATCTTTAACCCTTTGAATGCCAGAGACTTATCCAATGTATTGCAATAAATGCGTTGGATGCCTCTCTGGCACTCAAAGGGTTGATAAGTACTGGATATCATGTCCAGGAAGGCAGACATTATTGTTTTAGCTGGAGTCCAAAGCTCCCAACTTCTCCCAATGAAATATTATTAGGAAGGATGAATACCCTCAGAGGGAGGAGTTTGGGGTCTTGGAGTCCAGAAACATAGAATAATGTTAACTTCAGTGGGCATTATGTCCATATGTGTTGGAGACATTCTTAGCATTCGAGGGGTTAAAAGCCCCATTTAGCTCAAATGTGATTTTTACTTGTCCAGAATGGTGCATTTGTATTGCTTCAGAATTGATCATCTCTTGTTTTGTGCATACAACCTTGCTTATCTAAAATGCAGCAAATGTGTCTGACAGCGCCCCAAGCCAGCACACAGCTGTGACTTACATACATCATTTCTAGAAAGGAGCACTAATAGAGGCGTCAGGTCACACACTGAAGCAATGACATGGAAATCCAGAGGCTCCAGAACTAGAAATAGCTGGAAGGGAAATACCTGGTGCTGAAACCCAAGTGTCCCATAAGAGCCAAATCTACAAATTGTTTACATGGATACCTAATACCTTGGATTTGTGCTGGTAACTGTTTGCTTATCTTTCTTGGCTCTACTTTATGATTCATTGTGTTGTTTGCACACATCTCGGTGCCTTTTGTTTACAAATCACCTGTTAGTGTCTCTCACAGAGATGCGTCTTTTCCCAGGGAGGTATATACAACAAGACATACAATAGGTGTAGACAACTTATATGATTTTATTTTGGAAGATGTGAGAAATGGATATTTGCAGCAAGGCCAAAAGGTAATACTAAGACCTGTTTGACATGGGCAACAGAACTGTAGCAGAGCCCTGAAACAGTTTTCTATCCCGTGTTGTTTTACTCACATTCTCCTGCATTCCACAGATGTTCCACCGGAGAGTGGGGGAGGGGTGTTTTACAGACAACCCACGTGAGCGCCATCCAATAGTAATAAACTTGTGCACATATGGGTCGGGATACTCATTGGAGGTTCTTGCAACCTTCACCAGTGTTTATGTGAAGCTGCAATACAGACCTTCCTTTCCTTACTGCAACTGTACTGCATTCCTGAGATAATGCAGTAAAGTTGTAACTGCATTCCCATAATCCAGTAGTCACCTGTGTGAAAGGTACTGTAGTCTAGCATTGAATATTTCACAATGGTCGACATAACCAAAACAGGATCGCTGCATTTGTGGCATTGATGTGAAAGTGGCCTGACGTCTAAGGCAAGGATGGGCAACCTGAGCCCTCCCCCGTTCAGAGCTACAATTTCCATCATCCCCCACACTGCCTTTGCTGACTGTGGATAATGGGAATTGTAGTCCTAATGATTATAGGGCTTCAGGTTGCCCACATCTAGTCTTAGGGATTTTTCACCCAGGCAGCTGAAGTACATTAGAATCCCTGCTACTTTTCCATTGCCCAAGTAAAGAACTCACTTTCTCTTGTGTTCTCATGGCTATCCCATTAATGGGAAGACCTAGCTCATGACTGGCCCACCTAACAGTCATCCAAACATGACTGACATCCACGTTAGTCAGCCATTTATTGGAGGTAGCGATAAGCATTGCAACCTCCAATGTAACTCGTGTGAAATATCTGCCAGTAGCTCTATAGGTTTTGATTCAGAGCTGCCTTACTGCAACGTAACTGAATTTGTGTGAAGTTGCAGCATGTTGGATCTTGGTGTGTTCATGAGAGGCCATAGCTGTTCATTGGAAATCCACCATGGCCACCAGGCTACCAATGCATTACGAAATTCTAGCATTCTAGGGGTTAAAAGTCCAGATTAATTTTTATTTGTCCCATATGGTGCATTTTGATTATCTCAGAATTGTTCTTCTTTGTCGTTGTGCTTATTGCCCTTTGTGGTTTATTTATTAACAGCTGGGATAGTGGAGGAATCTCCAGTGGATTGCCAAACAATGCACTGGTGATGTCTCCATCATCTATGGGATAAACGGGCAAATTATGACTATGCACGGAAATTAACATATTAGCTAATATATCAATGGCCTTGAAGTAACTTGTACTCACTTATTTTGAATGAGCAAAAAAGAGTAACACTGTTAAACAATATCTTTATATTCCACTGAGGAGTTAAACAATATCTTTATATTCCATTAAGGAGAGGCACTAAAGTGTGATAATGATGAGATAATGTCTCTAGTGTGATAAACTCTCCAGTTGCTATATTATTCTATGGAGACTATGCACTAAGATCACGTTGTGGGAAGTCTTGCTGACGCTCAGTATATTGCCTGTTTCTCTTCCCTGAGTATGTTTGCAGATTCTAGACAGGGAAATACACTTCATCACTATTAATATCTTAAGGTTTTTGGAAACGGTCACAGGTGACAAATTGTACCCGCGGTAACATAGGGACATCTGACTTTGGGCTTTATGTACAAAAGAGAAGAGAAACAATTCTGGAGCAAACCAAATATAACAACCGGTACAAATAAATCTTCTCATTGGCTTAAATAGGGTTTTTAACCCATTGATTACTAGGGAGGTCTCCAACACATTGCTAGCACTCCAGGGGTTAAAAGTCCTATTTAAATCAGTGGAAGTTTTGGATTTGATATATACATTTTTCAGGGTTACAGCCTTGCAGAATGCATGCCTTATATATATCCCACGGATGAGGACTAGACAGACTGTTGTGTGAGGACACCTACCTAGGTAAGTGCTTCTGTTAACCCTTTGAATTCCAAAAGAGGTAACAAGTGTTTTACCTACACTAATAAGTTGTGTTTGATATTTTATCTGTAAGTGCTAGAGATGCATCTAACACATTATAAAAAATGCACTAAGGTGTGAGAAAGAGGTGATAAAGTGGAGATAACGTCTCCAGTGATATCACTTCACCAGTTCCTATGTTATTATATGGAGCCTACACAATGGGGGTTATGCACTTATGTGTGATAAGGTTATAGTTACATAGTTACATAGTAATTTAGGTTGAAAAAAGACTTGCGTCCATCCAGTTCAACCATGATAAAGAGGAGCTGACCTCCAGTGATATCACTTCTCCACTTCCTATGTTGTTCTATGGAACCTATGCACTAAGATCTCCAGAGTAATGCACAGGCTCCATAGAATAACATGGGAACTGGAGAAGTGATATCACTGGAGAAGTTATCTGCACTTTATCGCCTCTTTATCACACCTCAGTACATCTCTCCCACTTTGTTGGATACATCTCTAGCATTTAGAGATAAAATATCAAACACAGCTTATTAGTCTAGATAAAGGTCCACTTAATGGTTGCCTTTTGTATTTCTTGCCTGGAATTGCAAGGTATACTGCATTTATATTTGCTGTAGATTTGTATATCTGCTCATTTGTACAGAGCAGAAGGTTCAGTACTATTGGTTATAACAGTGTGAATCTATTATTTATTTTGACTCATTTAGGGCAGTATTCAGGAAGCTAAAGAAGATCAATTCTGGAGCAAACCAACTGCACCATAGGGGCAAATGATTTTATTCCATGGGGCTTTTATTGTCTGAATGCTAGATGTATCGCCAATTAATTGAGACTTAGCAAAATGCCCCAGTCTGCACTTTAAAGCTTCAAAACGACCCCTCTCATGAAGTATGTTGCTCACACAGGCTTCACTTGTTATGTACACGGTCCCCGTGGACCAAGGGCAGACAACGTCTGGCTGTCCGATGATTGGAGACTACAATTCCCAATATCCCTCACTGCAGTTTGGAGGTGATGGGAGTTGTAGTCTCCAAAAGCTGTCAGTGTTCTGGTGTGAAAATCCTTCACTAATAGTCTATTCAAACTGGGGTCGCAGCCCCAAGTGACCAAACTGTGACTAGGTCTCTTTAACCTTAGGAACTTTCCAAAATTGTGAGAGTTATGTGCTCTGAATGATGAAGTTCCCCATACACCTAATGTTTTGATGTTGAAAACATGACACAGGGTGTTTATGGGAAATGTACATGCAAATCTGGAGTTTATGACTGAAAGGTACATATTTCTGATCTGAATTCCAGCTGAAGAGGTCAGCTTTCTGAACCCCCTGAATGTCTGATAGGAACTGTTTTGGGCCTGTACAGAGAAGTCCTAGGTTTTTTTTATACTGTTTGCTACTTTTGGAACATATTTTGTAAAATGTGATAATTTCACATGAACGTCATAAAAAGTTGTGTGTTCACACATCACAAAATACTAAGCTCTTACACCTGTGATATAGCCTAACAAAATACTGATGCTGATGTATTAAGAAAAAGTGGTGAAATTATGCTACAAACCAAGTGCAAAACTCCCAAAATTTTCATTAATTTAATTGGGGCTTTTAAAAGACCCATTTAAACCATGGCAATTATAAAGTTTTTTATTTTGCAGTTGTTATACCAGGGCTCAAAATTTCCACTCGCCACTAGCTAATGGCGAGTAGAAATTCAGCCTTGTTTTGGCTTGCAGTGGCGAGTAACTTTTCAGGTCTGGCTAGCAGCAAAGGACTTAAAATTATAAGCCCTGGTTATACCACACTTTTCTTAGTACATCAGTTTCACTGAATTTTCATACTCCGTTTCACACACTGAGAAGACTATGTTGTGTGTCCCAGATGAAGAGAGAGTAAGAGATCCAGAGGTTTCAAACTGTGTCATATGACAATAAAAGTTTTTTCTTAACTGGGGGGTGCTTTCCATCACTCGGGCCGTAGCAATTGTCCTTTTTACCCTGTTGTTAAAAAGGCCCTGACTGTAAAATTTCAAATTCTTGCTGTTCAGTTTGTCTTGCAGGATCAGCCTGATAGGCACAGGGGTCACCGATCAGCTGATCCACCAGGTTGCACAGTGGAGCCTGTCTTCTTCAACAAGTCTTTTCCCAGAGGAACAGACCTGCTGAGAGGATTTTAATCACTAGTATTTCCCCCCATTTGTAAAGCAATATCACATCTATTTTTAAAAGATATCTTCTCCCCCAGTCTCTGGCTAGCCGTGGTGTCAAATGCTTTCTGCTTGTAGCAGGTACTTAGAACTATCTTAGGTACCGATAAGCTAACAGCATTGGCAGGCTATGATCTGAACATACAGCTGGATTCAGTCTGAATTTACTAATCACCTTCAGATAAGGATACAGCATTTGCCTCCTACCTGCAGAATTCTCTCCTCCGCATGAACAACTGAAACAGAGGAATCAGCCTCTAGCCTGCATCTCAGCAACTGTTTCCCCATCATGTCTCCATATTCATGTATATATGTTTTTCCACTCAATCCTTTTTTCTTCTGTACTGGTTTTAGTTTATTAATGCATTATTTATTTCATAGCCTCTTGAGAAACAGAGGGGAGCGCAACCACTGTGAAACAATGCATTGCACACCTCTCTGGGCCTCAAGGGGTAACCCTGTGGTTGTCAATTGTTGGGTCTCCAGCTGCTGATACATAATCCAGGGAATTTTGTTAAATTTCCTGAATAGGCAGAAAAGTGTTGGATGACGTGTAATATAGATATATATAAGGATTTGCATTTTGGTTGCAGAAACAACCATGCTACATGTGCACGAAATGAGAAAGTATTTGGGGGATCCTTCTTAGAGATAGATTGAGGAGTACTGATAGGAAAAACTCTTCACATCAATGTGTAAGGTCAATCAGCTGCTGCATGAGCCAATATAGTATTATCATGTATAAAAGGAGTATAGATGTATAGTGTCCCTTTCATACCTTAATGCAAGCAAATCCCGATTTCCTCCCATATACCATGTGCTGGGAAGCAGAGTGAACTTATGCAAACTTACTCTGCACCTTATTTAACCCCTTAAGGACCACTGACGTGCCAGGACCGTCACAGCGGTCTGGCACTTAAGGACCAGTGACGGTCCTGGTACATCATGGAGTTCAGGGCTCCCGGCGCGGCTGCACACTGCTCCGAACCCTTGAACCGGAAGTGAAAAAAAAAGTCCTGTGGTCCTCAAGTGCCAGCCACGCGTGCACGCCGGTCCTTAAGCGGTTAATTAGTGGTGTTAAGAAAATAACACACCATGTATTGTGCATACAATCCCAAACAGCACTCCACTAGGTGCAAGTGGCATTGAGAGCCACATCTTTGGTGGCAAAAGATTTTTATATAGATGATAGACAGGTTTAGCTCTGAGTTGCACTAAGGACCTAATGGGTCTAGGGCTGAAAGCTATTATGGTCTGGAGGTGAAAGTTTTTTTTAATTCAAAGTCAATATTAAGCAGTAAGATTGCATCTCTCCTTATGGGCCTAATAGTGACCGACTGTGGCTCCCTCACTACTAATGAGAATTGGCCTATTGTTTTCATTGGGCCCAGGCAGCACAAGTAGATTAATTCTGATGCCTGTTTTAGTTTGGAATTGTATTAATACATTTCCCTACTTCTGTTAAGCATTTAAGGACCAGAGAGTTGCAAAATGCTTTACGCACACCCATGGTCCTTAATGGGTTAATCAAATTTACAGCTACATATTCCTGTAGGTATTGTTCCACTTCAAGGAGGTACAAGAAAGGTAAAATAATATGAGCTAAATCTTTAGAAGCCTGTAACAGAGAAACCAGACGGACAGAGAATTTGAAGTTGGGGCATGTGGCTTGGAATAGAAGTGAAAAACCCAGAAGCACGTTTGCAGTGTGTGCTTGAGTTGTGTGTGTGTCCCAAGCACATCTGTTTGCTGAGTCCCCCAAGTGAGTCGAGCTGGCTCTGTGGGTGATCATTTCTTTATGTAAGAGCTGTAAAATCAGTGCACGAGAAGCACAAGAGGCTGGGAAAATAAAAAAGACGATCATGATTCTAGTTCCTATAAGCACTAAAAAATGAATCTGGCAAAGGAATTCACTGATAATGTTAGAATGCTGTTTTGCTTTCATACATAAATCAGGCTGCTTACACATGTTTTACAAGCTCCCCTTCTGACTTTGCAAGTGCCAGTGGGAGCTGCTTAACCCTTTGAGTGCCAGAGGGGTATGAAACGCGTTGTTTTGCAATGCGTTGAGTACCCTTCTGGTAATCAAAAGGTTAAAGCCAGTGTAGGCAAATTGAGAGCCTCCAGTTGTTTCTGAACTACAACTCCATCAACCACTGGCAGCCATGGAGGGCTTCACGCTGCCCAGTTGTGGCTTAAAGGGATAGTGATGTTTCATAATAAAAGCAGCTCAAATTAATCTTCATAGTATTTGGGTCATGCAGAGTGTTATTTCAATACTGTCAGAGTTGTAGTTCAAGAGTAATTGAATGATAAACTATCCCCCTCCTGCCACTTTTACTGATGTAACACTGCTCACCTCAAAGCAGCAAGACTGTCAAGGTGGATCGCAGAGAGGAACAATCTTTAGTGGGCATACGGAAAAACCTGTCAAAGGGGGCAGAGTTTTCATTGTTCTTACAGTAAGAAAATTGTCCTTTGCTGTGAGCTGTCTGGTCTCAAGACCAGATTCCACATCTGAGAGGAGATAGCTTACACTAGGTAAAAGCGATGGGAGGGTGAGACGTTATCATTCAATTACTCTTGAACTACAACTCTGACAGTATTGAAATAACACTCTCTTTGGTTCAAATACTATGAAGATTAATTGGAGCTACAATTTGCCAAAAGCTATACGCCAGTCGCAGCACACTATGCGCCAGTCGCAAAATGATATACACCAAACGCTATACACAATTAATCGAACAGTATATGACAAACACTATCAGCCAAAAGCAATACACTAAACCCTAGTCAAAATGCTATACACAATTCGTGAAACGCTATACGCAATTTGCCAAATGCAATATGCAATACGCACTTCACCAAACCCTAAACTCCATTCGAAAAATTGCTGTACTTCATTTGCCAAACAGTATACTCTAAATGTGATACACCAAACTCAACACATCAAACTCAATACGTCAAACGCAATTCGCCAAATGCTATATGCCAAACGCTATACGTAATTTACCAAATGCAATACGCACACGTAAATTGCCAAACATTATACACCAAACACTATACACCACGCACAATTAGACAAACATTATATGCAATTCGCCAAATGCTATACGCCAAACGCTATAAGCAATTTGTCAAAATTAATTTCCCACATGAAATACATCACACGCTATACGCAATATGTCAAATGCTACATGAAATTTTCCAAATTCATTACGCAAAACACTGTACGCATTTTGCCAAATGTTATATTCCAAACACTATAATCAATTCGCCTAATGCAATAATCCACTCGCAACTCGCCAGACGCTATATGCCAAACAATATACGCAATTCGCCAAATGCTATACACCAAATGCTATACGTCATATGCTTAATGCTATACATCAAATGCTACACTCAATTTGCCAAAAGCAATACGCAATGCGCAATTTGTTAAATGCTATATGCAATTGAACAAACACTATACTCCAAATGCAATTCACCATATGCAATTCGCCAAACACTATACACAATACGTCAAACACTATACTCCAAAAGCTATACGCGATTCGCCAAATGCAGTAGATCACACGCAATTCATCAAACATTATATTCAATATGCCAAAAGCTATACGCCCGCACAATTCGCCAAATGCCATATGCCAAGTGCTATATGCAATACACCAAACGCTATACGTAATTCAACAAACACAGTACAGCACGTACAATTCGCCAAACGCTATATACCAAACTCTATACGCCAAACACTATACACAATTGGCCAAATGCAATACACCATCAACAATTCGACAAACACTACATGCAATTCGACAAACACTATATGCCAGACGCAATAAACCGTACGCTATACAATATCTGCCAAGCACTATACGCCAAACGCTATATGCAATTTGCCAAACTCAATTCGCCACTCGCAATACACCACACGCTATATGCCAAATGCTATACGCAATTCACCAAACGCTATACACAAATATTACACACAACTCACCAAAGGCTATACTCCAAACGCAATACACTATCTGGCAAACGCTATACGCCAAACACTATACACCAAACGATATACGCAATTTGCCAAACTGAATTTGCAGCACGCAATATTCCATACGCTATATGTCAAATGCTACACGCAACTCACCAAACGCTATACTCCAAACGCAATACGCTATCTGCTAAATGCTATACGCAATTCGCCAAATGCTATACACAATTCACCAATCACTATACACAAATACGCTATATGTCAAATGCTACACGCAACTCACCAAACGCTATACTCCAAACGCAATACGCTATCTGCCAAATGCTATACGCAATTCGCCAAATGCTATACACAATTCACCAATCACTATACACAAATACTATATGCAACTCACCAAAGGCTATACTCTAAACGCAATACACTATCTGGCAAACTCTATACGCCAAACACTATACACCAAACGCTCTACGCAATTTGCCAAACTGAATTTGCAGCACGTAATATTCTATACACTATATGCCAAATGCTACACGCAACTCACCAAACGCTATACTCCAAACGCGATACGCTATCTGCCAAATGCTATACACCAAACGCTATACACAATTTGCCAAACTCAATTTGCAACACACAATATGCCATACACTATATGCCAAATGCTATAGACAATTTGCCAAAGCTACACACCAAACACTATAGGTAATACGCCAAATGCTATATTCAATACACTATATGCAATTCGCCAAATGCAATATTCCACGCGCAGTTCACCAAATGCTATATGCCAAACTCTATTCACTAAACTCAGTACACCATATGCCATATGCTATACGCAATTCGCCAAAAGCTATACGCCAAACAATTCTCCAAAAGCTATATTCAATTCGCCAAACGCAATATGCCATGCCCAGTTCACCAAACGCTATACAAATTCAACAAACTCTATACTCCAAACCCAATTATCCAAAAGCTATATGCCAACCACTGTACTACATACGCTATACAAAATTCATCAAACGTTATACACAACACTAGCGCCCACACACACAAGCACAAACACACACACACACAATGATGGGGAGTTGTGTAACGCAGTGCTTTGCAATGTGTTGCACACCTTTTTGGACATGAAAGGGCTAAGTCATTATTAACTGCACAGACAACTCTGTGCCAATATTGCTAGTGTTTTATTATAAAACAAAATCCTTATGTCTCTGGGTTATGAGGCAAAGGTTGAACTTGATGGACTTGTGTCTTTTTTCAACCTAATTTACTATGTTACTATGTAAAATATATCCTGCAAAAGTAACTGCCCACCCCTGTCCTTATACTGTGGGGGAGATTCACTAAGCGGTGATAAAGAGGTGACTTCTTCAGTTTATCACTTCTCCAGTTCCTATGTTATTCAATGGAGACTATTCACTAATATCTCCAAAGTTGAAGAATTAAAAAATTGGAGAGTCCTCTCCACTTTTATCACCACTTAGTGAATCTCTCCAATGTGTATATTACATTGAAATTATAATGTATTTTATTTGAAACTAGTTGAAGAGCCCATTACACGTGCCACAGCCGGTCGGAGCGTCCAGCTCTGTATCAGCCACGCCGCTGGCAGTCACCACTGCGTGTGACTGCACCGTTACACACGTTTTAGTGAATTATTATATAGGATTGGGTACAGTAGTGTTCATAGTTTATAGAACGAATGTGGGTGTTGTGCTGAATAAAATTCAATGGAATAAAGGCACTCAAAGCATTAATTTGTTTAAAAAAATACTTAAAAATAAGAAAATGTTCTACTTTGAATAATTTTACTCCTTACATCACAAAAATGTAACCCTTTGCGTGATCAGCAATGCATTGGATACCCCTTTTGCAAAATCCAGAAACTTCCAAATATAGAAACACACAGGTCGTATTTATCTCCGGCATAACTTTTTTTTACAGTTGTACTGATAAGCATTTCTCTATAAATCTGCAAGGCGTGCAGGGAAAAATACTTCCTAATGATAATGTTATTTGTTTTTATTATTTTTAACAGACACACGGAAAAAATGTAAAGGTATTTGCACTCACATATATCTCATCCTACGTCACAGATAATCTGTTCAAGATATCTGAGATTGCATTGATAGCGTTCTTCCCTATTTTAAGATTAAGAAATCATATACATTATTCAGTGTCTTTGATTCGTAAAAAGGCACATATATAAAAATGTAAGGTATGAGGGAAACATTTTTTAAAGTGTTTGGATGTTTTAAATCCCATACATGAGTTAGTTGCTAATAGTTACTCAAAGCACTCTACAGAGAAAGTCAGAATTTATATTTTATCAGTATAGGAACTCTGCTGTATGTGTAAAACCATCCAGGGCCACGGACCAGATTAAAGCGGAACTTTCAGATAATAGCAAGACGCCATGCATTCATTAAATGCATGGCGACTAGCTTGAAAATGTATGTCTTACCAAATAAATACTTGTTTCTAAAGGAATCCATCCCGTTTGGAGACCGGAACTGAGGCTAGAGAGCAGACATCTTGTCTGTGCGCATGTGCTGTCAGTCCTGGTCTCCATGGTGCTTTGCACCATATGGTCACCGGAAGGGACTGACGGCGCAGGCTCACAGACCGCACTAACCTGCCCGTCAGTCCCGAAATGGGATGGATTCCTTTACACACAAGTATTTTTTTTTGGTAAGACATATACTTTCAAGCTAGTCGTCATGCATTTAATGAATGCATGGCTACTGGCTATTATCTGTAAGTTCCGCTTTAAACTCACCCATTGGCTACATCCAGCCCATGGGACATCTTTTGCCCGTCTCTACAATAAAATATCTCAAGTTGTATGACTCTAGACTGTAAGCTCTCACAAGCAGGGCCCTATGATCTTTCTGTTCTCCACATTTGATTGTATTATTTAATACCTCTGTATGTCTATTCCCAATTGTACAGCCCTGCAGAATTAGTTGGCGCTATATAAGTAATAATTATAATGTCTCATGTTGAGAGATCTTAGTGCACTGACTCCTTAGAATAAGATAGGAACTGGAAGATATATCTCACTGGTTAAGTTGTCACACCTTTATCTCACCTTAGTTCATCTTCCCCTATAGCAGTTCTGGGACAAACCAGCTCACAGAGGCAAATGAAAAATGCCATTGACTTCACCCTGTGAGTGCTAGCGGGGTATCCAGTGAAGACTTAAATGGGACTTTTTGACTACATTACTTCTCAGTGCATTGTATCCATCTTTAGCATTCAAGGGGTTAAAAGCACGATTGAAATCGATAGAAAGTTTGGGAATATGTTTAAGGGGCATTTTGTTTGCCAATAAATTTCTCCAATTACCCTACAGTATCGGTCCCACTGTGAGCAAGAAGCAGTTTCTTATAGGAGCCTGTCACGTTGGTAGATGTTTCTAAGCTTTGATGAAACAGTATATGCCTTAACCATTTGTGTCCCGAAAGGGTTTGGAGCACATTGCAAGACAATTCTATGAGTGCCCCTCTGCCAATGAGAGAGTTAATATGTAGCTCAATCATCCACAATCAGGTCCATTAAAACATTTCAAACTGGCCTGATCAGCTCAGCCAATCAATTTGGTCAACCTGATCTGATTGAAGTTGCCCAGACATTAGG
Organism: Rhinophrynus dorsalis; assembly: GCA_037306005.1. Classification (NCBI taxonomy): domain Eukaryota; kingdom Metazoa; phylum Chordata; class Amphibia; order Anura; family Rhinophrynidae; genus Rhinophrynus; species Rhinophrynus dorsalis. The sequence goes on along the minus strand of CM074724.1, from coordinate 87,255,624 downwards.
CAATAACTAGACTATAACTCGTTGTTTCAACCATACATAATGCTTTCAAACAGCAAATTACCATGTATAACACACACACACACACACACACACACACGCTAATTCCAAGGGATAGCCTGGTTCTGGCTCTTTGTCCCTGGATCCTGTGTCTGATTTTTCCCTGGTTTTCAAAATGATCCTCAAGTTAAGTCCATATTCTATGTCAGTGGTTCTCAACCTTTTTTACTCAAGGCACTCCTAATATGCAATCTGCATCTTTCGGGGCACCCCTAACATGTTTAATGTAATTTATCAATTGCATAATAAAGGGTACAATTCATAAATATACAGATATTATTATTCCTCATAATCATAGCCATAAAAAATAAACATATTGTGGATAACAATTTCCATATTTCTTCATTTAAAAGACAATATTCATATTTTTGTCAGTCTTCATAGAAAACATGGGGCACCCTAATTTGATGTCCGCGGCACACCAAAGTGCCATGGCACCCTGGTTGAGAATCACTGTTCTATGTGCTTGTCTTAAACGTATAATAGGTTTTAAGCTTTCTCACATGTTAATCTTGCTTATTTATATGCTTTAGTGTAGTATTTAGGTATCAGTAATGTTTATTTTGCAGTACTTGTGCAGTTTTAAGTCCCTTGTGCAAGGTTTTCTGGAGACATCATGTTACACAGTTCTATGGACCAGTAGTGACACTCCGTCATGTGATGAGAAATGGGAGAGAAAGTGTCCATGGAAATACTTTTGAATTGTTGGCAAGAGTGGAGCAAATACACACACAGAGACACATAGACACACACACAGACACATAAACATACCTGGGAACTCTCAGGGTTTGACCCTGAGATTCAGGGTTTAGACCCAAATCTCAGGGTCTCAGGGTGAAGGGCCAAATTCTCAGGGTAAGAGAGGTCTGTGATCCCTACTACAAGATTTGCCACCATTAAATGTTTCTTTAGTATCTAAACTGGTGCCATTTGTACCAGAAAAGCACTAGGAAATGTCCTGCTGGTCTTATTTGTGTTTAGGCAGTGAGATCTCTGAGTTGTAACTTGTTAAAGGTTCCTTGCAGAACGATTGGAGTACCTCTGAGTTACAGCAAGCAGTTACATATTGCATAAAATCTACATTGTAGGAAGCTTTACGGGTTAATATTCCAAAGATCTCAGGGTCAGCTCATTTGAAAAGTTCCCAGGTATGCACATAAACATGCACAAACACACACAGGTAACATACACACTAACACACACACACACACACACACACACACACACACACACACACAATGTGCTAGTTGGTCAACGTCACAATTTAGTTTTTCTTTCTACATCAGCCACTTAAGTCCGTATGTTCAAAAGAAAAGTGTTGGAGTTCTGGGTCAAACCATTTGCACTGTAGGGATGAGCTAAAAATTCACCAAAGTCCCATTAACTTAAATGGGAATGTTAACCCCTTAAATGCTAGCGAGGACATCTACACTTTGAGAAACAATTCTTTGGAGACCTGTCTAGCATTCAAGGGGTTAAATCAATAGGAATATGTAGTTCTTCCCTGTGATGCAAATGGTTTGCCCCAGAATGCCTCCACTTTTCTTTTGAACAAACTGCCTTTTAGTGAAGTTTGGAGGTAGCAATACGCCTTGGATTCTAAAAAGTCTCCAAAAATCACAAAGCAATGCAATGGGGATATCATTTGCATCCAAGGTGTTAAAAGATAAAATACCACACTGATAATAGCAAATAAAAATGTGTTTTGTATGAGAGCTATAGCTAGAGATTTAAAGGAGCAGTAAACTTTTACACCTCTCACACTCAAAGGGTTAAAGAAAAAATGGTATAGGGATTTTTCTCCTGAGTAAAACAAGGTGCCCACTTCTGGAAGATTTTTAAATTCAAAGTTATTACAGCTCAAACTTGCATTTTTTTAAAAATTAGATTGTTAGCAACTAGTGTCAAAAAGGCATTTTTTTTAAAGTGCACTTTATGGGAGAGTTTGAGTCATAGACTACAGCTCTCCATAGTAAGTGATAGTAACAGCTCTATGTAGTGGCTACAATAGAAAATGTAAGTTTGATCTGCAGCTTCCCAGACACAGGAGTGCCCTTGTTTTACTAAGCTTAAAGGGATAGTAATGTTTCATAATAAAAGCGGCTCTAATTAATCATCATAGTATTTGGACGTTGGTGAGTGTTATTTCAATTTTGTCAGAGTTGTAGTTCACGAGTAATTGAATGATAAAGTATCCCCCTCCCGCCCCTTTTACTGATGTAACACTGCTCAGCCAGAGCAGAAGGGAGGTGCCCAGGTAGATTGCAGAGAGGGACAATCTTCAATTAAGATAAGGGAAAAAGCTGAAAAACTTGTCAAGGGGGGGAAGGCTTTCATTGTTCTTCTATAGGAAGAAGATTGTCCCCTGCTGTTATCTGTCTGGCCTATGGACTGCATTCCACATCTGAGAAGAGATGGCTTACACTAGGTAAAAGGGGCGGGAGGGGAAACTTTACTTGTGAATATCTCTCAAACCATAAAGGTTTGAGAGATAAGACATATATTGTTCTTCATGTTTTTTTAATGCCTACAAAATAAAATAAAGATAAAACGATGTATTACTATCCATTTAAACAGCCCTGCAACTTATATTTTCAAAAAAGATTAGTTCTCCTTTTTAATATTGGAAAATATTGATAACTAGTTGAATAGCCTGATACACGGGCCACAGTGCCACTGCCAGCCGGTCGCGGGGTAGTAGAGATTGCCCGTGCTGTGGCTGATACAGAGCTGGACGCTCCTTTGGAGCATCCAGCTCTGTATCAGCCGCGGCAAGGGCAGTCTCTACTGCGCATGACTGCAGCACGCTCAGCAGTCGCTGCAGCGCATGACTTTATCGTTACACACGTTTTAGCGAATTATTATATAGGATATTATGCATGTGCCTAACCTCTATATTCTATTTCCAACATTAGTTGTGTTGATGAAAAGAAAAGACAAAAAAGGAGAGATATAGAGATAATGGGTAGAAGTGGGGATGGAGAAGGTATCGATGTCGTTCTCAAGACAAGTCCTGCTGAGATCTTGCTGTTAAAGGCCGGGACAAAGTGACAGTCTGTTTATTTTGTGACAAGAGGTGACGTTTTGGTCTTCATCTGATGGGTTTGAAGTTGCCTTTTCAGCTCTCCTTAGGGGTCAATGAAGTAAAAACATTATCCGACTTATCTGTCAACTAACATTCCCAGTGTTTTAAAACACAATGTAGTATGTTAAAGGGACTTCTTGGGTCAAAAAGCTATGATATGTAAATATAATCATTTTGTGCAATTTTTATCTTTCCTATTGGGAAGAATTAACCAATTTTATTTTGATATTATTTGGCATTTCCTTTTTCAAACTGATGGAACCAAGAGACATTGCCATTGCATTGTTTTGCAGTGTGCTAGAGATGTCACTAGCATCCCAATGGCTAATTTGTTGTATTGGATTGATTGGCTCCATCCCCACTGAGAATGTCAATCCACTGGTAAATCAGACTACATCACAGTGGAATGAAGCTAAAATGTGATATTCCTGTTCTGATACAACATAAATGTATAGATGTAATGGGTGGCACTCTGGACTTTATGATAAAGCGTAACTACATTTGCATAAATGCAAATCAACTATTTGTTGAGGTTTTGTACACTTTCATCAGGTAAATTGGTGAAAAGGTGTACTGAGTTACAACACAAAGTTGATTGAATTTTTTAATTAAATGTATTATGTAGTCTATTTTTTATTGGCATGACAGCAGCCAATGGGAATCATCAGCTGCTATTCTGGAGATCAGAGCACCAGCTCTGTGGAGAAGTCCAGCGAGAACATGTATTCAAAGGATTGTAAGTTTATTAGAAGGCAAACAACTTCCATTAAAGCCAATTTTAAGATTCCCTCTCAAATAAAGAAAAGCAGGAACATTTCGAGTTTCGGTTTTACAAACCTTAACTTTACACCAACCCTGTATTTTGTTGATGAGAGTATACATTACTTTAACCCTTTGATTGCCAGAAAGGTACAGAATGCATTGCAAAGCAATGCATTCCGTACCACTCTGGCCCTCAAAGGGTTAACTCTCTGAGTGCCAGAGGGATGGCCAACACATTGCAAAGCAATGAGTTGCTTACCCCTGTGGCACTCAAAGTGTTAAACATATCATAATTAATAACATTAATAACTTTACAAATGAGATGTTAGTGCAGAGTTAATATTATAAAAATGTTACACTAAATTTAGCTGCTTTGGTTATTTTGAGTTGGAACTTTGACACTGGCTTTAAAGGGATAGTAGTGTTTCATAATAAAAGCAGCTCTAATTAATCATCATAGTATTTGGACTTTGGAGAGTGTTATTTCAATTCTGTCAGAGTTGTAGTTCAAGAGTAATTCAATGACAAAAAATCCCCCTCCCGCCCCTTTTACTGATGTCACACTGTTCAGCCAGATCAGAAGGGAGGTGTCCAGGTAGACTGCAGAGAGGGACAATCTTTCATTAAGATAGCTGGACTAAGTGCCCCTGAGGAAGCTGGCTAGTCCAGCGAAACGCGTAGGGCTACTATGTGTGTAATGTGGGCATTCTCTATTACCAACAGCGTTGAGAAGCGAGACTGAAAGTTGTGTTACAAACAATAGTACTTAAATGGCACAGCGAGGGTTAATATGTTGACAGTTAGAAAGTCGCCAAATTGGTCTCTCACTCGGATTGAATGAGGATGTGAATCCAGTTCAAACTAATAGAGTGAGACAAGATTTCGGTAACGAGCTCTGGAAATATAACAGATACTTTAGATAAGGCTTATGAAATTAGTCCGATATACAATCAGTCTCTCACCCGGATTGAATGGAGAAGTGATCCGATTCAAACTAAGAGGGTGAGACACAATTTAGATACTAGAGTTTGTGAGATATTTGTTACTTGCAGATAGGACTTAGAAAGTCAGCCCGTTATACAATCAAGTTCTCACCCGGATTGAATGAGGAAGTTACCCAATTCAAACTAAGAGGGTGAGAGCTGATTTAGTAAGCTATAGAAAAGTAAGAACATTAGGGGTATCAGGCTTTTTGTAAAATAACTGAAATGTCAGATGTCTACCACTAAGATTATCTTTTTGAGCAAACGGTAGTCAAAGTGTTAGTAACTTGTAGCAGCAAACTGTCTATCACTCTAACTGAAAAATGGATAACTTATTCTAGATTTCATTACATCAGTGGTTTGTATGAGGAAGTTATTCGGTTCAAACCTACAAGACGGAATGTATCCATTATTGGATTAGATAAGAAACTAAAAGATGTATTAGTAATATTTAAATAGAAATACTCGCTCCTCACGTTGTTGGGGTCATACGTGAGAATGCCTGTTTGTTAATTCACCTATGCGGGAATTTTTTAGGATCCCCGGTCAATAAGAGATTTGGGATTCACATATTTTAATGGTATATTTAATAAAGATATTACATTTTAATAGTGTTATATGTAGGGACTGGAGGACACTTAGGTGTCCCATTAGTTTACAGTATTGAACTGGTGTCTCCCTTAGGATAGCTAGTCTATCCTTGATCTGTCTATCTTCTTTATTTTCTTATGTTTGAGACACATAATTCACCTTTGAACATACCAAATACATGCATTCAAACACACACACACATAGTCCACATATTTTTTTTGTGTAGCAAAACTAATGCACTTTACCTTTTTTTTTTACAGTGTGAGTCTGTGAGTGCAAGTGAGTGACAGAGAGTGAGTTGAGTGAGTGTGTGAGGGCCTGAGTGAGTTCCTGGGCATGAGTGGGTGAGAGGAATGGTGAGGAGAGGAGGTCAGGAGAGAGGAGTGGGAAGACAAACCCAGCCTGAATGGTAATGGCCAAGTCTCTGTTGAACCGCCTTCATGCTGTCCACAACAACATCATGCACAGCGCAAAAACAATGCACACTGTCATGTGTCAGTCAAAGATATAACTGTTATGTGTATCATAATGTCATACATAGTGTGACAAAGAGGTCAGCACACAACCCCTTGAGTGCCACATGGATAAGCAATGCATTGTTTCACAATACACTGGCTAGTCCCCTGGCACCCAAAGGGTTATCAGAGAATAACAAGGAGGGGAATTGATGTTTTTACTATTATATTGTTACTGCATGTCAGGGCTAGGCGTTGTACATGTAGGTAGTTAGTCCAAGTGGAATAGCCAAGGTTCAGCTTTCTGCATCATATGTAGCCTGCAGAGTGTGGATGGTCAGGGGGCATTCACCGCCATCACCACTCTGCAGGACACATGTGATTCACAAGGCTCAGCCATGATGGGGGAACATTCACTAGGGTGTCAGAAAGAGGTGACAATGTGTACATGACAACAGCAATGTCATCACATCTGCAATCCTTTTATATTCTGTGGAGCCAATACACTGAGATCTAAACAACTTGGGACATATCAATACTCAGGCTCCATAGACTAACATAGGAAAAGGAAGAAGTAACCTCCAATGGTACAGTAGAACCATGCACATGTTTGCTGTGTGTTAGGATCTTAGCTGTCCTGGAGTTTTTTTCTGTGTCCTCCAGCTGATTGTGTTGTTGGGTTCCACAGATCATGTTTGTTGTTGTGCTTGGTGTGTCTGTTACTGTTGCTGACATCATTGTTTTGACTCTGTTGTCATTGGTCATCCCTGGTGCATTGCTGTGTTCAGAGGTCATAGTGTGTTTGCTGTGGAGGCCTAAGTGTATGTCATGCAGTGGGTTTGTGTCACTCAAAGTGTGATGGTTCAGTCAACACAGGTATCCAGATGAATGTGGATAGAAAGGAGGTATGCCTTGCCATCCACACCGCTCAGGATACACATGATGACCAAAGCTACATCAGTGTAGGTTAGTAGAATCAATATATGGGATCATGTCAAGCTCTACAGTGTGTGTCAGGATGGTAACCAATGCATTGCAAAGCAATGCAATGGATACCATCTTGCCACTCAATGGTTCACATGTCAATGTCATAGTCTTGCAGCACTCCTGTCATAGCTCACATCACTAATTACATCATGTCATTTGCCCACACAGCATACCAGTCAGCACGAGCAGAGGAGGAGTCAGGGGAAACCTCCTCTGAGGAGGCCACCACCTCAAGGGTGCTACCACCACAGCAGCAACCACAGCAGCAGTGGCCCCAGCATGGCCCCCAGCAGCCGCAGCAGCAGTGGCCCCAAGATGGCCCCCAACAGTCACAGCAGCAGTGGCCCCAACATGGCACCCAGCAGCCACATCAGCAGTGGCCCCAGCCTGATCCTGCCTTCCAGGTTCCTCCACCACCGCAGCCTATGGTGAGGCACAGCATGCCACAGACTGTCCAGATGCCAGGCCAGGCAGAGTCCAGCACGTGGGCCAGGCCTCAGCCTCCTACGTGGAGATCAGGAAGCCAGGAGGCATCTGAGGTGTGGACCCTGGACTACCAGCACATCGGGCTCATCGGGGAGCCACAGCAGCCACAGGGACGCACAGAATTCATCCCCCCAACCACACCAACGCCATCACCCCCAACCACACCAACTGATGTGTGGCATCCTGAGGCTGGAGAATCAGAGGGGAGTGAGGGGTCCGAGGATCACATTGGTATATCCCCCCACAGCCTCCATGTTGCTGTCTCTCCTGAGGCCCTCCATGGGCGTCCGCTCACCCACAGCACACCACCGCCTCTGCCAGCCTACATGCCCTCCACGCCGGTGTCATCCACGCCCACAGCTGTCCTCGACGCAGCATGTGTGTCTGTCCAGGGGGAGCAACTCACAGTGATCCAGAGGTGTGCCTGATCCCTGTGGCGGATTGAGCTGAACATTGGGCGGATAATAGAGTGCCTCAGGTCCACTGAGGCACAACAAGTCATCTCCAACACAGAGCAGCTCCAGTTTCACACTGGCATGATTGAGGTCCTCGGCCACATACTGGTGGAGATGTGGGACTCAAACCAGCGAGAAAACCAGCGCCAGAACATGGGCCAGCCATCACAAGAAGGGTCTAGTAACGCATCCCCAACCAGCAGTGATCCACCCCCACCACCACCACCAGACCCCCTCGGGTAACCCACTGCAGTCAGAGGGAATCCACCTCTGCAGCCCCTCCCCCAGCCCCCCCAGCAAAAAAGAAGAATTAAGGCCAACCTTCTCCAGGCACCTAAATAAATATTTACACTTCTTCATAATATCTGTGTCCATGCATGTTTCCTATTCAAGATGTTGTTTGTTTGGCAGAGTTGTCTCCAATGCATCGCAAAGCTATGCAGTGAACACAACTCATGCACGATGGATGGCGTCCAAAGCTTTTACAGCAGGGGTGAGCACATACATCGCATACAGAAACGTTTGTAAAAGTTCAACTCACAGACCACATATGAAAGCCAAACATCAGGGTGTTGTTCCATGATGTGGGTTGAACTTGAACAACATGAACACAATTAAAGGGATAGTAATGCTTAGAATATTTGAACAAATATGTTTCAGGGTCAGCTCCCTGAGTAGAACAAGGGATCTCCCACTGCTGAAGTTGATTATTAAATAGTAAAATCACAGTGGCCTGATGTTGTCAAGTGGCTTTGTTGCTACACCATCCTAAGAAGATGCATGGTGCTGGGACCAGAGCTGTCCATCGCATGGTGTAGCAACACTGCCACTCTACAATTTCAGGCCACTGTGATATTTGATCGATTAAATTCAACTTTGACCTGAAATCTCTTTGGAATGAAACACCTTTCAGCAGTGGGAGTTCCCTTGTTTTACTCAGGGGGATGAACCTTACTACATAGATTTCTAAAACATATTCAGTATTACTATCCCTTTCAAACCATGACAAGTGAGAGATGGTCAATGACACAAGGTAGTCATATGTGATCATATGTGTAATTGACATGGACACTAACAGGGGATCCTCATGGATGTGGATTCAACATATCACCAGAAAAAAACTTCTGGACCATGAGGGGTCATGCCATGGATGCCTGCAGAGAGTGAAAACAAGATTAGAAGGTGCACTATGAACACAACAGTCATGCTATTGCTGACCCATCATCATACCCTTGAGTGCCAGAGGTATACACAACACATTGCTCAGCAATGCTTTGGAGACCTTACTGGCACTCCATGGCTACAGCTTGGTTATTTGACATGGAGCAAACAATCTATTGCTTATCAGGCTGTTGTCTAGCCATCATGACCTCATGGGGTTTCTATCATGGGTATGGAAAGCAGGCATATGTATATGTGAGTGGGCACATGAATCAGTGTGTAAACCAAGACCCATAAAACAGAGGAGCTATTTCATGGATCTTGATCTACATACTGATGAGGTGTGTGCTCAGGGTCTGCGTCACACACATACATATGTCTGCTTGACATCCCCTTGATGGACACCTCACATGGTCCTGACACCTAGACAAGACATTGACAAGCAATGGAGCGGCTTATTCACTGTGCTACACACACACACACACACACACACATACACACACACACTAAGCAAACGTGCAATACCAAGTACCTACAAAAAATCCAAAGTGGACTATTAGCAATGTGCAATATTATCATACATATGAAGTACAAAGTGGTAATAATAAACAAAGTATGAATACACATACACTTATCTATATGAATATAAGTAAGAGCACAACGGAAAGATCAAACTGTGTGACTCCTGGAGTCATAGAGATAGATCGGTATATGTGTATTTATACTTTGTTTATTATTATCACTTTGTACTTTATATGGATTATAATATTGCACATTGCTAATAGTCCACTTTGGATTTTTTGTAGGTACTTGGTATTGCATGTTTGCTTTACATATACTTGCTCTCAGTCTATAGGGGCTTTATTCTATATGGAAATATCTTTATGACTTAATATTCCAATGCTGGATGGTTTTTAATTCATTTTATGTATTCACTTGATTGATTTTGTATTGTCTAATAAAGCTTATTTCTATATTTTATATACTCCTGGAGTGTGCGTCAGTTATTAGGTTTCTTTTTTGGGGGGAAGGGGGGGCACCTCCTGGTGGTTCTCTTCCAGTTGGTTTCCCCCTTCCCTTCTTCAGTATAATATGGTCATAATGGACTAATGGTAAGGTGTGTGTTATCCAGGTAATTGTTTTCTGGTGTGTCTGTGGTTAGTGGTGTGATTATTTGTAATTGGTATGTACCTGTCAGGTGTGTGTGTTTTGTCTCCATTGACTGCTGAGGTTACATAAGCGAGCTTGATTTGTTCTTGGAGTGACAGGTGTGCATGTTGTGTTGTGGGTTAACCCCTGTTGTTCAAAGATGTGTTGGGATGGCTTATGTTGTGCTGCTTTGTGTTCCCCTTGTCCCTGTGGGGTTGCTGTAGACTTGTTGTTTGTCTGTGATTTGTTTGTATGGTTTAGGCCGGTGTTTCACAACCTTTGTGGCGTGGCTCTTTAGTGTGCTATGAGTGCAAGCTCAGGTTGCCTGACTATTCCCATACAAGTTACAACTGCTTTGTAGACATGTGTTCTGTTATGTATGTTTGTAGTGGTCATTCTGCTCAATTATCTCCTTCTTGTCACCCCCACTGTGAGACCTTCCAATAAGTATGTATCCATTAATTGTTCCTTTCACTGAGCCCTTTCTAACAACTGCAAGGTGTGCCCTGGAACATCCAGGTTGTATGTTAGGAGTGTCTTAGATGGGGGGATTGGGAACCACTGGTCTAGGCCTTGTTGTTGTATTTGCTAGGCATTGCAGGGGTTAATATCTGACCTCTGTGTGCTTGGGTTATGTCCTTGAATGACCTGCTTCTCTGTTTTATTTTCCTCGACGGTGGTTTTCTACTCTGAGTTGTGTGATGTTTGCCCAAAAAAATGGGTGTTAGATTTCTGGAGGAAAATGTTGCAGTTTAACTCGCGTTAGCCCTAACGCCAACATTTGAATGGCTCTGGGCTTCGCTTCTACATTGTCCTCAATGGGCGAGATGGTGATGTTCTGGCGACGGGCGACGTGAGTTTCAGAACTGCCGTTATTTCTTACTAGTGGGAACATTTGCATTGCCTACTTGACGTACAAAACCACCTTTGCCAGTTTTTTCTGCTGATGCCAACATTTGCATCGAGCCCCAAATGAGGACTGATGCCAAATGCTTACAATCAGAAGAAATCATATAACTACATTGCTCTTGACCAGGGTTAAGTTATATGGGCTTTCTTTTCTTGTTTTACAAGTATTTGGCAATTGTTACTCATACAAGAAGAATCAATACTTACTATACTACTTGGGTAACTGTATGCTCTTTATGTGGTACACCAAACTTTTTATTTGAGAACTGATGTTACTTCCTTTCAATGAATAGAAACATAATTTCTATTTTGGTGTCCAAAATACTTTTTATATAATGCATTCTGGGGGAGACCTTTCTGCTGACTATGGCTCTCCACAGTAAGTGATAGGGAGAGCAATACCTAGAGACCAGAACTGAAAATTTCAGTTTAACAGAAACAAATTGAGCTGTGGTAACCTTCGAATGACAAATCTCCCAGTAGTGGAAGTAAGCATTGTTTTATCCATGGAGAAAAGTCATATAACACACACACACATATCAATCTATCTGTCTATCTATCTATCTATCTATCTATCTATCTATCTATCTATCTATTTATCAATCTATCTAATATTTTTTACAGTTTGCATCTCCTTTATGTCTTTTCTGTTTTTGTAAAGGACATTTGAGGGCACAACATCACTTGTATAATTCAAAGAATTTTTAATTCAATTTGTTATTATTTGATGGTATAAGTAGCTGTAATTTTTTTCACACCAACCTGTGGAACGACTTTTGGCTGAAACATTGTGTTGGTAAATTCTCATTGATTTTGGAATGTCTATGTGCCATGATAATGGGCAGATCCTTTTTCATGACATGCAGATCTTCATTTTTCTTTTCCCGCAGTGGCATCACAGAGCTGTATTCAGAAAGCTAAAGTGAAACCATTCTGGAGAAAAACAACTGTGTTATAGAGGAAAAATAAAAATTCCTAATATTCCCGTTTTCATGGTACTTTAACATTAAACCATTGAATGCTAGAGATGTTGCAAACACATTTAAATTAACAAGTATGGGGGCTTCGTGATAGCCTTATGAAACCAAAGGCACTTACAGAAATGTTGTAAGTCGAAAACTCTTAGAATTAAAATTGAAAATAAAACAAAAAGTGACCTTGAAGACGAGAAGAGAATCTTGGATTATACGCAAGGACGCTCAAGAGTTTCAGGAAGAGGTAAAAGATAAAGATCACTAAGATGCAGATGATGATTCTGGCTCAGACTGGAAGAAATTTGTAATATTGGTCCAGTCGTGCACCAAAAGGCAGGAGGACAACTTAGATGAGATTGGGTAAAGACACAGAGAAGTTTAATGATGTGGAGAAAGTTGTGAAGAAGAGATAAGATGAGATAATCCTTTTTGTACCGGATGATCATGAGATAAGGATCATTCAAATATATCATTAACACCTTGGATGCTATAGACATTGCCACCACATCGCAAAGCAGTATGGGAATAAAGTACGGATGACAATAAAATGTATCATGTACCTGTTAGTAAGGATTAAAGGCTACACGATGAATGCTGACTATATTTTACTGTTAACAGGAACATAGCAGTAAGTGGCTTTTAACGGAAGGCCTTATCCCTTTTAGTGCAATGAATTGGATGCCTCTCCGGCAGGCAAAAGCTTAACCTGTATTAGTGTCCTTATACAGCAATCAAATATATATATATATATATATATATATATATATATATATATATATATTGTTTGCTTTATTTCTGTATTTATCTATTTTTTGCATTGGAACACTTGTTATCTATAGTTGGAGAGTGGAATTTCTCTATGTGAAAATTCTTATAAGATTTTTTAGAATGTGGGTGGGGCTTTTTCCATGGCTTATCTTATTCAGACTACGGAAGTCTATTGTCTATTGGAAGGAGATGAATTGCAGATGAGTAACTTCAGGCAACGTTAAATACTGTGCCTGGTGTACTAAGAAGACCTGGAATAATTCTGGGGAAAACCACATGCACTATAAGGCAAAAATACAATTTACCATTTCTACAAAATTAATATTTAACTCCTTGAATGTTAGAGACCTCAATACATTGTGGCCACTCTAGCATTCATAGGTTAAAATTCACATTTAAATCAAGTTGGCTTTCCCCAGAATTACTCCTGGGGGAGATATACTATGGAGTGATAAAGGGGTGATAAAGGAGAGATAACCGCTATAGTGAGATTAATTATCGAGTTCCTATGTTATTTTATGGAGCCTGGGCACTAACACTTCTCAATTGGAAGAGATCTTAGTGCATAGGATCCATAGCATAACATAGGAACAGGAGAAACTATATCACTGGATAAGTTATCTCCTCTTCATCACCTCTTTATCACATCTTAGTATATAATCCCCCTCCTACCCCCAGTTCTTCTTAGTCCATCATCCTCCCAATGAAAACATTTGCATTAAGATATACCAGAATTCTATAATGAGAAAGTTTTCCTAGGTAAGTCCTTCTGTCTAACAAAGTACAGCCACTTATGTCTATTGAATTAGTTCCCCAATGAGAAAATGACACACTACTAAAGTTGTATTTTTTTGGACATATGTATTTTTCCATTGATGTATAAAAATCTTGATCAGGTCAGCTTCTGGGAGTAATTATGCATGATGATGTTGTTGCATTTCCCATCTAATTAAAAAATGTCTTAGTAAGTTACAATGCAATAAGGCACTTACAAAATATCCTTTCTGATTTATCTGTTGCCCCCCTGGCATAAGATTAAGTGCCTGGGTCTTTTCTTTTTGTTCAGGGAGTCTGTCCCAAGGTAGATAACAAGTTGTAGATCATTTTTAATGAGCTACTCTAATGGAAAACAAAAGGGAGGGGGGAAAGTAATTTATGTGATCGTTTATCTAGCTTTCCAATTAACAGAAGTGGTAATTAGGGGCAGCAATAAAAAAGAGAGAAAGAAAAGATAACCATTCTCCTTAGGCCATGTCAAGTGAGTCTTCTGTTTTAAAGGAGCTAAACCAACAGGAATAAATGGCTAATATTTTGTATAGCAGGCATACTTACCAATGGAGATGCCCACATAGCAACATAATATATTCATTGTTATTTTATTTTTACATTGTCTCTGCAGTTGTCTGCATTTATGATGTTCATTAAAGAATGATTTTAGTTCATACCTCCGAACAACAAAAACATTATGTTCAACAGTCTGCATGAGAAATCCTATAGCCAAAAGTCTCATCCATGGTCCCACAGGGTCTAGAGTTTTTATCAGATTGTGAACTAAATGGTCCAGTTATGGAATACAACAGAGTTTCAATGCAAAACAGTTCTATATTTACCTATTCATTACTGTAAAGACCTACAGGTAAGTGTTTCTGTACTTGCCTGTAGTTCTGGTGCTCAACTGCTCCCAAGCCATTTGAACTTGATGCAATCTCACCTTTGTGCGCATTTATAGAGTGTGCTCTATCTAGGATTCCTGTGTTCCAATTAGGCTGTTTTGACTTGTCCAGTCTGACTTTTGCCAAGTTGATCTACCACCATCTAGCCTGCCAGTTTCCTCTGCCATGTCCAATTATATTTGCTGCCTGCTCATGATCTCAGTTATATGAGTACTGCTTGAGTCTGTCACCAGCCATGACCTCAGCTAAGTCCTAAGATTGCCTGCTCACAACCTCAGTCTGCTTTCTACTACACCCATGTCTATCCACCATATATCCTTGTTTCTCATGTTACATACATCCAAACATTTCAAGTTGTCAAAGAGGGACACTTTTGTTGTAGGCAGTATAGCTGATGGTGTGGCTGGTGGTCACGGCATTACCTATAAATTGTTGGGTTACTTCATGACCTATTGACAGCTCTCTATGTAATTTATTAAATGATTTAAAACAAGGCTAAAGTATTTTATTTACTCAGACTAATGCATAAACACACACACTAACTTTTAAATTAACATTAATGTATTTCTGTGGAGCAATGTGATACACTTATATACACACCACAAAGTCTGATTGCCTAATTGCCAAATTGAGTTGACCCCTAGTGTGAGTTTCACATGCTCACCTATCTTTGGTGACAATCATGGGGATGTCTCCTTTAGGCCTCGTGGATGAGGGCTGCTGCACGGATCTTCTGGAAGTTTATCGTAATGTGACAGATTCATTTATGCTGGCATAAGAATACTGACTGACTAAAGGCTGTTAACTTTTTCTTTAATGCTTTCTTATTTGGGTTTTGGGGTAGTGTTCTATCTGGTAGTCATATCAATAGATCATAACTCTCCTTTTAATCATTATAGATTTATCATAAAACTACATATAAAATAAATACTCTTTGAAACTATAGAAGATATGTGAATTAGATTTATGTATTCCTTTCGGAACAAGTGCAAAGTTTAAATCATTTTGTGCATTTTATTCATTCATTCATTCATTCATTCACACATTTACACCATTCATTCATAACAAGTATCACACTTACATCAGTTGGGAGTCCAATGGTGTCCTCAACACCCTGCATCTTCAGTAAAGAATAGGTGTCCTCAACACCCTGCATCTTCCTATCTATCTATCTTTCTATCTATCTATCTATCTATCTATCTATCTATCTATCTATCTATCTATCTGTCTATCTACCCCTCTCCCTGTATATATATATATATATATATATATATATATATATATATATATATATATATATATCTACAGTAATGTGCAAAAGTCTTAGGCAGGTGTGAAAAAATGCTGTAAAGTAAGAATGCTTTCAAAAATAGACATGTTAATAGTTTATTTTTATCAATTAACAAAATGATAGTGAGTGAACAGAAGAAAAATCTAAATCAAATCAATATTTGGTGTGACCACCCTTTGCCTTCAAAACAGCATCAATTCATCTAGGTACACTTGCACAAAGTCAGGGATTTTGTAGGGAAATAGTCAGGTGTGTGATTAAACAACTATACCAAACAGGTGCTAATGATCATAAATGTAATATGTGGGTTGAAACACAGTCATTAACTGAAACATAAGCAGCTGTGTAGGAGGAATAAAACTAGGTGACGAACAGCCAAACTCAGTTAGCAAGGTGAGGTTGCTGAAGACAGTTTAATGTCAAAAGTTATAGGCAAGGCTGAGAAGAGCAACAAGACATCAACTGCATTAGCAAGGTCTCTCCCAGGCAGAAACTTCAAGACAGACAGAGTTTCCAGATGTGCTGTCAAAGCTCTTTTGAAGAAGCACAAAGAAACGGGCAACACTGAGGATCGTAGGCACAGTGGTCGGCCAAGGAAACTTAGTGCAGCACATCATGCTTACATTCTTTTGCAACTGGAAGATGTCCAGCAGTTCCATCAACTCAGAATTGGCAGAAAACAGTGGGACCCTGGTACACCCATCTATTATATTTGACTGTAGAAAAAGGTAGTTTGTGCCGCCAAAGGGCTGGAGAGCGGTACAAGAATGAGTGTCTGCAGGCAACTGTGAAGCATGGTGGAGGTTTCTTGCAAACTTGGGGCTGCATTTCTGCAAATGGAGTTGGGGATTTGATCAGAATTAATGGTCTGCTCAATACTGAGAAGCACAGCCAGATACTTATCCATCATGCATTACCATCTGAATTTATTTTGCAGCATGGCAACGACCCTAAACATACAGCCAAAGTCATTAAGAACTATCTTCAACGTAAAGAAGAACAAGGAGTTCTGGAAGTGATGGTAATGCCCCCAAAGAGCACTGATCTCAACATCACTGAGTCTGGGATTACATGTAGAGAGAGAAGCAACTGAGGCTGCCTAAATCCACAGATCTGTGGTTAGTTCTCCAAGATGTTTGAACAATCTACCTGCTGAGTTCCTTACAAAACTGTGGGCAAGTGCACCTAGAAGAATTGATGCTGTTTTGAAGGCAAACGTGGTCACACAAAAGATTGGTTTAATTCAGATTTTTCTTCTGTTCACTCACTTTTGGATTTTGTTAATTGATACAAATAAACTATTAACATGTCTATTTTTGAAAACATTCTTACTTTACAGCATTTTTTCACACCTGCCTAAGATTTCTGCACAGTACTGTATATAACACCCTGCAACAACCGTCCCTGCTGTCACCAATGCAAAGTAAAAAAAAAAGCTGTTAATGGTCCATTGCCCAAGCCAGAATGATAAAAAATTTAACTGGGATTAGCTATTGGCTTTTATATGGCCATGCTTGTTCAAATTAGTTCACACACCCCCTTTGGCAAGGATTGTAGGGTTACATAGGGCATGAGTCTAATGTGAATCTAACTATAGTTACATACAATTAAAAGTAACACTAACATCTGAGATGATATCCACTGCTAATTTCACAAATACTAAAACGTGTTATAAACACCTAAATACCATGTACTTCATCCTGGCATCTGTAAATATTCTATACATGTGTACTGAGGCCTAAATTCTAGTCTTCCATATGCTCTGAGTGCAGGGGCGGATTGTAGGGGAATTCCAGCCCGGGCATTTTTTTTTTTAAAGCAGCCTATTAGCTGCACCGACGTCCCTATCGACGCCCCCTTGTGGTCCCTGTGCGGCATGGGAGAGCAGGTGCCAGGATATGACATATGACTCTGCATTAACCCTTTGAGTGCCAGAGGGGTACGTAACGCATTGCAAAGCAATACGTTGCGTACCCCTCTGGTACTCAAAGGGTTAACAAGGAATGCGAAAGCTGTCACAGAGAGTGCCTGTGGCAACACAGACCTCTCCTTCAAAATATCGTGGGATGGTGAGGTGAGATCCTCTGACCTACCCCACCGGGCCATTATCTTGCAGCCCAACGGGGGATGCCCGATCCCCTGGTAGGACAATCTGCCCATGTCTGAGTGAGCAGACACACATGCATTTTCCAGGGCTCTAGAGCTCTCATTTATTGATCTGGATTATCTGTAAATCTGTTGCGATAAGATAATAACCTTTCTGAATACAAAGAGGAGTGGGCACTAATAACAGTTTATTTGTATGAACAGTTGGCTTGTTGAGTGCCAGAGAGGAGTTCAACACATTGCAAAGTAATGCATTGAGCACCTCTTTGACACTCAAAGGGTTAACAAAAAGTAGAACCAAACTTGATGTGATTTTTGTTTAGACATACTGAAGACAGAAGAATTAATAAGTTATAAAAACCTAAATAATGAGGTGGACGAATTCCAAAGATATGAAATAATTATGCGGCAAAATACTTGCACCATAGGGAATAAAATTTACCAAAATGCCCAATTATTAAGAAGGGGCTTTTAAAGGGATAGTAATAATATCTTATAGGGTTTATCCCCCTTAGTAAAACAACTGAACTCCCACTGCTGAAAGATGTTGTATTCAAATGTTATTATAGCCCAAACTTAATTTTTTGAGGTGCAGTATCACAGTGAACTGAAATTATATGGTGGCACTGTTGCTACAACATTCTATGGAGATTTATCACCAGCTGAGCAGATCTGTCCATAGGATGGTGTAGCAACAGCACCACTGTACAATTTTAGGCCACTGTGAAACTGCGCCTAAAAAAATTCGAGTTAAAACCGTAATATTTTTGAATAAAACATCTTTCAGCAGTGGGAGTACCCTTGTTTTACTCAGGGGGGATAAACACTGCAATATATTTTATTTACATATTAAGGATTACTATCACTTGAATAATAGCTGTTTCTAAAAAGGCTTTGGAGCACTCAAGGGGTTAAAAGCCACATTTGAATTAATGGAATATTTACATTTTCTCACATGGTTCAGTCCGTCTGACCCAGAATTACTCCAGTTTTACATATTACATCAGCCTCAAATGTATTGCAGGAAGGTGGCTGGCCAATAAAATGGTACAAATGCACAGTCAAATGGTTTGTGTTCACTATAAACATCAGTACATCTTCACAGCTAGGCAATGTTTTTACCTACCTTTCATATGGTGATATTTGAAGAATTAAAAACTATTCTAAGCCTATTTGCTTGATCTGCCTTGCAGGCACTCAGTTTTGTCTTTGAAAAGCTGGTGATAACATCAGGCAGAGAAAGGTGCACCACATACCGTCTCAGTCTGTTTGCTACTCATACTAGTGGCTTAAACTACTCTACCCCAGATAATCTTCGGTATGGCCTGCTTTAAATGATCTAAGGCTAATGTCCAGCTAGGTCATAAAAGGTCAGTGACCCCTTTTTTACGTGGAATTGCATGAGACCAGCAGAGATTGCACCATTATGTACAGTAATAATGTACTATAGAGAGATGTGGCCTGGTAAACTCCTGTGATGCCCTTCATAACATCCAGTGACTTGCATACCCATGTCGGTGTCATACAATAACACATGGCTGATGCCAATGTGGGCAAAGAACAAAAGTGTGAGGTGCCAAGTGGCAATTCAATGTCTAGTTGCCTTATATATCTCCACCCTCATTCCAATGGTCTATGGTGTTGGGGGCCCTTGAAGGGACTCTCTCCATCTTAATAAGCACAAACAGCAAAGGTATGAATTGGCTCGATGGAGGCTGACATTACATACATGCATTACCCCTTCATCTGCGAGGTGATTGGCTTAGAAGAGAGGCACTCCTATGCCTTGCTTAACCCCACTTGCCAGGCAGTAGGGGCATGGAAAAGGTTACAAACAGGGACTGGCCATATAAAAAACTATCTATGTTATTTTTTTTCTCAAATTGGCTCGGACAATGACCCATGGACCATGCTACTCTTTCACACTTCCTTCAGTAAGTTGGCCTTTGATAATCCCTGACAAGTCTAAAGGAAGGAAAAGGACAGAACGAAGAGGAGAACAGGTGAACTGAGTGGCCCCAGAGAAATTCATAGAATAGTGAAAATAAAAACTAATGTAACTTTTTATGGTTTGTGAGATCACAATTATGAGTGTCAGGAGACAGAGATAAGCCCTCCAGTGATATATTTATTAAGAAAAGTCTTTTTTGTTTTAATCTCAGAGGCACTGCCCTTTTAAGAAGGAAATGCACCTAATGAGATAAATTATTTGCATGTATCCCAGATAGGCAAGTAAAATGATTATAATCACTGGAAATGTTTGTAAGCAATCAGTCAGGACAGCTGCTCAGGGCCCGGTGGTGTAAGAGACCCCCCATAGTGAAGGAGAATCTCTTTTACTGAACACTGTATTGGAACACACTAGATCCCCATCGCCCCAATGATTTTTGGGGACTTTTTTTTAATGTCCCCAAAGACACAGCTTATTTTCCCAAGAATTGCTCCTCTTTTACTTTGTGATAGTGGCCCTAAGGGTTTAAGGTAAAAGAGGAACAGTTATAGGGTAGCACACCTCTCCATATGCATATGTAAATCCCATTGAAACCAAAATGATTGCTCCACTTCTGTCTTAACCCTTTGAGTGCCAGAGTGGTATGCAACACAATGCGTTGCATGCCACTCTGGCACTCAAAGTGTTAAAACACATGCCCCCTAATCTTTTCTGCATGTATATTCTGAATTAACAGCAGTACAGCTAAGCAACATTCTAGAATACTTGTCAAAATCGTACATAAAAATGTTACATAGTTTCATGGATGATGACAATATCTCTAGTAATCCCTGCTATTTGCTATCTTTCTTTATTCATTTCTATAAACGCCTGACAATTCTAGTTAGAATAAAGATATATTTATATGTAGATATATGTTGCATGGATCGTATCTGTGATATACTTTACATCAATTACTTCACACTTTTTTCCTGAAATTATTATTTTGCCAGAGAAAGAAAAAAAAATGATGGGAGACTCTGGGGAGAAGAGTATAGATTTCTAAAGCGTGTTTAACACTATGCAATTATGTGAAAAAATGTGCAATTAATGCATATTACCCCCAGATATGGCCCAATTCAATCACTTAGATCAGAGGTGTCAAACTGCATTCCTAAAGGGCCGAAACAGTGCATGTTTTTGGGATATCCCAGATTATGCACAGTGTTGCAGTCATAATCTCAGTCCATTTGATTACAGCAGCTTTAAAAAATCAAGGATAACCCAAACATGTGCACAGTCTTGGCCCTTGAGGACTGCAGTTTGACACCCCTGACTTAGATTATGATTATTATGCGCTAAAACTGAAAAAGTGAATAATGTTGACTGATATATTTTTACGCAGACACAATCCATTACTACAATCATGAACAGATTTACCCATGATGCACCCCTAGGCACAAAGTAGTGACATAACAGGAAGTGACATCACAAAATTAAGTCTCTTTAACCAACACAAATTGCACAAGGCTGTATTTGTGTAAAAAGGAAACAATTCTGGAGAAGACCAACTACACCCTAGGGAATAAATTCACAGTATCCAAATTCCCATGTATTCAAGTGGGGCTTTCAAGCCTCTAGTTCATTGCCATGTAAACCTTTGGAGCCATCTCTAGAATTCATGGTGTTTTAAAACTCATATTAAATGGGCCCTATCAACTAAAAAGAGCTTTTTAAATCCCCTTTATGTTGTATTAGCCATTTTCTATTTGAACATTACATTTTGACTTTTCTAGATTTATAGGTTATTAGAAAATGAAGCATGGTGTTCCCCATGCAAGAAGAGGCCAGCCTCGTACCAGTGTCCACTGGTAATCACTGAATGACACATGCTCTGTCTGGCACGCCAGCCTTGTTCAGTAGTTCAATGGTAGCTACAAAATCGAGCATATACTGTCTGGCACTGGATGAGAGAAGAGAGAGAGGGGATATGAAAGAAACATTCAAATACATGAAGGGATTCAACAAAGTGCAGGATTGAAGTACATTTCAAAGAAGTAAAAATGTTAGGACAAGAGGCCATAGTCTAAAATTAGAGGGACACAGGTTTAGATGTAATGTAAAAAAGTTTTACTTCACTGAGAGGGTAGTAGATAAGTGGAATAGCCTACCAGCAGAAGCGGTAGAAGTTAATACAGTGACAGAATCTAAGCATGCATGGGATAGGCATAAGGCTATCCTTAACATTAGAAAAGACCCAGGACCAAAATAGGTTTGAGGTTTTTACAGTAGGAAAACGGACAGACTTGATGGGCCGAATGGTACTTATCTGCCGTCAAATTCTGTGTTTCTATGTTGTCCACTGGTAGTAACAGAATCACACATAAGTTGCCTTGTTCCACTGTCCACTGGTAGGCACAGAAGAGCTGTCTGACAGTTCAGTCATGTTGTCCTTTACATTAGCAGTCACAGAACTGCACATACATTGCTTGACATCACAGCCTTATTCTAAACTGTACACTTTTAGTAAAAAAAAACACATATACACTGTCTGACAACCTTGCTTTGTTCCCCTATCCACTGGCTGTCACATAACCACACAAATCCTGTCTGACACCCCATCCTTGTTCCACTGGAAGTCACAGAACCATGTTCCACTGACCGACGGGTTGTTACAGACCTATAGAAACAGTACCAGACACCCAAGCCTTATTTCATTGGCAGTCGCAGAGCCACACATATACTGTCAGACATCCAGCTTGTTCCACTGTCCCACTGGTAGTCACAGACTCACACAAACACTGTCTGATGCCCAGCATTGTTCTATTGTCACACTGGTAATCACAGACTCACACAAACATGTCCCACTTGTCATCATAAATCAACATAAAACCCTGTGTAACACCCAACCTTGTTTCACTGTTTGTCACCTACAACTCTCTTTGAAACCTAGCCTTGTTCCACTGTCCTACTAGTAGTCACTGTCTAACAACCAGCCTTGCACCACTGACCCACAGCTAGTCACAGACCCACAAATACACCCAATCTGACATTCATTCTTGTTTCACTGTCCCATTGGTAGTGACAAATCCACTTTAAATATATTGCATCTCCCAACACCCCTCTCCTCATCCACAGTTCACATCACCCCCTCCTCATCCACAGCTCTCATCACATAACCACCCTTTCCCTTCTCCTCACCCTCAGCTCATGCTGTATTTTGTCTGGTGCACTGCTAAGTTCTCCATGTGGTGCTGCCCTTTCCTGCATGCACCAGATGGTGACTTAGTGTGTCTAGCCAGAAATAAAACTGATTGACTCTCCAGTGCATGCAGGGAAGGGCAACATCACACGTAGAGCTTAGCAGTGCACTGTACATGTTACAACAGGAATTGCAGGAGAGGTGGGGCAATTTGATGGAAGGTGCAGGTGAGGGTGGGGAAGTAATGGGATCCATGGATGAGGAGGGGGTGATCTGAGTTGTGTAAGCCATCTCTTCTCAGATGTGGAATGCAGTCCATAGACCAGACAGATAACAGCAGGGGACAATCTTCTTCCTATGAGAACAATGAAAGTCCTGCCCCCCTTGACAAGTTTTTCAGGTTTTTTCCCTTATCTTAATTGAAGATTGTCCCTCTCTGCAATCTACCTGGGCACCTCCCTTCTGCTCTGGCTGAGCAGTGTTACATCAGTAAAAGGGGCGGGAGGGGGATACTTTGTCATTGAATTACTCTTGAATTACAACTCTGACAGAATTGAAATAACACTCTCCAAATACTATGATGATTAATTAGAGCAGCTTTTATTATGAAACATTACTATCCCTTTAAGTGGGGAAGGTAATGTAGGGCTAGGACAGGAAGTGTCTGCATGGCATGCCTTAATTAGCGTAATATGGATAACAAGAGTACAGGATGTCTTCTCAATGGAGGTGGACATGACAACATACTAGCAATTTTCTTTTAAGTTGAAGCATGAGCCTATGCTTTGAGTACTGCATTGGCCCTTAAAGGGTTATGATTACCATGTGCAGTGGGCTGATATTGTGTCCAGTGGCCTTGCTAACACCTGTCATGCCATCCTCCATGGATATGACACCAAGGGTTATGCACTAAGGTGTGATAAAGGTGTGAGAGAGGAGATCACTTCTCGAGTGTGATAAACTCTCCATAAACTCTTATTCAAAACTACATATCCACTAAGATTACTCCAGATTGAGAACTTTTACTTAGTGTATGGGCTCCAAAGAATTACATAAGAACTAGGGAGTTATCACACTGGAGAGGTGTTCTCTAATTTATCACCTCTTTATCACTTAGTGCAGGGCTGTCCAAGTTCAGTCCTCAAGGGCCACCAACATGCCAGGATGTAAGGATTTCCTGGTTAAGCACAGGTGAGTAAATCAGTGGCTCATTCATTCTGACTGACTCACCTGTGCTTAATCAGGGAAATCCTTACATCCTGGCCTGTTGGTGGCCCTTGAGGACTGAACTTGGACAGCCCCGACTTAGTGCATCTCCCTCCTGGACTGATTGCTCTTGAATAAAGGCACAAGAGCAAAAGTCACAAGGGCCATTAGGTTTTTCTGGCCATAGTAAGATTACTTCTCCTTTAACTAGGATACCATATTCCCTTTCTCTGTTGGTAACCTCAATGCTTACAGCCAAACCAAACTAACAAATATGTTACAATCTAGTCTAACACCCATGAATATACAGTGTGTATCATATATATATATATGCACCATCAAATTTATTAATATAATTTGTATTTATTTTGTGTGTGCCACTGTTTATTGCCTTTTTCTATATATATATATATATATATATATATATATATATATTAATACAGGTGAATTTATTATTATGGGCAGTAACAATGC
Source organism: Rhinophrynus dorsalis (assembly GCA_037306005.1). Lineage (NCBI taxonomy): Eukaryota > Metazoa > Chordata > Amphibia > Anura > Rhinophrynidae > Rhinophrynus > Rhinophrynus dorsalis. Next base: position 87,230,920 of record CM074724.1, on the reverse strand, counting down.
CCCAAATTCCTATTTATTTAAATCAGATTTTAACCCTTGATTACTGAGAGTTATTTAGCATTCTAGGAGTTAAAAGCCCCATTTAGAAAAAAAGAAGTTTGGGGTATTGTTATTTCACCCCCCTTTGGTGTAGTTGGTTTGCTCCAGAATTGCTCCTCTTTTCTTTGTGAATAAGGACCATGAATTAACCTATACGTAGCATTGTAGATCAGTAACAGAATGCTAATTGAAGTGTTATCAAAGGATCTCCCATTTCTTCTTCATAGACCAGTAGCTAATTTTTCTCTTCAGTGCTTCGTTAAAAGCAATCTACCTGCATCTTCCAACCTTTTGTTATAAATCTGATTAGTTGTCTAAACTACAGACCCCATGTCACTTAGTGACATTCAATTTGGAACGACTAAACACCAAAGACAAAAGGCTCAAAAAATAGAAGTCAATTGTTTCTATATTATACTTTTGTCATCCAAAACCTGCCTCTCTTTATTCTCACACCTCTCTATTTTTCTCCTTTGTAAATGGCAAGGGCATGGAAATATTTTTATTATATTGCCAGGCGCCACCATAACACTATGCAACTAACCACACCAAACAAGAGCAAGCTTGTAAAACTATAATAGTACCAATCTATTTTAACCATTCTTTGGTATGTTTATATATTCCCGGAATTATCAAAGCAGGGATTTTAACCCTTTGAGTGCAAGAGGGGTAGGCAATGCATTGCTTACCTCTCTGGCACTCAAAGGGTTAAAGTGCAATTGTCACATTGTACCAAACAGGAGATTTTGAAAAGGCTATCAGACTCACCTCTAGTTCTGCCATTTTATTTAAATCTATAAATGAGATAAATAGCTTTATTTATTTGTCAGTTTATGCACAATTATAATTGTCAGGCATGCCAGACATACACTAACGCTGCGAACTGCTCCCCACCCCAGCTGTCACTCCTTGCCAGACAATAACACACTCTGCATAAATTAACAAATATAACAAACATATAATATGCTAATTTTTTTTTTTTATAAAAAATGACTATCAAATGTAAGTGACTTTGAAAGCTCTTTCAAAATCCCCTATTTGTTACAAATTGACATTCTTGATTAAAGAATCTGGATTTTCAAAAGCATAGTTAGCAATGCCAATATCCATATAACACTGCAAGTGATCCTTCTTTTGTTTTTTAATTTGTATTTTATGAAGAAATATGCCAAAGGTATTTAATCACCTGTAGCCGTTTTTGTGTTTACCCTATTTCTACCCACTAATCTTAAAACCACATGGATTAGAGGCTAAATGCTCAGATTACAATCAGTGAACTGTGTGTGTATGAGAGAGGGACACATACACACACAATAATGGGGAGTAGGGGATTAGCAGGGTCACAGTGGGTTTGCAGTGTCATCTTGTTTGGAAATGGGGTGGAGCGGAAAAGTTCAAAACAGATTCCTTTTTATTTTAAATACCAGTTGCAAACAGACAAGTATGGATTATAGGTATCAGCCAACCCAAAGTATTCCCACAAGTGTGATCAGGATGTCTGTCCCTGGGTCATCGCAGTTACTAATACCTGCTCAAGGGCACAAGTCCCAAAACCCTAATGCACACATTGTCGAGAGAGAATACCACCCCTCTGGTATTCCTTCCTACTCATGTGCTAAGGGTTAGCAGGTCAAGATAAGTGCATTACTGTGCGGGCTTGAGGTTGGATGGGACATCTTTCTTTTGTCACTTTTACTGGCATATATATATGTGTCTTTATTGATACGATTTTATTTATGGATTTACTGCAGCAAAGAACACGAACATAATTTATCCATAGACATAATCAGTAAATTACATGAATACATTTTATAAATAGGCATATTGCAGCAAAGTACATGAATTTAATTTGCTCTTCTTTTATAATAGCAGCCTCTGTGCCAAAGGGCACATCATTTGTCATCAATAAACATGGAGGTACAATAGTACCCACAAATGTAGGAATTCCCCTTCACGGCATTATTATGGAGTTTTTGGGTGCCACCTATAGTGCACTAAGAGCAAACAGAGATCCATGTAAACTAAACTGATATAAAAATATATAGAAGGGTACTCACCTGTTATAATCTTTCTAGTGACCATCTGAGTATCCTGCTGGGTTAGTGGGAGATCTTGTGGTGTCATAAGATAGGAGGAGCCAGCAGAGGTATATATTGGCCAGTGTGGGAGGCCTCTGGGTCCCTTGTGGTTCCAGTTGGTAGCTGCACCTGTTCCCTTGGGGAAAGGAGTTCCCTGGTTTGGACCTCTGGTATATCATGAGTAAAGCAAAGGACTGGGGTCCCTCAAGGGGCCTGGGTGAATTGCCTAAAAATTGCTGTTATTCGATCCCCTAAGGGACAGGTGTCCGAGAAGACCTACCAAGGAAGGTGATGTTAGACAAAGAAAGAACTGCTGAGATAAAGGAAGGGAAGCAGATGTGACCATTAGTGGGTGTCGCAAAGTAATTGATTCTGTTGAATAAAATTTATGTTCTGTTTGAAAACCCGCTTACTCCCATTTGAGCTTTCATAAAGCACCACACACACTGACTTAGTATATATGGGTGTTTGTTTGAGACATCAGGATATGTAAACAATGTCAGTTGCATCATATTTTGGCGATTATAGGAGTGGACTACAAAGTGGAAAATGGAATATGCACCTTGTTTTCTCACACCATAAAGATGTTGGTAGGAATATGGTGGAAGGAGAGGCAGGGTTACATATTTCCTGTATATGAAAGAGAACTAGCATTCAGAAGCAAAGATGGCAATCTTCTGGTCTGTAGTGACACTGTTGAAATGGTAGAGAGAAAAAATCCTAATAGTGGAATTGGCTGATTCTGGAGCTATGAAGGAGGAAAAACATGACTCTAGAGCTTAGTATGAGCTCTCGTGCAGGCTAGCATTGAGCTTACATAGAGAGAAAGAGTGCTTACACCTAGTGTGCTTCCATGCTTTAGCACTAGGATGGCTTGTGAATAAGGTGGTGCAGTGTAAGATGTAGAAAACTCAACTCGTTTGTAGAGTAAAAGTTCAGAATGCAGGTAACAGAATGACTCCCAGCAAAGAATGAAAGTGACATCTGTAGGGGAAGATGAATGATATCCATGGCAATATAGTCCATATGTAGAAGGATGCTCAGAGCTGTGTAGCGGCAGGTAATGTATTGCCATGGGCTCTTCCTAAGTGGGCTTGCACCCAACTCATTGAACAATACAGAATTTTATCTCTGGGAACACCAACATCTATATGTTTGTGAAGAGATCATGGATCAGGTAAAGGTGCAGATAGAGGTGTGGCTCAGGGATACCATTTACTAGTACCTGTGCATCTCAAAGAGTAGATGGGCAGAACTGGGTCTTGATTCAGTTGCCACCATTAAAACACACAGTAAGGCAAAAACGAATACCAAGCTGTATACACACAGTGGTACTGTCGGAATTCAATTGCCCTACCAACATGAACCACGATAAGCATTGTCCCACAGAACCAAATTTAAGGCACAACGTTCATCAAGGTTTTTTATTACCATAACACACGCAAAATATTGTGAAAAATGGCACCATCAAAGGGAACTAGATAACACTCTGTTTTTGACACAATATCAAACATTGAGTGTGAGCTAAATAACACAGTGACCTCCCAAACACTAACCCTACCCTTGGCCCTACACTACACTTAACATTAACAATAAAGATTACACATTCTAGCCCTAACGCTATCCTTTTACCCAAACTCCATAGCTGTAACACTTACCTGTAAGTCTGAAGTCCAGCAGGGTCTTCTGCACCCTAGTCTTCCACTGTAATTCTTCTTCTGTAAGATTCTATCTTCTTCTTCATCTGTCATTTTCTTCTTCTTTTTTCTTCTTCTTCTTCATCTGTGCTCTTCTTCCGCCTTCATCATTAAACTTAGTGTTGCCCTTAGAAAAGAAATATAGGCAATAAAATTAATATCTCCATTAAAGTTCCACTGCAGCCTGGTGGCAGAAAAAAAGACCAAATATCCTCCCTTCTTGTACCCTTCGGGCCATTGCCCGATCTGCACTGAGGGAAACTTGAATAGGGACTGGCTTTTATATGGCCAGTCCCTATTCAAAATGATTCACACTCTCCCACTGGCTGGGAAGTGGGGTTACGTAGGGCACGGAACATGCCCTGTAGTAACCACACCTCATAGCCAATCAGCTTCTAGCTGGAGGGATGAAAAAATACACTAGAAGCTGATTGGCTGGCAGGTGTGGTGCCCGAGTAACCCCACATCCCAGCCAATGGGAGAATGGTAACCATTTTGAATAGGGACTCAATCTGAATTGGACAATATGTGTTGCATACCCCACTGGCACTCAAAGGGTTAATATTTGTAATTTTCACTCATGTTTTTGTTTGCTTGGATGTACTGATATAGTTTTGTTTATGGAATCTTTTAGTAGGACATTTGTTCTGTGTAAGTGTTTATTAGGAGAGTCAGTGAGGCACTCTGGGGAGAAGAAGGGAGGAAGGAGGTTGACCCCAAAGACACAGACAGCTAGGGACCTATTTACTTGCTGATCTTGCGGTAATTGTCTCTGTGCCATGTGGGGAAGTCTGGGGAAAGACTTTGTTGATTTTGTTTTTCAATTAGAATTATTTTTGGACTCACTGTGATAAGACAACAGGGTGGACAACTTAAAAAAAACAAAAACAAATAAAAAACAAAATATCTTAGGTGACAGTGACAGACAGCTGAATGGGCTTAGGCAAGGCATCATACAGCTCCATCAGTTGTGTTGCGTACCCGTACAGTAAAAAACACATAATGTCCAGTAAATGCACAAGGGGAAGGGGGAGGGGTGGAGCAGTGCAGGGACGTGAGAGTAAAGTAATAGTTCAAAAACTGACTGCAGCAATGGTTGCTGATGCATGTGCAATCAATGATGATGATGATCCCTCTACTCCAAGGGAGGATGCAGTTTGTCAAGGTCTCAGCAAAATTAGTTCCAGCATCACCAGTGCCAGTAAAAATAAAGAACCATATAAGAAGAACACTGAAGACGACATAAAGTCACATTCAAGTGTTGATGATGCTGGCAGTAGCATAATAGAGGAAGGTGTAGCAGCTGAACCGCCTGCTGCATCAGATAACGAGATAAACAAGCACCAAAACACCCATAGTAGGGAACTTTGTTACATTAAAAGTAAAAAGAAATTGTTTGAGACCTCCAAAAGCTTAGGGGAATATAAGGCTAGTAGTGGGGAAACTGGGCAAGAAGTGGCAGGTGATGCTGATTCTGCTGAGGATGACCTAATGATGACTGATGATGATGCAGATCTAGAATATATCCCTCCAGCATCCTTGTCTTGTTCAGATACAGAGTGAGAGTGAGGATGATGGCAGGGTTATAAGGTTAGCAGAAAGTCAAAGTTTGAATCTTCCACCACTTTTAAGGAGCACTGTGCCTGTCTATAAACTGTTTGAGCAAGCCATTGGAAAGTCTGACCCTGGACAGGCACATATGTCAAAAAGCGCACAGTCACCCTATCAGTCAACACCAGCATCATCACCTCTTCAAAGTCCAAGTCCCACACAGCCACACACACCTGTTTTGAGTACTCAGCAACAGCAACACAGGTTAACATCCACAGTGTTAGATATGACGAGTGCCTCTGGTGCTGCTGATGTAAGTACTGCACCTTTGACACCTAGTAGTAGTGGCAGTAGAATTACATCAACATCTAGCTACAGTAGTAGTAGTAGAAGAAACCACACACGACAGACAAAGCCAGGACAAATATATTAACAGCAGCACAGATGAGGAGGTGGACGAAGGATGTGAAGAAGGGTTGCCACTATTTTCCACACTTGGGACCAGTCAACTGCTATGGCCGATAAGTTACGTGTGTCAATAATCTGAGAAGGAGGATAGCATGTGACAATGGTAAAAATACATACACAAATCACACCATGCCAGTTCCCCCCACCACCACCACTACCATACACATCTGCCACATTGTAAGTTGTATTTTATTTATTTTTTATTACTTGACATCATGAATATGTGTCAGTGTCGTTTAAGCAGGAAGTTAGTGTTGTGGGAAAATGACAAATGCACTCGGCATGCTAACACATTTTTCAAGGTATATGTTGCTGTAGGACTCACAGCTTTGACCTTCAGCCACTTATTTCTAAACTTCAGCCCTCAGAAGAAGTAATATTACAGTAGAAAATGTAGTACATATTGGAAATATAGGCGAAAAATGTGTTAAAATAGGCGAAAAGGAGGACATTTTTGCATAGGCGGGAAGGCGAAAGTTTTCACGGGAAAAGTGAAAAATCACCACGGTTTCACGACATTTTTTGCAGGCAATCTTTCACGCTTTTCACCCACCCCTAGTACTAGCCACAGCATGTAATTGAATTGCAAAGTCATCGCCTTTGTCATTGATTCCAATGGGCGCAAATTTAGCACCCGTTGTGCATTTTTACCATTCGGTAGTGTGTCACAGCGCAGGTAATAGAATACCTGACTGTGATCTGAAACTACTGAAGCTTCTTTTATTTTTTTACCGGTGTCAATTGAATCGAGTACCTGGACTGTATAATCAGCGCAGCCTGGACATGCATTTGTACAAGAATCAGTTGCTATATTAATCTCCTGATGGAGCCTGCCAAACATGGCATGGGTTAAACTCACATTTTAGGGCCTCTCCCATGCTGTACTCCAAAAGTTCATGGAGCATTGTGATGAAGGCCTAGTTTCTTTACTGGCATCCTGATGGTCTCCCAAACAGTAGGTAAGGGATTCTATAGTGTGGGTGGAGCCGAACCCATGCTATGCATGTTCTTTTCATTTTGCAAGGAATAAATAATGTTTCATGGATGAGAACCTGAAGACTTTGTAATACTAATGTGTTGAGATACAATGTTTCCTTCAACAGTAATGTGCGATTCCCTGTGGGGAATCTAACGAGAACGTAAAATGTATTTACATTTGTTTTAAATGTTTAATGTATAATGGTCTACTTGGATGGGGACCCAATGAAACATGCACCAGGAAGGATTTTTTTTGGAGGGTGGGGATGTAGCGGGATACTCCTATAATGTAGTTTTTAGTGACCAACCAAGTATCTCTCAGGGTTAGTGGGAGATCCTGGTTTGTTATGAGATAGGAGGAGCCGACAAGATTATATATTGGCCTGAGTGGGAAGGCTCTGCTGGATGTCCCCTGGAGAAAGGAGTTTCCTGGATTTGAACTTGTTGAACAATCTGAGGCACGAGATCAGAGCTTCCACAAGGGGCTTGAAGGGATTACCTGGAAAGCATGTCTGGATTGCCTGTTTCACTGGTAAAATATCCCGAAGGAAGGGGTGTGAGGGGTGCAGAGGAGGGTGAAATTAGAGACAGACATGATTCCCTAGTGAGAGAGAGAAAGGATGCAGATGTAAATGTAAGTGTGACCAACAAAGTCATTAAGTTTGTTAGAAAAGCTCTGTTGAATAAAGTTTATGCACTGTTTGAGAACCCCTAGCACCCATCTGAGGTGTCATTATGCACAACACACAAACTGATCCTGTTGGGCCTATACCCCTGGAGACAGAGTGAGCCAGAGGAAGAAAACCAGTGAGTGATATCACCGGGGATATGGGCCCATCTGGAACTAAAGAGTCAAGTTGAGCCATTTCAGGATCTCCCCAATTGGTAAGGGTCGTACACATGGTTTATAAAATCAACATTTCCACTGTATAACTTACACCTTCATCAGGAAAAAATAATATAAAACATGTATACAGATGTAGGTGTGAGTTTAAATGTTAACTAAATAAACCACTTTTGTTTGAATATTGGTCTTGTGTGTGTGTACTTATCTTCCTTGGAGCAAACATTCAGGGGTATGCAATTAATTTCTCTCCAGCTGTTGCAGGATTAAAACACCCATCATCCTCAGGCAGCCTCTTGGAGCTATAGCTGAAAAACAACAGCTGGAGAGATACAGATGGGCAGTGCCCACCTCTGGTGTAAGTAGAGTTTGATATAAGCTGACCAGACCTCACCTTTAATCGGGGACGCATAGGAAAAATGCATACTGCAGGACTGCTTTGATTTCAGTGTAGTACTGAAATATGCCTATTTCCTATGTGTCCCCGGTTAAACGTGAGATCTGGTCAGCCTACTTTGATAGCTATCTTAAATTCATCGCAAACTTCCCCATACATGTGCTTATATGCATGAGTATACATGCTGTGCCTGATGTATAGCAGTCATGTAAATGATACATATGGATCTGCATCTAATTTGCATTTTGACCAAAAACATGTAGCATAACCTGAATTAGTGCTAACATCAGAACTGGGAGCAGAATTATGGCCACTGAAAAAGGGTGGCACTTGAAATGTTACATTTCTATCACCTGCATTGTGACTATAAGAAAGATTTAACAGAAACGAAAATAGTTCACACTTCTAATTCTTTGTGATGCCATACTTATTTATCTTACCAGTGGTCCCTAAACATGTCTTTAAGTACCAAATATGGACAGAAAAATGTAAGTATTTCCTTATTTGAACACCTGGGGTCTTTCTAGATACTCCAAAAGCCTTGGGCTTGGACCAACTTAATACATTATAAAAGCACTGTGAAGGCCATTTGCACAATTGTTGGTAGAGAGATGAGCACTCTAACATGTCACAAGCAACACCCAGAACTTTTTAGTCTGCGATGGGGCTTTAACCCCCACAGACACAGAATGTGTGCATGTGTTATTATGGCAAGTAAGGTGAAAACTAGTTATTTAATATTTTTTGTAATCAGTTCAAAAGAATATTGCTTTCAGATTTTTTGGGAACGTGTATATGATTAATTTACTAGCTAGTTGGTAGATAGATAAAGATGAAAAAAATCCACAACAATATTGTATTCATGTGCCTGGGTGCAATCCAGATATGTAAAGCCAAGGAAAGTAGGAACACTCATGGGTTTTGATGTGGTCAAATAGATTTAATATGGCATGGCACATTCTTTCCTTAATGTGGACTGAACGTCAATTCTGCAATGCTATATTAAATCAGTTTGACCACGTCAAGATCCATGAGTGCTCCTACAGATAGACTGATAGATTGTATAGTATATCTTTGTGCTTGTTCTTCAAATTAGAAACTGCAGAATGTTAATGTATTTTTACAGAGAGATTCTACATTTCAGAGATGAACAATACGGGGCTGGATTCCTTTCAACTGGAAACATTTTCTGAATGGCCTTTTTAACTTCTGCACATATTTCTAGCTGGTCAATTCTGCAACTACCTTCTGACAAATGGTCAGAATTCTGAATTGCATTTTTTTTTAACATCAAAATCCCCTTTGAAATCCTTTTGGAGGGCTGAAAAACTCTCCAAAAGAACCACAAAGCCAGAAGGAAATGGCCAGATATCAGCCTCTTCCCTTGTGTTGGATAAGGCAGGGGAATTGAGCGCCAATTATCTGACTAGTCCCCTACCTACTTTCCCATGTACCCAAGCACACTGCCCACAACAGTGCCACACACAGTTAACCCTTCTGTTGCCAGACTAGAGCAATCTTGCCACACCAGAAACAAAGGGGTTAATCACCATTTTAAAATAATAATAACCCCCACCTCTCATGACCTCACATCACCTCCCACTATCACATCCATGCAAATGGTTAACCATCCAGTGTCAGACTGCAGCAAACTAGTTACTCCAGCAACAGACAAGTTAACCATCATATTTAGAAAGAAAAACAAACAAACAGAGGAAGTGGTCTTTTCTTCTTTTACTCCCTTGGTCAGTGAATTAATCAATAAATATCAATATCCCACACCCCATGTTGATTTCTTTCGTTGGCATTCATTTTTTTTTGTTAGATTTCATTTTTTAAAGAATTCATATCCATTATAATAATATGCTAATGTATGTTTGTCAGAAGCTGTCATGCACAGTACAGATGGCTGGGCGAGGTGCAGTTATTCGCAGCAGAGACTGCCCATGTCGCGGCTGATAACAGAGCGGGGAGTTCCGAATTCAGACCGTTGTCCTCTCTGCACTCATTCGGTTCACAGAGAGGACTATGGTCTGAATTCGGAATGCCCCTCTCTGTTATCAGCCGAGGCGCTGGCAGTCTCTACTGCACATGACTGCACTGCGGCCTTTGCTGCCTGGCACTGTGGCCCTTGTACACTCTGGGCCGGATTTGCCATTAGGCAAAATAGGAACCTGCCTACAGACGCACGCCAACGAGGGGCGCCTGACATTTGTATTTTTATTTTTTTTTAATATTCTTAAAAAAAAAATAAAAAAATAGCTGCCTCGCTGGCTGCTCCATTGTCCGCCCCCTCAGTCTTGTACCTGATGGAGCTCCCTCGTCGCCTCTTTAGGAATGCACAGCGCTGGGAGATGACATCATCTCCCAGTGCTCTGCATTCCTGAATAGGAGACCGTGCAGGAGCTCCATCAGGTACAAGACTGTGTCAAAGGAGGCACATACAGATCTCCTACCAGGGAGGAAGGAAACGGACAATGGGGGAGGCAATGTAGAGCTCATGGGGGGCATTGTGAGGGCAATGTGGAGCTGATGGGGGGCATTGGGAGGGTAATGTGGAGCTGATGGGGGCATTGTGAGGGTAATGTGGAGCTGATAGGGCAATATGGATCGGATGGGGTGCAATGTGAGGGCAATGTGGAGCTGATGGGGGGCATTGTGAGGGCAATGTGGAGCTGATAGGGCAATATGGAGCTAATGGGGGGCATTGTGAGGGCAATATGGATCTGATGGGGGGCAATGTGAGGGCAATGTGGAGCTGATGGGGGGCATTGTGAGGGCAATGTGGAGCTGATAGGGCAATATGGAGCTAATGGGGGGCATTGTGAGGGCAATATGGATCTGATGGGGGGCAATGTGAGGGCAATGTGGAGCTGATGGGGGCATTGTGAGGGCAATGTGGAGCTGATGGGGCAATATGGAGCTGATGGGGGCCATTGTGAGGGCAATATGGAGCTGATGGGGGCAATGTGAGGGCAAAATGGTATATGGAGATGATGGGGGCAATGTGAGGGTGATATATGATATGATGGTAGCAAGCTGGAGCTAATGGGGGGCAATGTGGCGATGATGGGGGCATGCCCATATAATTTTTTTTAAATTAAATTTGTACTTTAAAAATGTTCGGTAAATGTACTACTTTTTTAATTCTTTAAAGAAAGGAATTAAAGTTACCTTCTGTTAATGAAAAAGGTAAATTTGGGTTCTAGGACCTCAAGTAATTTTTAAACATGCTCCATCCTTATCTGATCAGAATGAAGATATGGGGGATAATGTTATCCCCCCCCAAAGAATATTTAAGACCATTTAGACTTTGTTTCTAAGGAGATAGTAGAGGGGTTAATGGAGCACCTGGGTAGGTGGCTTGTAGTGTGTTTAGGGGTGGCAGGTAGTGTGTTTATTTTTTAGATAGTTGACCCCTCCAATACTAGACAGTTAATACTGTTTTATCTACAATGCTTTGCAAGCTACCTGGCATCAGAGGGTTTAAGGAAGACTTGTGGAAGTGTGGAGAAGGTGGTTTGGTGCACATGGCAAGACTTGGGATGTTGTGAAGCCTGTTTCCTTTTACAGTTGCATAAGCCTTTCTACCAGGCTTAGCAACCTTGAACTGCCAAGCACGTGAAGGCCTTTTTGGCCACAAAGGGGATCATTACAAAGGCCATGCTGCTTCAATGTAATAGTAGAATGGCCATTTACAAGGCTTTTTTTTTACATGTATCCTGAATTGCAAAACTGAGGATAAATAGTGGCCATAACGGAATGGCAAGAGATGGAAAAGGCTATAAAAGCCGTTTTATGACTGTCTGCTGGCCAAACATCAATCTAAGCTAAAAATGGGTAACATTTTAGTAACTTATTCCCTCTGCAGAAACTCTGTGTAGTGTCATCTACTTTACTACAGATTGTTAAATCCCTTAATGATATAACAATAAAAATGATGCTACTGTTAATTATAAATCAAATAATATTTACTGAGCACTGTTTATTTAATTGAGCCATATATTTGGGAATATTTGCTCTCTGCAAAGTCAAAAGGACACTACTCCCTACTCATTCTCCTGGACCTGTCAGCTGCCTTTGACACAGTAGATCATCCACTCCTTTTCCAAGCCCTCTACTCCCTAGGTCTCTCCGTCCTCTCTTTGTTTTCATCATATCTCTATAATCGCCCCTTCAGTATTTCCTACTCTAGCTCCACTTCCCTACCCCTCCCACTGTCCACCGGAGTGCCTCAAGGTTCAGTCCTGGGCCCCTTGCTCTTTTCAATTTACACCTCGTCTCTTGACAAACTAACAACCTCCTTTGGGTTTCACCACCATCATCTCTATGCTGATGACACTCAAATATAGCTTTCCACCCTTCACCTCTCCCCTTCCCTCCTGCCCCGGGTATCTGACTGTCTGTCTGCTGTGTCTTCCTGGATGTCCTCCTGTCAACTCAAACTTAACCTTAGCCAAACTGAACTAATTATCTTTTTTCTCCAACCAGCCTTACCCCAGATATTGCCCTCACTGTTAACAGCACTACCATCACACCAACTCCTACAACACTCTGCCTGGGGGTCACATTTGACTCTGCCCTATCTTTCATTCCTCACATCCAGCCAATCTACAACTCATGCCGCCTCCACCTCAGCAAAATCTCTAGAATCAAACCCTTTCTCACTCAAGACACTACTAAAATTCTAATCCAAACACTCATCGTGTCTTGTCTTGACTACTGTAACTCATTACTAACTGGCCTTCCCATCACAGACTAACCCCACTACAGTCCGTAATGAACTCTGCTGCAAGACTAATCTATCTCACTCACCACTTCTCTAACACCAGTCCACTCTGCCAATCCCTACACTGGCTCCCATTAGCATATAGAATTAATTTCAAACTTCTGGTGCTAAATTACAGAGCCCTCACTAACACCACACCCCCCTATATTTCATCTCTCATTTCCAAATACACTGCCACTCTCCATCTTCGTCTGCACACAACCTTCTTCTCTCCACAGTTTTTATTACATCCTCCCACTCATGCCTACAGGACTTCTCCCGTGCTGCCCCTGAGCTCTGGAATTCCCTCATCCATCCCCATCAGATTCTCCCCCAGCCTTCAGATCTTCAGGCGCTTCCTGAAAATCCACCTCTTCAGGGAAGCCTATGAACTAACTCCGTAACCGTCATCACCAAGAACCACCCTTTCCCTGGACACTACACTCAACAGCACTTCTCTCTCCCACCCAATGACCAGCAGTTCATGTGGCAGGAGGCACTTACACCCAATAGCACTTACTCCTTCTGTGTCCAACCTACCTTCCTCTAGAAAGTTCCTCCCTCTAATTCTTCCGTTCTCCACATTTGATTTGTACTATTTATGTATGTCTTTTCCCTATTGTACAGTGCTGCGGAATAAGTTGGTGCTATATAAATAAATAATAATAATAATTCTAAAACAATACTAGTAACAGAATGATTTTTTAGGTAATAGTCCTTCATGCTACATGACGTCCGATATATCTATTTATATGTTTTTTGCATTCTATTACTTAGCAGTTGATTGTATTTATTATAGTAGTATAATACAGGTGGTCCTTGTTTTGCGATGGGGCACCCAATTTGAACACAGTCATGTCCACCCAATCCTTCATGAGTTTATTGAATGCACACTTTAAAACTTAGCATCTGGGTATGTCTTGTGCTCACCCATGTGAACATCAAGCTATGCCAATAAATCAGTTCTGACCATGCCACTGATTTACTGGGCTCTACTGAAATCTTGATTTAGTTCACTTTAACCTGTGAATAAGAAATCCTATAAAGAAAAAAACTGACAATTATAAAGAACACTGAAATTAATTTCAGATACGGATATGTCACTATAAAGCTATAGATTACAAAAAGTTCCACTGTAAAAAAATAAAAAAATGTATACAGATTTATCTTGCTTTATGAAAAAAAATTTAGTTTAATGGGTAATTATAACATAGGATTAAGTGTAAGGTGACTAGACCTCACCTTTAACTGGGGACAGATATGAAAAATGCATACTGCAGGGATGCTTTGATTTCGGTGCACTCCTGAAATATGCCTATTTCCTATATGTCCCCAATTAAAGGTGAGGCCTGGTCAGCCTATCCTACAGCCTCACTTTATCTCTGTGGTAGTTGGAAAGTTGAAAACCCTGCTAGCTAGGGTTGCCACCCAATCGGTATTTTACCGGCAGGCCGTTAAAAAATTGGCTTCTGTCCAATGTTAAGTCTATGGAGGGAATGCCGGTATTTTTTTGAAGAAAAGGTGGCAACCCTACTGCTAGCACAAGCCTGCATAACAAGTCTATGTGTCAGCACCTGACACTAGACATCAGCACAGAGGGTCATGAATGTTGTCTGCAGAAATGCATTGACAAGATAGTATAATGCAATGTGGATAGTGCAGTTAATGATACTTTTTATTTCTTCCCTATAGAGCATTTGGATTGCCCCATAATTGCTCTACTTTTACCTAGTAAATCAGCCTCAATATTTGAAGTAAAAATGTTATTGGAAACACTCTTTATCTATTAGTACTAACGTATTTCCTATAAAGGCAATAATGGATCTGGTCTCATGGGTAATATGTCACAGGGGTAATGTGTTAACCTCCCAGGGTTAGACCTGTGTATTCATGTTTTAGTGCAGTACCAGATAATCACACAGTTTACTGACTATTTGTTACTAATTAACAGTCAATTAAAGTAGACAAGCTTTCTGGTGGGATCTCCCTCCTTTATCTGCAGCTTGATAAGGCTTTCATTTGGGCCAGGGTGAAACCTTCAAAAAAAAAACCAAAACAAAAAAGAACTGTTTCCTAGATTAAATGATATACATTTTAGTACATAATTTTAAATAAACAAAACATTTTGAGGATCTAGCATTTATCCAGGGATCCAATTGGTGCCCAAGATCAAGTAAGTTACATAACCATGTTAGAAATATAGTTAAAGGAAAACTTTCACCTTCTATTCCAATCCTCCATTTACCTTAATATTGCCAGACGATCTAATTGGCTGCTCTGAATTATGAATTTTGTCCATGTGTCTTTGTTCAAGAGATAGTGGGGGAGGTTTAATAAGCAGTGATAAAGAGGTGATAAAGTAGAGATAACTTCTCCAATTTATCACTTTTCCAAGTCTTATGTTACTCTACGCAACCTATGCACTAAGATCTCTTCAACTTTGGAGATCTTAGTGAATAGGCTCTATAGAATAACATAGGAACTGGAGATGTCATCTCCACTATATCACCACTTTATCACTGAATAGTGAATCTCCCCCAACACATCTCCTAACAGTTCTGGATGTCATTTACCGTGCGTGTCTGTGTGTGTGCATGTGTTTTTAATTTATATAGCAGCCTATACTTTTCTGTATATAGTGTTCTCGGTTGAAGTCTGCCTCTAGAACACACCGTCTAAAAATAAACAATAGGCTTCAACGTACATGAATGGACTGAAGAGACACAAGTCTTAATTTCATTGTAAGCAGAGGCCATAAGCAGTGTATTACAAGAGAGAGCAAATGCATAAAATAAACTATATGGATGTACCTGACTGCTGTGTGAAAGTTACTTACATTGGTTAAATATTCCATTAAACTAAATAAGAACCACTTTTAGGGTGACCAGACCTCCCCTTTAACCAGGGACACGTATGAAAAATACATACTGCAGGGCTGATTTGATTTCAGTGCAGTCCTGCACTATGCATATTTCCTATGTGTCCCTGTTTAAAGGTGAGGTCTGGTCAGCTCACTTCATGCTACTAATGCATTGATTGCACTTTAGCTCTTATCTCTGTCTTGTATTCCTGCTTTATACTATTACTAGTTGAACAGCCCGTGTACACGGGCCACAGTGCCAGGCAGCAACAGCCGCGGTGCAGTCATGCACAGTAGAGACTGCCAGCGCCGCGGCTGATAATGGAGCGGGCGCTCCAAATCAGCCTCGCTGCAGGCAGTCTGTACTGCGCATGAATGCAGTGAGCGCAGCTGTCTGTACTGTGCATGACGGCTTCTGACAAACAAACATTAGCAAATTATTATATTGGATTACTGTTTCTGTGAAATGTAGTGTACATACCTGGACCAATACCAATAAAGATACCGTATATGCAAAAATGAAAACTTATAAGGGAGGCAGTTTCCCTTTAACACATTGTGCCAGAGAGGTATACAGTGCAATGCATTGTATACCTCTTTGGCAGCCAATGGGTTAATAAATGTGTTAGAAAGTTTTGCTTTTAGTGGCAGTTCCAGCTAGGTTAATAGATTAAGTAAAGTGATAATGAGATAAACATTGACAATCCTGCCTGTTGATTGCCCTTGAGGACTTAACCTGCGGAGTTCTTTTTTATAGGAATGTGATGTGTGCATTTTCCCAATGTAACTAGCCCTAAAGTGATTAGTTAAATTGGAATGACACTTTAACACCTGTTCTAAACATAATTGGATTTAAAGTGTTCAGATAGCTTACAATTTACATATTCATGTTTGGCAAGAAAATTGTTCCAAGGTATATAATGTGTCTGCACAGGACTAATACCCCTCCATCTCTTACTTCTGCTCTGGATAAGTGGAGGCACATCTTTATACAGAAAGAGATGATGAGAAAATCTAGAGCAAATGAGCTGCACCATGGGTGGGTATTGGGATAAAATTTAACATTGATTTAAATTGGGCTTTTAACCCTTTGAGAGCCAATGTGTTGCATACCCCTCTGGTACTCAAAGGGTTAACACCTTGACTGCTACAGAGGTCTCCATGTTGCATTTAACGCAATGGTAATTTTTGTCCCCTAAAATCCATTTGTTTTTCGCAGAATTGTTCTAGATCTTCTAAGCACATCAGCCAAATTCACTCACATATAACCAGCTCTGTATATTAGGCTTTGGACCTTAACCCTTTTAGCCAGAGTGGTATCCAAGGCATTGTGCTGCATTGTTTTGAATACCTCTCTGGCACTTAAAAGGTTAACTGTGTGCATGATTTATATTGATGATAATCAATGAGTAAAGTAAAATCCCTTCCTACTGGTTATTGCCATCAGTGCTAGGTCAACATGTGATCTGCATACCGCCCAACATTTCAGATCGCCAAAGAGGGACACTTTTTAGGTGGTGTTTACGGGGGTGTGGCTGGTGGGTGGGGCATAGCCGAGAAATTTTAGGCTATTTCATGACCTATTGGCTCCTCTTTGTAACTGAATAAATTATTTAGAGCAAGATCAAAGTATTTTATTTACACAGATTAATTTATAAACACATATATTAAAGATGAACTACACATTTATGTGAGTTGTATTGCTCTGGAGCACTGTAATACACATTACTCATTCTGATTTCCTGAAAAGAGGGACAAAAGGGTAGAAAAGAAGGACAGAGGGACTTTAGTCTCAAAGAGGGACAGTTGGGAGGTATGGATCTGGTGCACTCTCTAAGTGGTATATACACAAAAAGTAATAAATGAGCAATTCTATAGCAAATCAACTGCACCATCGGGTTGGGGTTTGTTAAAATCCCATTTATTTAATGGGGCTTTTAACCCCTTGCATGCCTGAGAAGTCTCTAAAGCATTGCAAAGCAATATGCTGGAGTCTCTTTTGGGCATTCAAGGGGATAGAAGCCCCATTTAAATATACAGGATTTTTTTATTCCCCCTTTATTATGCATTTGGTATATTCCAAAATTGCCCATCCTTCTTTCTGCATAAGGTCCTTAGAGAACAGATCAAACATCGTCCAAAACAAGAATTAAAAGGTTGCTCTCCGGCCCGGATTAGAAACTGCTAATCTGTGGGTTTATTGCCTGTCTCTAAACGTCATTGTTTTAATTGTCAGGAGGGAGCCAGATGGACCCACCGGTCACAGAAAATGTGTAGGTTTAAGAGATTAAACACATTTTACATTTAAGAGACAACAAAGGAGACCCATAGTGATATCTTAAGTAGTTTAGTTAAAGCAGAGTAACATTGTATCTAGTGTGTGTGTGGCTGTCAGGAGGATCTTAATAGGTTTTTGACATTCCTTCCCTGGGATGTGATGTTTGCTGTCCATCTTCCTCTATTCATTTCAAGTCATTAGTGCAGATGTGGGCAATCAGTGGTTCTCCAGCTGTCAATGCACTATACGTCTCATTACACTCAACTAGTCAGAATCATTCTCAGCTGGTCCCAGTTCAGTGGAAGATGAAGGTATTTCTAATCCAATGACATCTTTCATTGATGAGCAGGCTGAACATGATAGTTATTGCAATCCAACAACAGCTGGAGTGCCACTGGTTGTCCACTCCTGCCCTAGCATGACAGGGATAGGGTGATGGACAGGGGCTTATTGTGTCATTCACAACACAGAGCAAAACATCTTTTAACATATGAGTATTTGACATTTTTTCCATTATTGTATGTGAGAAGCATTCGTATATCATGTTTCAGGCTGCACAGAGTTCTAGACCACATACAGTGCTATTCTGATAAACTCTACAATTGATCGTGACAAGAATAAGACACATTCAGGGAGATTTATAAAAGTATAGTTGGGAGAATATTGGCTGCAACCTGGCATTTATAAAACTGACAGTGCCAGTTTAGGGATCTCTCGTATAGATTTTGTTCATTTGATGTTAAAACGGGTAAAAAAAATTGCAATATGAGACAAAATTACCCCCAGAAGGTTACTGCCATGTATGTCCTTAACCCTTTGAGTGCCAGAGGGGTACGCAACGCATTGCAAAGCAATGCGTTGTGTACCCCTCTGGCACTCAAAGGGTTAAAAATAGTGGTGGTACTGTATGCATGAATTTGCCAATTAACACCATATTTATAAAACAGATGCTGCACATTTATAAATATCATCTCAAAAGAAACAATAATTCCTGAATAACGACCTTCGCTCTAACATCTTCTAAAATACTTTTTATAAATCTCGCCCATTGGCCCATATGTATAAAGGAAAAGTGGAGTAATTTTGGTGCAAACCGACTGCACCCTAGGGGACTAATACGATTCCATAAAATAAAAATTTAAACAGGGATTGTAACCCATCAATACTAAAGAGGTTTCCAACACATTACAACACAATGTACTGGAGACGTCTCTAGTAATTAACCCTTTGATTGTGTACCCCTCTGCCACTCAAAGGGTTAAAATTTCTTTTAAATCAATCTGAATGTTTATATTTCCCTTATTGTGGAGTTTGTTTGCCCCAGAATTGCCTTTCTATATAAGGTCCGTTGGGTTGTATGTATTAATCCCATGAATGCCAGAGGGGTATGCAACATTTGTCTTTTGTCTTTATGCATATGTTTCTGTTGGCCACATGCATAAAATATAGTGGAGCATTTCTGGAGCAAGCCATGTGTACTTGTAACCTGTGATGTATTTAGGCCAAATAGGGCCAGGCCTAGCTGGGATAGATTAGTAGGGGCAGCACACTGAGCTGCTTTGACTCTTTGAGTCTGTATCCATTTTCTAAAAAAAAAAAAAAAAAAAAAACACCTTTGGGAGTTTGCGGCTCAAAGTTTCCTGATTTGCACCTCTTTCCCAAAGTGAACACACCCAAAAGATCTTTCTGCATAAACCAAATGTTCCACTTTCTTTTTGCCCTTTAGATGCTAGTTATTTGCACTCTGCTTTTATGCCTTTAAAGGGATAGTAATACTTTGTTTTATCTTTATTTTATTTTGTAGGCATTAAGAAAACATGAAGAACAATATAAGTCTTATCTCTCAAACCTTTATGGTTTGAGAGATATTCACAAGCAAAGTTTCCCCCTCCTGCCCCTTTTATCTAGTGTAAGCCATCTCTTCTCAGATGTGGAATGCAGTCCATAGACCAGACAGATAACAGAAGGGGGCGATATTCTTACAGTGAGAACAATGAAAGCCCTGCCCCCTTGACAAGCTTTTCAGCTTTTTCCCTTATCTTAATTGAAGATTGTCCCTCTGTGCAATCTACCTGGGCACCACCCTTCTGATCTGGCTGAGCAGTGTTACACCAGTAAAAGGGACAGGAGGGGGACACTTTGTCATTGAATTACTCTTGCACTATAACTCTGACAGAATTGATATAACAGTCTCCAAAGTCCAAATACTATGATGATTAATTAGAGCTGCTTTTATTATTATTATTTTATTAGGCATGGCCTGTGGATGGAGCCGGATAAAGTGAGGGTGTGGGTGCATGCACTTGGCTGAGCGTAGGGCAGCAGAAGCCCTAAATACTTTAATTAATGTACCATTGGGAGAAATAGAAAATTCCATTGATTTAAATGGGCGTTTTAATCCCTTGATTGCTAAAAAGGTCTCCAGTTCATTACTAAGCAATGTACTGGACGCCTAAATGCATTGGATACCTCTGTAACATTCATAGAGGTTGAACACACCATTGAGAAATGGCTGTTTTTTTAACCTATTGAGTGCCAGAGGGAAATGCAAGTAATTGTAGGCTAATGCATTTCATACTTCTCGAACACTCAAAAGGGGTCAGTTTGTCCTTACAGTGCATTTGGCCCAACAGTCTTCTTCTATTGTTTTGCTCAAAAATAAGTGGAGCAATTCTGGGGCAATACCGCAATGCAATATTTCTATGATTAATACCTTGGATGCTAGAAAGTTCTCAGAAGCATTTTGCAGCAATGCATTAAAGACCTCTTTTGCATTCAAGGTTTTTAGTAGCCGCATTTACATCAACAGGAATTTTTATATTTTATATACTGTGCAGTTGGTTTGACCTCGAATTACTTCACTTTTTTCTTTATAAATATGGTCCAGTGGTCCATTAGCTGCAATTTACTATAGGAAAAGAAGAGCACTCAAAGGGTTAACGAAGGAAACTAACACCTTAGAATTTTTTAGGTTCATTTGAAAGAGCTTTCAAAGTCCCCTTCATGGTACATCCTATAATATAAAAGGTCAGAATGTTTGTCCGATGCAGTCATGCACAGTAGAGAATGCCCGAACACACAGAATGCTGGGAGCTGGGAATGCTGGGAGTTCTGTGCTGGGAGCATTCTGTGCGTTCAGGCAGTCTCTACTGCGCATGAAAGCATCACATGTGCCACCAGTGAGGCAGCAGCAGTAAGCAGAGTAGGAACGGCCTCTTTACATCACAGGACCTTGGCCCATGTACATGGGTCTTTGCACTATTTAGTATATAAAATATTTAGCTTTGTTTGTCATGCAAATTAGCTACTACTGACTGGCAGGGAGTGGCAGGTGGGAGGGAGAACGTTTGCTTATTTTCTAGCGAATGCATTTCAAAAAATGGCTAAAATGTCTGCCGTTTTGTGAAAGGATTAGCAATTGCAACTGATTCTGCAATGCAATTTGCACACATTATCAAACATCTGTCTAACCTTGCCATTAATTTAGGAGCATGTGTTATTCAGTATCAAGGCGTTAATAGGTTTCCTGCATCAAAACATGAGGAATCGCAAATAGCGTATTCATTTATGGCTTTTATACAGTACGAATGATCCACTTTCTTGCATTCCACCTATGTTATCTGGCTAGCAGGGAGTTAGGAAGGAGAGTAGTTAGTAATCATCTGGCTGGCACAAACAAGTAAAGTTGAATGTCTCATGAACTGTTGTTTTAGATTTAAAAAATGGCTAACATAGCATACCTCCCAAGATTTCAAATGGCCAAAGAGGGATACTTTTGTTTTGGGGGGTGTTACTGGGGGTGTGGTTGGTGGGCGGGGCATTACCATGAATTTATAGGTGATTTCATGACCTACTGTCACCTCTTTGTGTAACTTAATATATGATCTAGAACAAGACCAAAGTATTTTATTTACACAGACTAATTTGTAAACATATATACTTAGGTTTAACCCCTTAACGACCGGGGAATCCGGAACCGGAAGTGACTTGACGACCACGGAGCAATTTTTTTTTATTGCTCCGTTGGGTTCCGGACTCCCCGAACGGCGTGCAGCCGCGGGGGGAGCCCGGAACTCGATGACGGTCATAGTACGTCATCGGTCGTTAAGTCAAATCGACCCTTGACGTACTATGACCGTCAAGGGTCGTTAAGGGGTTAAACAAACATCAATGTGAGTATTATTGCTGTGGAGCAATAACATATCACACAGTCTGATTTCCAAAAAAGATGGACGCTAGGGTGGAAAAGAGGGACAGAGGGATATGGGCCTCAAAGAGGGACTGTTCCTCCTAAAAAGGGACACTCGGGAGGTATGCCATAGCATAAGGGTTTCTTCTGAGGGCTATTTCAAAATCACATTAGATGTTATAACTTTACCTCTCAATCCCATCTCAAGCTCTTCACTCTTTGTCTGTCAGGCTTCCTTACCCTTCAGACCCTGTCAAGCCCCTCCCACCTTAGTGTCTCTTCTTGTTCCAGGGGGTCCAGGGAAATATTAGTGTATTTCCCTGCGTATTTAGTAATTTACCTTTTGAAAAATAATGGCCAACTCTGGAAGCTATGATATGGCAATTGACCTCACAAGTGACTAATTCCTGCTTTTTTTTTTTAAAGATATTTTACTTCTTGGTTACAATGTACTCTCCTTTGTCATTTTTTTTGCAATTATTTAGCACGTTATTCTGTTACTAAGTATGTTTCTAATGCTTTTCACAGATGATTCTCACAGGTGTGAAGTGCCTGCAACATTTTCTTTTTACCCGCTGCAAGCTCATAATTCTAATAAACACCAGAGGAAATGTTCAGTAGACTCTACACCTTAGTTCCTCTGAGTCTAGGCAAAGCAGAACAATCCTGGGGCAAACCAATTGCGATGTAGGTGACAAAGACAAATTCCAAAATCTCCTTGTTGATTTAACCCATAAAGGGATAGTAATGTCTACATGAAACTCTATCTCTGAGTCTACTATAAGGTTCAAATAACAAATATTGCTATGTTTAATTACTTACATGCTCAAAAGATATGAAAACTGAAAGGGTCCCCCCAGCCCCTTCTGACCGCCTCCCCTTAAAGCTGCAATCAGGTCGTGGGACCAGACAGATGCAGCGAGGGACAATCTTCAATCAGTAAGTATAAGGAAAACCCTGCCCTCTTTGACGAAGGAGGGCAGGATTTTCCTTTTGCTTACTGAAGATTGTTCTTCACTGTATACGTCTGGACCAGAGAGAAAGGCAGCGTGACGCCAGAAGGGGTGGGAGGGGGATCCTTTCAGCTTCAATATCTTATGAAATACAAAGAAGCAATATCCTATATTATAATTCGCTAAGGATGTTTGTCAGAAGCCATCATGCGCAGTAGAGACTGCCCATGCTGTGGGTGATACTCTTGGTCCCAGGAAGGTGCTCAGAGAGGTCTACAGTCTGAACTTGGATCAGCCGCGGAGAGGCCAGTCAGTTCTGCGCATGACTGCAGTACCGCCAGTGTTGGCCCGTGTACATGGGCTTTAAAACTAGTATGTTATAAAAACCTTATAGAAGAGTCAGAGATAAAGTTTAATGTAGACATTACTATCCCTTTAAGGAGCAGTGGAGGGGAACTCCTGTTAAGGACCAGATAGAGAAGTTTTGCATGCTGTCACACGTGGCTGGTCACGTTTTTACTCACAGCACTCCCGCAGAAGCTCTTTAAGTAAAACGTATGTGACACTGGCCCTTAAGGGAAAAACAGTGATAGTCCTGGAACATCACAGGGTCATTAAGGGGTTTATGGGGTTTTTAACCCCCTTAACCCTTTGAGTGCCAGAGGGGTATCCAATGCATTGTGATGCAGTTGGTTTGCCCTAGAATTGTGCTACTTTGCCTGCATCCGGAAGGCCCCATGTTCCTGCTTGTGCAGATGTAAAGTAATGCAAACATACATTCTGCAGACAGTATTAACCTCTTGGATGCTATATGGGTCTCCGATGCACTGGGAAGCAATTCACTGGAGAACTCTTCAGCATCTAAGCGGACATTTGATTTGACTACAGACTTAACCCTTTGAGTGCCATAGAGTTAGCCAACGCATTGCCGTTATGAATTTTGCCCTTGAGCCTTTGTTCAAGAGATAACATCAACACCTTCATTCAGTCCTGGATGTCCTGTCCATGGAGGAGACCATGAGAACAGAACCACAGCACCCCTCGAATGCCAAAGAGATCTCCAATGCATTCCTGAGCAATGCCTTTGCAGGTCTCTCTGGCATTCAAGGGGTTAAGGAACACAGGATTTTGCATCACATTGCCTTTCTCACACCTCTGGCTCTCAAAGGGTTAAGAAGGCATAGAGTACCTGCTTGATTCAGTTTGGAAAAGAAAAAGTCAGGAACTGCCATGTCTGCCTCCATGGACGTGATAAACAGTATGGATTGAATATGTTATATCTTGAAAAAAGGCTCAAGGGCAGAATTCATCAGGGCCATTAGGATTTTCTGGCAAGTAGGGGGGCATTAGTTGGAGTTGTTAGTTATCCTAAAGGACTGTGGGTTGTGCAACCCACAATGCATTGAATACCTCTGGTCTTTAAAGGGTTACTATTTTGAAAACAAAAATGTAATGCGCTGAACAACCCTCACTCAAAGGGTTAACCTACCTGTGAAATAAGAATAGGGTTGATGTTCTTTATTAGTCATTATTCCCATCCATCAGTGTCTGGCAGGTAAGTCGAAGCTCTCTATCAAACAGTCTCAGGGGGCCAGTTATATTCCACTGAAGTGTTGCCTTTCCATATGACCTCTGCTTGACCTTTCCAAGTTCCCAGCTATAGAGTGGATGATGTACAATTCAGTATCAGGTAAATCAGCCTATTGTGGTTTAGTGCAATAATATTGATTTTCCCAGACTCTAGTTCACTTTCAATTCAGTTCTACTGACACTGCATTTATTAACTAGTTACTAGCATACCATTATAGGTCCAATCAATACGTTAAAGTGAGCCTATTCTGGAGCAAACCAACTACACCTTAGAAAAGAAATTAAAATTCTCACTTATATAAATGGTATGTTTAACGTCTTGAATTCTAGAGGGGTCTCCAATATATTGTGAAGCAATATGTGGCGATATGGACATCAGTAGAAATGTTTCCAGGAGGGAGAAGCCCATATGTTAATCTGGCTTGGGGGAGGGTGAGTCCAGAGGGGGCAATTGTCCCCTCTTGTCCCCACCCTCACAGACACCCCTGCCTGAGATCTTTCAAACAGTCAAAGGCTTAACCATTTGAGTGCCAGAGGGAAATGCAACACATTGCTTTGGAATGCTTTGCTTACCCCTCTGGCACTCAAAGGGTTAAAAGCCCAATTAAAATTAAAATAATATTTATTTGTCCTCTGTGGTGCTCCAGAGTAGCATCCTTTAGCTTATTGAATTGAACCTAAAATATACTGACATATGTCACTGTTACTTCTCAAAAATGTATTACAATGAATATTAATACTAAAATACATCATGATGTGATATAAAACCTATATTTGAAAGTTTCAAAGCCTCAATAGAAATTACGTTTTTTGAACTTGCATACTCCGTTTTTCGAGTTGTAATAAACTTTATTGCGAACAAAATGCAATAATAGGGTCACTTACTAAACAAAATCAGGATTATATGAACAATAACAAAGACTACACCACTGAGCTGTATTACCAACCATTATGTTCAAATTAGCCAACCAGCATAGAATCTTGTCAGAATTAAAAGTTGTTGAGATGTCTCTTCAGCTTTTTACCATATCCTTACTCCCCACATTATCTAAAGTCCTGGAAAAGTGTGTTCACATGCAACTATATAAGTATTACAGCTTGTCCAGCTTTTTCACCCTGCATAAATCAGGCTTTCACCCAAATCACTGAACAGGCAAACTCACAACTCCCCTAAAAGAATATAATAATATCCAAACTTTCATGGAAAATGGTGAATTCACTAGAACTACTGTCCTAGATTTTATTTTGCAAAGGCGTTTGATACAGTAGACCATAATAGTCTGATAAGTAAGCTCATAACTTTAGAAATGAGTAATCATTCTCAAAGCTGTTTCTGATCATTGTTATCAGACAGAACAGAATACATGTCTGTTGGTGACAATATTTCCTTTCCACTCAATGTAACAAGTGATGTTCCCCAAGGCTCCACTTCTATTTTCTCTTTTTTTATAAATGGTCTGCACACAGTTTGCAAAGCATCATCTGTGCACACGTCTGCAGATGACACTATAGAATACGCTAAAAATCCAAATTTCTCTCAACTTGAGGCAGTATTACAGGCTGATTTTTCATAAGTTTAAAGATGGATACCCAAAAGCAAACTGTTCTTAAACACTGACAAAACATTCACAATGGTATTTAGTGCAAAGCACAAACTACTTAAACTTCACAACACCCATTTAACCATTGTAACAAAGTTTAATTGTAACTGGTCCAGGTGAACTCCTACAAATACCTTGGTATTTGGCTTGACCTCAACCTTACTTTGGTTTTAGTACTGATAAATTAACATCCAACCTTTATCCTAAAATAGTTGCTCTGTTTAGAAACAAATCATGTTTAAGACCCCATGTAAGAAAACATATTGTTCAACAGGTGTTAATGCCAGTCATAGACCATGGGGACATAATATAGGCGTCTGCACCAAAAATCTATCTTGATAAACTCCATGCTCTATAATTCATTATGTCATTGTGTCCGCCAGTGTAATTATGCTACCCGTCATTGTGATATGTTTAAAGAACTAAATTGGCTAACATTCAAATCTAGATATGCCCTTGGACTTTCTTGCCTGGTTTATAGCCACTTCTCTGGAAAGCTACCAGACTACCTAAGCAGTATGCTCACTCCAGCTCTCCATACTTATTATAACCTCCGCTCCACTGCTAACAACGCAACGAGTATCCCACACTACAAACAAGAAGACGGTCAATCTCCCTTTTTCTTCCGAGCTCTGCAAGCCTGGAATAACATACCTGAAAAAAAATCCCAAAAAATAACTGCTTCTTTAAATTTAAAAACAATATGCAACTGTATACAATTTTTGTATGTATGTTTATATATATTCTCCATTTGTGTAAATATGTAACTTTGGACAGAAATCTCAATGTATTCTTCCTGGTAAAACATTTTCTTAATAAATATATGGATAAATATATATAAATTCAGATATTTATATATAACATAGCTCTTTGGATACTAGTCCAATCAGGTATCAAGCCATCAGGGCTATTAGAGACAGGTCCAGCGGTTGAAATCTGCTCCCCAGTTGGCTGCAGCAAATCTGGACATAGCTTATATCTGCTGTACTCAGAGAGCTGATAGTAATGCATATAGAATGCCTCACATCATTTTCATAGCTTTCCTGCCACACTGCTGTGATAGCTGATTATAGATTACTCTGCATGCTTTGTAAAGCCAATTTATATAGTAAGTGCTATGGGAAATATGTGACGTCAAAGTGGGTAGGAACAACAGTGTGACTCCATATTCCCTCACCCATTGTAACAAAAGTTGCCCGTTTTCTATTATATTAATTAAATGTTTTCATAAACCACTCTAATAAGTTTAAATATGCATAGTAATATCGGATAGTGCTATTCAGATGTGAAAGCATTATCAATCAGAAAATCTGTGGCTCATTAGTGAGCCACAGGTTTTGTCTTCTGTAGTGAATATGGATTTCTTCCATTAAAACTTATACATCTTGTAGCAAGATTTTATCACCTTGAGTTTGTCTTCTGTGCTAACTAGTGTTGAGCGAGCGTGCTCGGCCGATGCTCGGATCGGCTCGAGCATCGCTCTGCTCGGCACATGGCGGTACTCGTCGAGTACCGCCATGTGCTCGCCCGCCATGTTCGGGTGGCGGGGATCTGTGCCGGAAGAGGCACAGATCCGAAGACGCTCCGCTGGACCACCAGGGACTGGAGGTACGGGGGCATTGCGGAGATGAAGGGGGCATTGCGGAGATGAAGGGGGACATTGTGGAAGAGGGGCATAGACTCTATGCCCCTCTTCCACAATGTCCCCCTTCATCTCCGCTATGCCCGTCTTCCACAATGTCCCCCTTCATCTCCGCTATGCCCCTCTTCCACAATGTGCCCGTTCATCTCCGCTATGCCCCTGGGACATTGTGGAAGAGGGGCATAGCGGAGATGAAGGGGCACATTGTGGAAGAGGGGCATAGCGGAGATGAAGGGGGACATTGTGGAAGACGGGCATAGCGGAGATGAAGGGGGCATAGCGGAGATGAAGGGGGACATTGCGGAGATGAAGGGGGCATTTGGAGATGAAGGGGGCATAGCGGAGATGAAGGGGGGCATTGACCAGGCACCCTCCCCTCATCAGAGCAGGGGGTGCCTGGTATAATGTTCGTGTCGCCCCATTGGATTCAATGGGGCTCGGGTGCTCGGCCGAGCACTCGAGCCTCAGGGGGTGCTCGGTCAGAGCACCCGAGCATCGGGGTGCTCGCTCAACACTAGTGCTAACACTTTGTTATTGGAAAGTGTGCAAAGGAACAAAGAGTAGCTAAGGACAGCTTTAAAGATGGTCTAATACGTACAGTTATAAAGTCACAGATTTTAAAGGGATAGTAATGTTTCATAATAAAAGCAGCTCTAATTAATCATCATAGTATTTGGACTTTGGAGAGTGTTATTTCAGTTCTGTCAGACTTGTAGTTCAAGAGTAATTCAATGACAAAGTGTCCCCCTCCTGCCCCTTTTACTGATGTAACACTGCTCAGCCAAAGCAGAAGGGAGGTGCCCAGGTAGACTGCAGAGAGGGACAATCTTCAATTAAGATAAGGGAAAAACCTGAAAAGCTTGCCAAGGGGGGCAGGGCTTTCATTGTTTTCATATAAAGAAGATTGTCCCCTGCTGTTATCTGTCTGGTCTTACAACCAGATTCACATCTGAGAAGAGATGGCTTACACTAGGTAAAAGGGGTGGGGAGGGGAAACTTTGCTTGTGAATATCTCTCAAACCATAAAGGTTTGAGAGATAAGACTTATATCATTCTTCATGTTTTTTTAATGCCTACAAAATAAAATAAAGTTAAAATGAAGTATTACTATCCCTTTAAATACTTGTTTCAGAGTAGCTCAGTATACAGAGTACATCAAAAGCACACTATGATTAAAAAAGAAACATATACATTAAATGTCTAGCTAAGGAAAACATAATTGATAAACTACAAATCATACAACAAAGATGAGCACCCACTGAGAATGAAAAAAAAGAACTTTGTTCTAAGGCATAGTGGCCTCTCACTGGTGCTCAAGTAAAATTTTTTGCAACCATGTGCCATTTCAGTGAATAAATGTCCATGCCCATATCAGCATGGTCCCACCCACAAGCAGTCCAGTTCTGAAATGTCAGGCAAATCCTCTCCGTGCTAAGGGGCCACTATGCGTTAGATCAAAACCCTTTATTTTGTTCATTCTCAATGGGAGCTCCTCACATTCTTTGTTGAAAGAGCATCCCAAGCATGGCCCTTTGCTCTCCATGTGCCTCAAGGGAATCAGCTGCACCACACAGATGGGGCCCACAGATGCCGAAATGTAAGTCTATGGTTGTGCTGTTTCTCTCATGTGGACAGGATTTGTCTGACATATCAGAACTGAACTGCCTGTGGGTGGGACCAGGCCATTAAAGACATGGACATTTCTTCTCTGCAATGGCAGGTGGGAGTGAAAAATTTGACTTGAGTACAACTGAGGGGCCACTATGTCTTGACATATTCTTTGTTTTAAGCTTCAAATCAAATTCATAGCAAGTGGAATGCAGGGGGAGGGTGAATGGTAGACAAGGAGAGGGGGGGAGAGACTGAGAGAGAAAGAGAGCAAGAGAGATCCATAGTACATAGAAATAAATATGAAGAAATAGGAAAAATCATATGAGGAAGGTGGGTAAACAAGAGCTAAAACAAAAACATTGAAGGAAATATTGCATAAGGTTTTGGTAATGTGAGAGAAATCTCAAGTCTTTATTTAGCTAAGTGTGTTTGGCATTGAAAAAATGGATCATCTTTATTTCAATGCAGAGCTGGATCATCCATTATGGCAACCTAGGCTACTGCCTAGGGCTCATGGCAATATGAGGGGCCCTGGTTGCAAGTGATGGGTCACAGACCAAGGGCCTGCTGGTGCTGCTGCTAACATCTTGTGTCATTTTCCTTTTTTTTTGTTGAAAGAGATCAGCATCATCCAGTTGCTTCCACTTAAATTAGAGCCACAATTCCAGTACCTGCTAGCAGAAGTCAGTGTCAGAGGCACCGGATCAAGACATGTGGGGCCCCAAACTGGTACCTTGCCTAGGGCCCCATGGAGCCTTAGTCCACCTCTGTTCAAACTTTTTCTCATCTGCTTATTTTTTAACTTCCCTCTGAGTATTCTGAGTTTAAGGTTATAGTTAGAGTGGTTTCTCTGAGTGATGTTGATTTTTTTCAAAACTAAACACACTGGCCTTAATACGGAAATGGTATTCCTTACACATTATCAAAAATTCACATAATATTTCCTTCAAATTGTGTTTATTTATATTAGTACATTTTACCAAATTTCTTGTATTATATTATTTTTCTATTTGTATTTGTGAACTATGTATCTGTATCATTCTCTCTTTCTACCTATGTCTCTCATATCCCCGTCTTCCACCCCCCCACACATTCCGTTATGATAACGTAGGTGATTTATTACTTATCAGTTGGTGCTTTCCATAGCATGGCAATGTTTTCTCTATTAAAACCAGCATGCTTTTGACTTGAAAAAGGGAGCATCGCTCTAGAAAGCTTGTCTATATAATTGAATGTTAGTCCAATAAAAAGTTATCATTATACACTGCAATACTTATACATTTGGCCTCTACACCTCTGGACTAACACAGCTAACCTGAATTAAAAATATATATATATATATATATATATATATATATATATATATATATATATATATATTAAACAAACGCAAACTAATGACTGGTAAAACATTATAATTTTATAATTTATAGTAGATTCATATACAAAGTTTTCTGTTTTGCAATGTTGTTTTAGTGTGTATGAATCTGTGTGTGTGATGGAGAGTAACTTGCCTTAGTTGTTTACTAGTACCTTGCCTATCAGTAGACAGGGACTTAGTGTGGATGATAGGAATAGTGGACTGACAGAAGCACCCCTAGAGGCTCCTGATCTTTGTCTTCCATCTTGCCTGCTCCTTGTGTCTTTGGCCAGCTGCAGTGACATTACTCCCACTCAGGAGGAAACAGTCTGATGCTCAAATTGCTCATCCATGAGTATGTTAAAAATCAAGGGTGGCAGGTGCACAGAGCTATGTCTGCCTTCTGTTCCACATGGTTCCCATCACATGTGGTTCCATGATGGTCATTGCTGCCCTGCTCTGCCTGTATGTCATGGCACTGATTGACATGGTGTATGGAAAGTTACAGAAATACTTAGGTCAGGTCAAGTTATAATCATACCTGGGAACTTTTGCAATAGGGACACCCGGAGATCTTTGTGTTATTAATCCTTAAAGCTCAGAATCAAAAGTAGATTGTATTAACCATTTGACTGCCAGAGGAATATGCATTGCATTGCTTTGAAATGTGTTGCCTACCATTCTGGAACTCAAAGGGTTAAATGAAAAAAGAAGAATACAATTACCAGTCAACACTGGCTGGACTAGAGAGATGCGCAGGTTCTCCAGTCCGTCCGATCCTCATGTGACACCGACGTAATTACGCTGCTGTCATCAGGGCAGCACATTGCATTGGCTCGCTGAGGTCACTTTCCTGGAGATGCACACTAGTGAGCCTCACAACACAGTACAGGAGCCATTGGATTTCTTTTTTTTTCCCCTTTACAATAACTTAAAAGCTGCGCAGGAACAGCTAATGCATGTTTTACCTGGAGAACTTAATGTTTTACCCAGAGACCCTGAGACAGTTCCCTAAATCCGGAGTCTCTGGGTGAAACCTGGCAAGTTCCCAGCTATGGTTATAAGCTATCCACTCCTCACATCTGCTATACTTTTTCTTGTTTGGTCCA
Source organism: Rhinophrynus dorsalis (assembly GCA_037306005.1). NCBI lineage: Eukaryota > Metazoa > Chordata > Amphibia > Anura > Rhinophrynidae > Rhinophrynus > Rhinophrynus dorsalis. The sequence continues at coordinate 87,198,907 of CM074724.1, read as the reverse complement.
CTGAAAATGAGAGGGCCCCTGCCAGCTCAGCAGGAACTCTTTTAGCTTTGGGCCCAGGTGCACCAGGAGTAGTCACTCCCCTTTATTCAGGGCCACATACACCAAGATAAGGAGGTGCAATTCTAAAGAAAATGAACTGCACCATAGGGGATAAATAAACATTTGTATTGGCTGAAATGGGACATTTAATGCCTTGAAAGGTAGATAGGTCCCCCCCCAAGACATTGCAGAACATTGCCTTGGAGACCTCGCTAACATTCAAGGGGTTAAATTCTGTATTTAAACCAATGTGAATTTGGGTAATTTTAAAGGGATAGTAATACTTTATTTATGTAGGCTATAATATTGTAGGTATTAAATCAATAAACCAAAGCATCTATGTCTTTTTGCAATAATTTTCATAGATTAAGAGTAATCTTGATGTCAAATTTACCCCTCCCACCACTTTTAGCTACTTCAGCGCTCTACCTGTCAGACTTGGATTTTGGTCCACAGACCGGACGGAGCATCTGGAGAGCCAGAAATAGCAGTGGAAACAAAGGAAATTTTCATGACAACGGTCTACTGCCTCAAACCGTGCCCAATTTGTAGACCATTGTCATGAAGATTTCCTTTGTATCCTCTACTATTTTGGCTCTCCAGACACTCCGTCCTGTCAGTAGACCAGAATCCAAGTATGACAGATAGAGTGCTAATGTAGCTAAAAGGGTCAGGAGGAGTACACTTTAGAATGAGATTGCTCTTAAACTATGAAAGTTATTGCAAAAAGCTGCTTTGGTTTATTTATTTAATACCTACAGTATCATAGCATACACAAATTAAATATTACTATCTCTTTAAAGTGAAAGTAATGTTTCACAAAAACAGCAGCCCCAATTAATCTTCATAGTGTTTGAGCTATAGAGAGTGTTATTTCAATACTGTGAGCGTTGTAGTTCAACAGTAATTGAATGATAACGTTTCCCCCTCCCTCCCCTTTTACCTAGTGTAAGCCCCCACTCCTCAGATGTGGAATCCAGTCCATAGACCAGACAGCTCACATCAAGGGTCAATATTCTTACTGTGAGAACAATGAAACCCCTGGCCCCCTTGACAGGTTTTTCAGCTTTTTACCTTATCTTAATTGAAGATTGTCCCTCTCTGCAGTCTACCTGGGCACCTCCTTTCTGATCTGGCTGAACAGTGTTACATCAGTAAAAGGGGCGGGAGGGGGATACTTTGTCATTGAATTACTCTTGAACTACAACTCTGACAGAATTGAAACAACACACTCCAAACTCCAAATACTATGAAGATTAATTAGAGCTGATTTTATTATGAAACATAACTATCCCTTTAATTGTCTGATAACAAGCAGTTGGTTTATACCAGAATTGCAGTTTCTTAGCTTGATCAATACAGGCCTCAATATCATATATTTTAATTTAAAGGGTTAGTAAGGTTTAATTATAAAATCAGCTAAGATTGTTCTTCATAGATAATAGTACTGATATCCAGTGGTGGCACTGTTTGTCTAGTTAAGCTGTAATTACCTTATGAAGTTTACCCCTCCCGCCCCCTTTCCCGCCTTCAGTGTCCTTTGGCTCAGATCTGACAGTGGATCGCGATGAAGGACAATCTTCAGTCAGTATCAGGAAAACCTGCCCTCTCTTGTCATGGAGGTAAGGGTTTTCCTTATACTGACAGAGGGAAGATTGTCCCTCCTCGTGATCTGTCTGGTCTGATGACTAGATTTCAGATCTGAGGGGAGGTGGCTTACACTTGGGAAAAGGAGCAGTAGGGGTAAACTTCATAATATAATTTCAGAGTAACTAGAAAGATATGAACAGTGGCAACAATGTGCATCAGTAGTATTAACGATGAAGAACAATCTTAACTGCTTTTCTAAAGAAATATTAATACTTTAATGTACACTAGAGGTCAAAAGTTTGAGAACACCTCAATTTTTGCTACTTTTAGTTATTGCCATATAACTTGACAAAAACATTAGAAAAACATTGGGTATTTCTAAAATCAAGACAAATATAATATATTTAGCAGGGTTTTTTTTAGCTTTTATAGATGTGTAAAAGACTTTTAGTGCCAAAGTTAAAAAAAGTGCATTTGTTACATTTGTTTCATCATATTTTATAAATTGTTTTACAGGAAAATTGACAAAAATAATGGTATCTTTAGAAACCCCATCTTAGGGCAAGAAAAATAGTATATAATATATGTGGGTACATTAAATGAGTAAGAGGGAAATTAAAGCTAAACACAAACACAGTAGAAGTGTTAAAACAGCCATTGTCCAGAAGTGTTAAAACAGCCATGGTCCAGAAGGGCAGAGGGCCAAGGTTGTATTTGTGATACATTTTACCCTAATACTCCAGTCTTTTGTTGCTGGCACCAACTTGAACTCTCATGCCTGTGAACTCTCCATATCTGCCCCTGAGACCCTGGCTTTCAGATTGACTTATTGGGTCTTCAGGGACAGCAGTTGATTCTCCAGCTTCGTGGGTTCAGTTTAACCAGTCTGTTCACCCCACTCCCTCCCCATGCTGCCCACTCTCCCACCCATATCATGACAAACTCCTCCTTTCAACCACCCATCTGTTCCCACTGATTACGTCCCATCCATAATATTTTTCAAAACACATAATTTGAACATTTCCATACCCAGCTGTACAATGTTTCTGTATCTTGGCTCTTGGGACATGATGTCCTCAGGTATGATTCAAATGTCCTTTGTATTGATAATGTCTTAATTCCTTAGATGATAGGAAGTACCTAGTGAATTGCTTTGCAATGTGTTGAAGATCTCTTTAGAACACATTAGGCTAAATGGATTGATTGTTAGGGTTCCACAGAGATTTCATTTGAAACCAAAGGGTGTTGACACAGCAAAAGATTTGACAACCACCTCTTTAAGCTATAAAAAGAAATGCTATCCAGTGTTCACTTAGTTTGAAAATCCTAGGCCATGTTTGAAGTCTTCCTAGCAGAAACGGCTGTCAATGTCAGTGGGTATAGACTTACCAAGTAGCTGCCTGCACTGTTGTCCACTTTCCTGCTTGTTCTCCATCTTCACATCCACAGGGGGTGATTGATAAACAGATGGTATAGATGAAACATAAACTATAGTGCTGAGAGATCCAATGGCTGTTGACAGATACCTGTGGTTTGCTGAGAGATAAAGGTGGTGGAAAAATGATAGAAGACTATTAACCCCTGGAGTGCCAGAAGAGTGTCCAGACAGTGTGTGTAGACACCTACAGTGTGTGTAGACACCTACCTGGCACCCAAAGGGTTAAAATGCATATATAAACAAGGGGGCTTCTTCAAAGAAAAACAGAGTCTGATAGAGAGAGACACACACACAAACAGACACAAAGAGAAACAGAGACACACACACAGAGACAAAGATACACAGGGATGGATATATCCCACTCATTCCACAAAATAACAGGAGGTGGCATCATTGGACTGTCCCCACACCTTCCTAAAGTTAATTTACTAAGATGTGAATGTACAAAGTCCTCCCCTTAATGCTGTTTGCACCAAGGGGAGGACAAGATGGCAGTCTGTGGGTGTTTCTGGGCCATCCTTTCTGCTATGCATTACTTAGACCAATGTACTAAGTCAGGAGCAGAGGAAATGGTATGGGCTAGCACCATTTCCCTGGCAGAATATGTAGATGGCAGTGCGTGTGATGCTAGCGTTAAAGTCCAATTCTGGTGGAGTGTACCTGCCAGTTTCTACTACAGCTATCCTATGTTATAGTACATAACCTTGGGTGCAGCAACTGGCATTGGACATTAATCCCAGAATGGTTGTAGTGGCAATTTGTACATTCACCCCAGATATAGCGACACAAAAAAAGAACCAAAGACAAATACACAGAATCCCTCACAAAGGAAGACCACATTTTTATTATTAAGCCTGTCTAATATGCTGAAAATTCCCCTGTATCTGTAAGCCGCTTTCCCCATGGGGTGGACAGTATGGAAGTTAAAGGGATAGTAATACTTTGTTTTATCTTTATTTTATTTTGTAGGCATTAAAAAAACCTGAAGAACGATATAAGTCTTATCTCTCAAACCTTTATGGTTTAAGAGATATTCACAAGCAAAGTACCCCCCCCCCCCGTTCTGCCAAAGCAGAAGGGAGGTGCCCAGGTAGACTGCAGAGAGGGACAATCTTCAATTAAGATAAGGGAAAAAGCTGAAAAACTTGTCAAGGGGGAAGGGCTTTCATTCTTTTCATACAAAGAAGATTGTCCCCTTCTGTTATCTGTCTGGTCTTACAAACAGATTCACATCTGAGAAGAGATTGTTTACACTAGGAAAAAGGGGCGGGAGGGGGAAACTTTGCTTGTGAATATCTCTTAAACCATAAAGGAGATAAGACTTATATCATTCTTCATGTTTTTTTAATGCCTACAAAATAAAATAAAGTTAAAATGAAGTATTACTATCCCTTTAATGAACATCCCATTCATCTGAGCTTGTTTAACGCAGTGTACTAACAATGTGCAGAAGAAACTGACATAAATTTATTCCTTTTTCTGTACATGATATACTAAAATCCTGATAATGGATTCTACTGGCTTGCTCTAAAGATTTAATATTCTCTCCTACATACCCAAAAGTGCATGTGCATGAATAGAAAGCTTACATTCAAATGCTGAAAATAAGTTGCTCCTGCATATTTGTGCAGTGCTGCTTGTGAAACACACAGTGAACAACATACCTGGGAACTTCCAGTCGAGGGCTACCCGGAGGGTAGTCCTCTGTTCACCAGGGGGTGACAAAAATGACGCTAATTGCGTCAAAAAGGGGCGGGGCTTGCCGCGAGTGGGGGGGGGGCTTAACCCTTTGAGTGCCAGAGTGGTACGGAATGCATTGCAAAGCAATGCATGCCTTACTACTCTGGCACTCAGAGGGCTAGGGAGTGAGTATCAGCAGGAGAAAAAGCGGATGTGGCAGAGTTTCAACAGAAACTCTCCACATCCGGAGGAATCTGCCTCTGCCCCGGAGACCCGGTAAAGTTCTGTCAGAACCGGAGTCTCCGGGGCAAATCCGGAGAGTTCCCAGGCATGGTGAACAAGCATGCGCAAGAGAGAGGAGAGAGTGTATGAGACAGGACAAGTTAGTGAAACAGTGAGAGAGGAAGAGTGAGTGAGGCAGACAGTCAAAGAATATGTGAGAGGGGTCAAAAGAATGAGAGAGAGACAGAGACAGAGACGGACTGAAAGAACAAAATGGCAACAGACAGACAATAAGACTGACTCTATGGGGTGTCTGTGTATGATATTCTGTATGTTACACACCCAGGGCAATACCAGCTCATGGTACAGTAGAAAAGTGCTCAATTGTTGGACCTCTAGCTGTGGGGGACTACAGCTCCCATCATCCCCAACCAGCTGTTGGCGACCATGTGTATAGTATATATGACAACATACATTATAACAAGGTAATAATCTTAAATTATAATTTTTATTTCTCTCAGCTGTAAGGCTTGAGGACAGAAGTGCTATAGAACATAAAATAGCTGTTAAAGGGATAGTAATGTTTCATAATAAAAGCAGCTCTAATTAATCATCATAGTATTTGGACTTTGGAGAGTATTATTTCAATTCTGTCAGAGTTGCAGTTCAAGAGTAATTCAATGACAAAGTGTCCCCCTCCCGCCCCTTTTACTGATGTAACACTGCTCAGCCTGAGAAGAAGGGAGGTGCCCAGGTAGACTGCAGAGAAGGACAATCTTCAATTAAGATAAAGGAAAAACCTGAAAAGCTTGTCAAGGGGGCAGGGATTTCATTGTTTTCATAGGAATAAGAGTGTCCCCTTCTGTTATCTGTCCAGTCTATGGACTGCATTCCACATCTGAGAAGAGATTGTTTACAGTAGGTAAAAGGGGCGGGGAGGGGAAACTTTGCTTGTGAATATCTCATAAACCATAAAGGTTTGAGAGATAAGACTTATATCATTCTTCATGTTTTTTTAATGCCTACAAAATAAAATAAAGTTAAAACGAAGTATTACTATCCCTTTAACATTTTGGCCAGAAACAGCCCTTGGACACAGGGTGGTTGATACCCCATCAAGTCAGGTACTTTTACCATAAAGCATACAGGTGAGCACCTGTGCCTTGACGTAATTCATTGTGGTGAGTCATGTGTAATAGCGCTGTTATATGTGGTTTATACTTCCCAATTCTATGGTGACTACAGTGACTGGTAGTGACACTGTGTAACATCCACCAACACTGCACCATGATGGGGGTTATGCAGTAAAGCATGGTAAAGAGGTGATAAAGTGGAGATCACTTCTCCAGTTCCTATATTATTCTATGGAGCCAATGCTCACTTTTCTAGCTTTGGAGATCTTAGTGCATATCCTCTATAGAATAACATAGGAACTGGAGAAGTGATATCACTGGAGAGGTTATCTCCGCTTTATCACCACTTTATAATGCCTTAGTGCATAACCCCCATATCTCCTAAATACAAGGGGCATCCCAGCGTGTTAATCACACCCACTGTACTGAATTGTGGGTGTGACCAGAAACATGCAACTGCCCCTGCACCAGACACCTGCTTTTCTAATGGCCAGTTAATTTGTCACTTTAGATATTGCTTTAATATCCAGTTTATATACTAATGTGGGAAATTTATTTTTATATTATATATCACTTTAGTGGCCAGTTTATCTAAAACATGATTCTGTTTGTTTTTTGGTGTTTGTGTGATATAAGCTAAGGGTATTTTCTATGTCAGTCATCACTAGATAGTGCTGAGGGAGGGGTCATAGTAGGAGTGGCCATGGCAGGAGATAGGGATGCCAAGAAGAATCTGATAGGTAGATCAAGCCCTGGATGTAAAATTGGTCCTGGAATTTTCAACTGTTAACTCTATACCTATTGGGGACTTCAACGCCCATTGAACCCAACCAGCCAATACCTTTGGCCTGAAACACAAAGGTCTTTGTGATTCAGGTAGGTCGCCAATGCTTATCTACTGTGCAAGAGGTTAATAGGACTTGAAAAACGACTATTGCAAAGTTCCTGATTTCTGATTACCAATCTGCCATACAGGCTAAATTAGTTAAAATGTACAGACCCCCAACGCCAGCCTTTATTTTACAAGTTTGTAATTAATTATCCCCACTAAGTTTAAATGCTTGGATGCTAGATACTTCTTTAGCATCCAAATGGTTACAAGATCACATGCATTTGATTTTTAATAATAAACAGCATACTACTTTTCCCACTGGCTTCTGTTATTGATGAAATAAATATTGAAGCTGCTTTATTAGGAAGAACTGGACTAATTCTGGAGCAGCCAATATACCACAGAGAACAAATACAATTCCCTTTGATTTATATAGCACTTTTAACATCTTCAGTGCTTGAAAGAAAAATCCACTTTTAAATCAATGGGAATTTAGTGAATTTATATCTGTTCCTTATAGTGTGGTTGGTTTGCACAAAAACAGGGTTCTGTGGAACCAAGAGGCACAAGGCAAGAGTGACCATTGGTAAATAAGTGGTTTTGTGACTATCACTGGACATATAGAATACTTTTCACACAGTATAATTCTGTTATTCTGTAACATTTCTTTTTTAATAGGCGCTATAATCTAACCTAAGCTAAGGAAAACAATCATGATTTTTAGATACAGTTAACTAATAAAGAGGCAAACCCAACCTTTTCAGGGAAGGGTTTCCAAAAATAAAATACAAAACAAGGATTAAAAACATATAGGATTGGTTTTGTGCCCTGCTTTACCCAGAACTCTTTGCAGCTTGCTTTGCATAGGCCAGGAGTGAATAACCTGCATCCCTCCAGCTGTTGGACTACATCTCCCGTCAGTCTCAGCCAGCCAACAGTCCAGAAGGTCAACTACTGCTGGGGAGGCAGATTGCGCCCAGTATAATCGTGTGCCCAACAGGTACAGTGATTTCTCATTATTGGGGTGCTAAAATGCATTGCTCTTCTCAGAGTAGGATCATCCATTATGGCAACTTAGCAAATTCCTAGGTCCCATAGTAATATGAGGGACCCCAGCTGCAATTGATGAATCACAGACAGAAGCCCTGCTGTTGATGCCACTAACATCTTTTCAGATGCCCTTTTGTTGAAAAAGACCAGCACCATCCCGTTGCAACCACTTCCATTAGAGCCGCAATGCCAGTACCTGCTGGTAGCAGAAGCACCAGATCAAGAGATGTGAGGCCTTAAAAACTGGTACCTTGTCTAGGGCTCCATGGACCCTCAGTCTGTCTCTGGTTCCTCTGATCTTATAGAGGAAAAAGGGGGTACCTGGACAACTGCAAACCCCCTCTCAGTTTGCATTTGTAATTATTTTAGTCCTATACTAAACAGAATTCAAATGCATTTTATAATACTATATTATCCCCTTGCTCTGCAATGGGTTGGGGACTTTTCTATCATCCAAGTAGTTAAATTAATTGATTGTTGATGTTCTACTGGGGTTTCATTTGAAACAAACTGGTTCCAGGACTGCGAAAAGTTTGAGATCCAATGGCTTTCCTCATTTGGTATGTTTCTCTATAGTCTATTGCATTGTGTCCAATGCATGGCCTGTGGCCAAATGAGGCCCACTTGACACCAGGGTCCAGCCCGCCTGAGCTGTTTAACATTTTTTTTTACCTGATTAGCTCTTAAATGTAAACTAGTAGGCCAGTAAGGCCTAACCATCTGCACAGCCCTGCTGAATAGTTCTCCAGATAGTCGTCTGTTACGTATCAATGATTCAACGAGGAGCCACTTTATTCAAAAGAAAAGTGGAGGAGTTCTGGGGCAAACCATTTGTACTATAGGGGAGAACTAAAATTTCCAAAAATTCCCATAGATTTTAATGGGATTTAACCCCTTGAATGCTAGAGAGTTTTCCAATGCATTGCCTAGCAATGTGTTAGAGACCTCTCTAGCATTCAGATAGTTAAAATCCACATTTAAATCAACTGGATTTTTTAGTTCTCCCCTATAGTAAAAATGATTTGCTCCAGAACTGCTCCACTTTTCTTTTGAAGAAATGGCACTAGGTTTATAACTGTGTTCTTATGTATGAATAAAACACGGGAGGGCTATCAACTTTTGGCCGGGGGGGGGGGGGGGCACAACACAATTAAGTAACCTATTTCTACTATCGCTCCAGCCCAATGTCTCAGTCCACCCCCTTTTGTTAATTTTATAATTGACATTAGTGTTATGAAGTTAGATAAGTGATACCACAGAGAGTACAATTGAAATGGAACTGTATGTGATATCATAGAGCCTACAACTGAAATGGAGGTTACACTACTAGTGTAGCTCCATTTGGATTGTAATTTCTGTTTACTTCATATACAGTAGCAAAGGGTGGAAGGCAGCAGCCCACCAGCCCAGACTTACAACCAGCTTGGGGGGCAATTGCCCCCTGTCCCCCAGGCCAGCCCTTCCCTGAAAGTAGATTACATTTTGTTTTTCTACTGCTTTAGTATTACTTAAAAAAACAAAGCCATATTTTTCAGTACTTGACAGGCTCTAATTCACAACTGTTATCAATATAAAAACTGAATGCAGCCCACACACACGTATGGTTTCTTGATTATGTGACTGTGATTGAAAGAACTTTAACACCCTTGGTCTACTGCGATGAAGGTTGAACTAAAATCAGATTTTAATAATAAACCTCTCATTTGCCTCATTATGGCCAGAAAATCTTTATGGCCCCTATGAATTTTGCATTTGTTGAAGAGACAACATCTTAGTTAATTCTGGATGTCATGTCCATAGAAGTGGACATAACAGTTGCTAGCAGTATGACAGAACACAAACTCAGAGAGAAGTACAATTGCTTCACAATGCGCTGCACACTCCTCAAGTCCTTAACCCTTTGAGTGTCAGAGCAGTACGCAATGCAATGCGCTGCGTACCCCTCTGGCAATCAAAGAGTTAAAGTGTTAAGTAGGTTCATAAACTCTGCCTGCTTCAGGTTGTAAAAACTATCAGCAACTGTCATGTCTGCCTCCCATAGACCTGATATCCAGGACTGATCAAAGGCACAAAGGCAAAATTCATAGGTGCTATTAGGATTTTATGACCATAGTAAAGTAATTGGGACGTTATTATCAGGAGGTGTTACTTGTCCTTTAACCCTTTGATTGCTCACGCACACAGTCATTCACCCTGGATCTGAAAGATGAGGTGCTGAGATATGGGCATCCCAAGCTTCTGCACTGTAAATAGAGGAACAAGAGATTCCACACTCTCAGAGAGGAATCCAATTATGTTCAAAATAGTACACCTTATTAAGCAATTTAAAACCAAAGCTGGTAATGTACTCACATGAGGAGATGGAAATATGAACCAAGGCAAGTCTAATGCATTTCTAGTGTGTGACCGTCTTAGTTTTAGACTTTGAGCATAAGATTCCTTTTTGAGAGTGTAGGCTTTCTTATGTATGTATACTCTGTCTGAAGGTCTCTTACATAGCTAAGGTCTTCAGTCTTCAAGTCAGTTTAAAGTGGATCTGTCAAGTTCCTTCTCCTGCCTCCCAAATGTTTATATCCCCCAAGTATGTGCAAATGACGCCTGTGTCTATAAGAATTCACCCCCCCAGCTTAAAAATAAACTTAGTAGATGTCCTTTTTTAAGGGGGAGAGTGCTGCCATCTTGATGACATTTTATTGACTGACAGCGCTCTCCCTCTGAGTAGCTGCCAATCCTCTCCTCTAAACCTGCCCCTTCGGTCTGAGACAGGCTCCTCAAGTGTACCGTGCTGTAATATTTAATGCTTTGAGTGCCAGAGAGATATCCAATGCATTACATTGTTGGTGTTGGACACCGATCTGGCACTCAAAGGGTTACGCTAGATCCCAAACCTACAGAAGTAATAGAGACCCTGTCGCGTGAGTGCAGTCCTGGGGAGAGGGTATTTTAGGGTATATTTGCCAAAATGTATAATAAATGCAAGATTACTGTCAACCTAAGTCAGAGGTGGTGAAGCTGCAGAACTCCAACTGTTTTGGACTACAACTACCATCATTGTAAGGCATGAAAGCAATGCCTTGGAGGCCTCTCTAGCATTCAAGTGGTTAAAGGCCCCATTGAGTCAGCTGTTTTTTTTTCTCCCTGTGGTACAGTTGCTTTGTCTGAAAACTGCCCTAGTTGTTCTTAATGCACGTGTCTGAGAGTTTTCATACCTGCAGTGGTCAACAGGTGGCCCTGGGGCTGCAGTAGGATCTCAGTGGCTTTTCCTGTGGCTTTGTCTGTTCTCTGGTACAATGGTAATAGGAGATAATTTTCCTTTCCATCAACACGCACACACACACACAAACACGAAGCACACAACCCTTTGATGGCCAGAGGGGTATGCAATGCATTGCACATAGTTAACCCCTTGTGTGTGAGTTTCATGCATTATAAAGTGTCTAAGAGATTAATCAACTATTTTCCAACTCCCGTTTAGATTTTTTGGGGCCTTTGGTGCATTTGATGGCCACAGATGAGCCTCTATGCATGAATCTAGTTGTGTGTCACTATTTCAAACAGTGCAGATTGAAGACAGGATTCTTATTACAGGTGCTAATTTTATCTCCAGGTTTCCCCATAGACTTCAATGGGAACATTTTTTTTATAAAACTGGTGTTTATCTCCTGTAATATGTCCAGCCCTTAGTCTATGAGAAACCTGGACTCAGTGAGACCCAGGGCAAAATTTCCCATTAAACAGAGTAGACACCATCCTAGAGTGCCAGTTTTTAGGGAAGCATGGAAAGTGCCTACCATACCGAGAGTCATGACCACTTTTGCCCACATTATCCTATCTTATTAGGATGCACTCACTGCTTTGATTCAAGCATGTAGGAAACATTCACAGAGGAAGAAGAGGTGACAGCCTAAAGATTCTAGCCTCTGTGACTAGAAATTCCCATGTTAAGCTCCTCTCTTTGCAGTATAGTGCTTCATGTAGTTTCTAGGGATGAGCGAGCACCCCGATGCTCGGGTGCTCGGGTGCTCTGACCGAGCACCCCCTGATGCTCGAGTGCTCGGCCGAGCACCCGAGCCCCATTCAAATGAATGGGAGCACTCGAGCATTAAACCAGGCACCCCCTGCTCTGATGAGCGGAGGGTGCCTGGTCAATGTCCCCCTTCATCTCCGCTATGCCCCTCTTCCACAATGTCCCCCTTCATCTCCTATGCCATAGCGGAGATGAAGGGGAACATTGTGGAAGAGGGGCATAGCGGAGATGAAGGGGGACATTGTGGAAGAGGGGCATAGAGTCTATGCCCCTCTTCCACAATGTCCCCCTTCATCTCCGCTATGCCCCTCTTCCACAATGTCCCCCTTCATCTCCTCTATGGCATAGGAGATGAAGGGGGACATTGTGGAAGAGGGGCATAGCGGAGATGAAGGGGCACATTGTGGAAGACGGGCATAGCGGAGATGAAGGGGGACATTGTGGAAGAGGGGCATAGAGTCTATGCCCCTCTTCCACAATGTCCCCCTTCATCTCCGCAATGCCCCCTTCATCTCCGCAATGCCCCCGTACCTCCATTCCCTGGTGGTCCAGCGGAGCGTCTTCGGATCTGTGCCTCTTCCGGCACAGATCCTCTTCACCCGAACATGTCGGGCGAGCACATGGCGGTACTCGTACGAGTACCGCCATGTGCCGAGCAGAGCGATGCTCGAGCCGATCCGAGCATCGGCCGAGCACGCTCGCTCAACACTAGTAGTTTCCTCTATGGCACTACTTCTTCCTACCCTCCCACAAGGTGCCAAGGACAGGCAAAAGGGGCCCAGCTCTGCCAACTTGTCTTTATCAGTCTAGATTTTCAATCATTTACTCTTGTTTACTGTGGAACATACAAGGAGAGGCACTAGCCATGATTTCTAATCATGTAAATACATTTACAGGCCATCTTTTCTGTACATGTTCCAGGGTGTATTGAGAGTAAAAGAATACAGATCCTGGCCCAGTACTGCACCTTTGCAAATGCCTTGTAAACATCAGTGTGAAGCCACAGAGGACATCCATTTCCTTTACACTGGACAGCAGCACATCTCTTTGTGCAGCCTGAAGGAAACACTGGAGGCATCTGCCATATAAAAGTATATTACGCCCATGGAGCAAGTTCCTCTCTGTCTCTCTTACCCCTTACAGCTATCCATCTCAGTCTTTCTATCCATCTCAGTCTTTATTTAATCCCCCCTCTCGCCTTACAGTCCTCTATCCCTGTCACTCTTTCATTAATTTTACCTCTCTTACTCCTTAGTCTTCTATATTACTTTCTTTAATATTCTCTCTCTGTCTCTCTCTCGCTCTTGGTTACCTTGTTCTTTGTTTATGAACCTCCCTCTATTTTCCCAGCCTCTCTACCATTTCTCTCTTGTCTCTACTTCCCTGTCCCCTGTTCCTAATCTACCACTCATATACCCTAATAAACTATATGGGACCATGGGTTGGAAATGTGAGGATTGGGGGTGTGGTTATGGGAGGGGATTGGGGTGCCTAAAGGTTCCATGTCTAGGAGCATCAAAGCTGTTAATCTGGACCTTATTGGGCTCTAAAGTGGACTGAATCTCAGTGCTTTGCTCATGCTTCTCCAGTAATAGGTAAGTCCCTGGGGGCTAATTCAGCAAGCTAAACTGGAAGAACTCTAAGGCAAATCATCTGCACCATATGGGACAAATGAAAATTCCCCCTGGTTTAAATGAGCTTTTAACCCATTGAATGATAGAGAGGTCTCCAATACATTGTGGAGCAATGTGTTGGATACCGCTCTATCATTCATCGGGTTAAAAGCCCTATTTCCATCAAGGTACTTACTGGGATTTTAATTTTTCTTCTGTTGTGCAGTTGGTTTGCTCCACAATTTCTCCATTTTAGCTTGCTGAAGTAGACTCCCGATATCAAACACTTTGAAAAAGAAGCTCCCTAGAATCATTTAGGAGCTGGAGAAATCTTCTCTCACAGTAGAGTTATAGCATTGCTCAGTGTTTATCTCCCTAGAAGCACAGTGAGTGATGAAGATTGATCCTCACTGCTATCATTCTGCACTAAGTGGTACCCAGGATGAGGTGTGGTGATTCTGGGATGCTGGGCAAGGTGCCCAGGTGATATTTCCCGATACACATAATTTATAGAAGTTTTCAGGAACACATACAAATTAAAATATTTTGAATGTTTGAAAAATGTGCTTTCAAATCACACCATGGGCCCTATGTTCAAAAGAAAACGGTTGTATTTCTGGGACAATCCAACTGTACATGGAGGAAAAATACAAACTCACCAAATTCCTATTGATTTAAAGAGATGTGTAGACATGTGGGGGTGTTGAATTCAATGTACAGGTCTGGGGATGTTGTACTCAATATAGCAATCACACTTTAAATTCTGGAGATATACAGTACTGTGCAAAAGTTTTAGGCAGGTGTGAAAAAGTTACGTAAAGTAAGAATGCTTTTAAAAATAGACATGTTAATAATTTATTTTTATCTATTAACAAAATGCATAGTGAGTGAACAGAAGAAAAATCTAAATCAAATCAATATTTGGTCTGACCATCCTTTGCCTTCTTTACGCTAAGATAGATCTTAATGCACAAAATCACAGGAACTGGGGTGTAGGAAACTGGCAGCAGGTGCTCTGGACTGATGAGTCAAAATTTTAAATATTTGGCTGTAGCAGAAGGCAGTTTGTTCACTGAAGGGCTGGAGTGCAGTTCAAGAATAAGTGTCTGCAGGCAACAATGAAGCATGGTGGAGATTCCTTGAAGTTTAGGGCTGCATTTCTGTAAATGTAGTAGGGTATATGGACAGAATTAATGGCCTCCTCAATGCTGAGAAGTAAAGGCAGATACGTATCCATAATGCATTACCATCAGGGAGGCATCTTATTGGCCCCACATTTATTCTGCAGCATGAAAATGATCCAAACATACAGCCAAAGTCATTAAGAATGATCTTCAGTGTAAAGAAGAACAAGGAGTCCTGGAAGTGATGGTATGGCCCCCAACATCATCGAGTTTGTCTGGAATTACATGAAGAACGAGAAGCAACTGAGGCTGAGTAAATCCATAGAAGAACTGTGGTTAGTTCTCCAAGATGTTTGGAGCAATCTACCTGCTGAGTTCTTTAACAAACTGTGTCCAAGTGTACCTAGAAGAATTGATGCTTTTTTGAAGGCAAGGGGTGGAT
This sequence comes from Rhinophrynus dorsalis, assembly GCA_037306005.1. Lineage (NCBI taxonomy): Eukaryota > Metazoa > Chordata > Amphibia > Anura > Rhinophrynidae > Rhinophrynus > Rhinophrynus dorsalis. The sequence continues at coordinate 87,183,717 of CM074724.1, read as the reverse complement.
TTTTCTTCTGTTCACTCACTTTGTATTTTGTTAACTGATAAAAATAAACTATTAAGATGTCTATTTTTTAAAGCATTCTTACTTTATAGCATTTTTTCACACCTGCCTAAAACTTTTGCACACTACTGTATATTGATTTTATACTTCCCAAAGAAATTTTAGGGGACCATACCTCCCAAGTGTCCTTCTTTAGGAGGAACATTTCCTCTTTGAGACCCAAATCCCTCTGTCCCTCTTTCCTATCCTGGTGTCCCTCTTATAGGATATCAAACTGTGTGTATATAAGTGTATCACAATGCTCCACAACAATAAAACTCACAGTAATGTTGTTTAAATTTCAGTATATTTGTTTATAAATTAGTCTGTCTAAATAAAATACTATGGGCTTCTAATTCATTTATTCTGTTACATAAAGAAGTGTCAGTAGGTCATGAAGTCACCTAAAATTCTAGGTAACACCCCGCCCACCAGTTACGTCCTCAACAACACCCCCTAAAAGAAAAAGTGTCCCTCTTTGGCCATGTGAAATGTTGGGAGGTATGGAATTTACTTACATGAAAATGTGGCCCTTTTGTTTCCCCTGGCACCTTTCCATAGTACCTAGAAACGCTTTAGTCTGAGGGCTTATATTTTATGGTTTTATTCCAGTTTCTCTTAATTTTAACCTTTTATATTTTTATTAACCCTTTGAATGTCAGAAAGGTATCCAACGCATTGCATGCAATGTGTTGGACACCTCTCTGACACTCAAAGGGTTAAAACATTTGTATTTGAAAAACCCCTGGATCTGCTTTTGTGCATTCTGGAGGCACCCCTGATTCCCCCTAAAGCCTTCATTCTGGTTTGTGTTTGCATATTTTCCAACCACATTCATATATAAGAAATTCCATATATATATATTTATATATATATATATATATATATATTTATATATACATATATAAAATCTGAATTAACCCTATGAGTGCTAGAAGGGTACGGAATGCATCGCAAAGAAATGCATTCCGTACCCCTCTGACACTCAAAAGGTTAAAAGTGTAGTGCCCCCACATCTCTACACATTTATTTCCTGTTTCGGGTGCTTTTTCTTCTCCTTGAGGTGAACAATATCAGTTTAGGGTGCAGCTGCACTGATCCATTATCTGTGTAACACCTCCTACCACATACCTTCCAAGTGTCCCTCTTTAGGAGGGACAGTCCCTCTTTTAGACCTAAATCCCTCTGTCCCTCTTTCCCACCCTGATGTCCCTCTTTTTAGGAGATCAGATTGTGTGTTGTGTATATAAGTTTATAATATTGCTCTGCAGCAATAAAACTCACATTATTGTTTGTTTAAATGTCAGTATATGTGTTTATAAATGAGTGTGTGTAAATAAAATACTTTGGTCTTGTTCTAAATCATTTATTAGGTTACACAAGGAGGTGACAATAGGTCATGAAATAGCTTAAAAAATCCTGGTAATGCCCTGCCCACCAGCCACGCCCCCAGAAACACCCCCTAAAACACAAGTGTCCTTTTTTCGGCAATTTGAAATGTTGGGAGGTATGCTAATAGTAACCCCCACTTACCTTGCTATGACCAGAAAATTCTAATGCAGGCTCAGATTTTGTTTCTCCCTTTCTACATGATTCAAGAGATAAAATCTTCAATCAGTCCTGGATGTCATGTGCATGGAGGCAGACATGACAGTTGGTAGTAAGACCACAGGACAAACTCTGCCCAGGGGACTTGGTACTCTTAACCCTTTAAAGACAAGAGGGGTGCACAACACAATGTTTTGCAATGTGATGTGTACCCCTCTGATCCTTAAAGGATTATGCATGCTCATACACTCAAAATACATAGGGGCCATTAGGTTTTACTGGTTATAATATGGTACGTAGGGGGTTGTTATTTGGAGGTGTTCCTTCCCCTTTAAATAGTCTCTATCTGCACAAATGGTACTGCTTCGTAGCCACACTAATATGTGAGTGCAACCACTAGGGTTAGACCATGCCAATCACCATATGCAGTAAACACATTGACCAGGTACTTTTCCCATGCCCCAAAGGGGCTTCATATTAACAGAAGCTGGCCCAGGGGAGAGAGGTGAAAGGATGATATTCTACACGCCAGCCACAAAATCATTAATTACTAACAGTATATACACAGCTTGCCAAAACACACAGTATGACATTATCTAACTAGCAAGGGAATGTAAATAAAACAGCCTATATAACAATATGCTAAACCCAACTAATATGACAACTAACCAGGCTAAGTATTAGCTAACACAGTAACCCGAGATATATAAAAGGCATGCTGAAAGAGAAACCTATAAACTTTATCAAGTGGGCCAGGAGAGCAGGATGTTGTTTAGTCTGTAAAGCTCCTAAAAGGAAGTAATCGGGCTTGAAAACTATTGCTTATAATTATTAAGACCCACCCTAAGACCCTAAGTATGCTGCTTTCCCCTAACTACTCAGGGATTTTCCTGCTAGAAGGCTATGTCCAGTCAGAATATTCCTCCATTTAGTTCTTTTAGGGGCCATTCTTAACTGTAAAATTACTCTTTCAGCATGACCCGCCAAACCCAAAAAACAACATCTGTTTCTTGGTAATAAGGCCATGGCCGGTATACAATAAAAAAGTCACAGTGCCATCATAACCAAACCTAATTAACACACATAACTAAGATACACATAACCAGAAACATAAAAACTAGTGATGAGCGAGCGTGCTCGGCCGATGCTCGGATCGGCTCAAGCATCGCTCTGCTCGGCACATGGCGGTACTCGTCGAGTACCGCCATGTGCTCTCCCGCCATGTTCGGGTGGCGGGGATCTGTGCCGGAAGAGGCACAGATCCGAAGACGCTCCGCTGGACCACCAGGGACTGGAGGTACGGGGGCATTGCGGAGATGAAGGGGGCATTGCGGAGATGAAGGGGGACATTGTGGAAGAGGGGCATAGACTCTATGCCCCTCTTCCACAATGTCCCCCTTCATCTCCGCTATGCCCGTCTTCCACAATGTCCCCCTTCATCTCCGCTATGCCCCTCTTCCACAATGTGCCCCTTCATCTCCGCTATGCCCCTCTTCCACAATGTCCCCCTTCATCTCCTCTATGCCATAGAGGAGATGAAGGGGGACATTGTGGAAGAGGGGCATAGCGGAGATGAAGGGGCACATTGTGGAAGAGGGGCATAGCGGAGATGAAGGGGGACATTGCGGAGATGAAGGGGGCATTCGGAGATGAAGGGGGCATAGCGGAGATGAAGGGGGCATTGACCAGGCACCCTCCCCTCATCAGAGCAGGGGGTGCCTGGTGTCGCCCCATTCATTTCAATGGGGCTCGGGTGCTCGGCCGAGCACTCGAGCCTCAGGGGGTGCTCGGTCAGAGCACCCGAGCACCCGAGCATCGGGGTGCTCGCTCAACACTAATAAAAACCTTTACCCGTGCCACCACCCAAGTCAGAAGACCCTTTGGACGTATACTTCTCTAACTGCCTATGTCTTACTACTACACTTACTACTACTACTTTCTGATGATATGCCATGTGACTAGCATGTTACAGCTCCTCCTACAAAGTGAAAGAGCCTGAAGATTCCATGGTCACCTCCACATTCACTGGGGAAAATCTCAGACTAAACTATTAACACTTTATTAAGTATGTATTGAAATCAGTCAGAATTTTATTTTTATGGTGTTGATGAGGTCAATATTGTTAACCTGCCAAGACCATTACCCTCATAATGCACTACAAGGACCTTAGGACCACTGATATTGCAGGTATGGGTCATCAACTAGCTCCAAAAGAGCCCACCAATACTTCTCAACAGGTCAGCCATATCAATGAAATCTAAGGCCCCCTACAAAATCTGGAGCTCTAGGCAGTTGACTACTCTGCCTATTAGGAAATCCGTCCCTGTGCACAACACCCTGAAAAAGGCTAATGCAAAGGCTGTCTTACAAAAATGAGTTTTGTTTGTCCTCAGACAAACCTCCTCAAGCACCGTGAACAATTATAATAGCAGCGTGAAGGAAGCCAGGTGCCTTGAATCAACCCCCTTCACTTCCTTTCTACAACAACTTAAATCCGTCTAACCACAAAAGCTTTTGTAACATCCTCCCAAACAAGCAATTAAAACAGACAGGTCAAGTCAGTCGACTTGGATTAAATCTACCCCCTTTTACACCCTATTCTCTAAGACTGCTTAGATATTCAAGAGTGGCATTAAGTAAACATTGTCTCTCACCTCCTCACTGAACATGTTCCAGCACCCACTCAACCCAACTCCCTGAAAATGTAGCTGAAACCAAGTCCTTTATAAGCTGAGCAATCTCCAGGAAACAAGGCTCTATAAACTCAGCAGCTCAAAGTGGCGGTTTTCACCTCCACTGCCAGCCTCCAGAACTCCTGCCAATTTGTTACCAAAACCCGGTAAATGCTTAGCTCAAAAAAACATTATTAACTTGTCAGCAGTTGAAGATTAGATGCTGCAATATATGTACTACTTCTGGTAACTTTGGTTACATTTTGTTCACTGCATGTACAACACCTGTATTGTCCATCCAGAAGAAGATCGCTCTCTCTTACCCTGAAGCTCACCACCCGAACGTTATACCCCCACCAAGACTGGGAATAGTCCTAGGAAAGTCAGATGTCTGATGAGATCTGACTCCCTCCAAGACCCTGAACAAGGTTTTACATCTTGAAGTATGCTCCAAAACCCATAGAACCCACTTCATCTGTTTATGACTAGATTGCAATTGAACACCTATCTTTTCTGCAAAATTGTTCTCCAGTTAAAACCAGCCAGGAAGGTTTTACATGGGGGTAAGTCATCCCTTATTGACATGGACTCCTGGATGCATTGTGTGGGGTTAGTAACACTAATGGTCACAAATGAAATGCTCCTGCAAACAACACTGCCCTTCAGCCTTACTCTGCACATAAAAACGAAATACTCGATCAGCGACAGCAATACTTGAAAAATAATCTTCTGTGACCTACTGACCCCATCAACCAACAATGCAAGCTGGCCCAACATATCCTGGGGAAGATGGAAACCATATCTCTGGAATCTATGGGGCCCTCATCCTTTTCTGAAGGACCCCAGCTACTGGCATGAAACTACTGCTCCCCTTTGCTGTACCTCAGAAGATGGCAACACAAGGGGTGCATACCATGGTATCCTTTGCACTGACATGAACATGCCCTACAGCAGATTCTCTACCATTTCATTCTTGGCTGGCAGCATGGCAATGCCCCCAGTATTGTCCATACTGAGAGAAGGCAAGAAGTGGGTGGAGCTAGCATTCTAATGCTCAGATTGCTGGCATGCGCATGTCCCACAGCAATTGGTGGACTTTCCATAGCCCCTTGCCCATAAACCCCTTTTCTCTGCCTAAACTTAATATGCCCCATAGCGCAGTAGCAGGTGCAAGCATGGTTATGCCCGGTAGCACTACATGACCTACTGGCATGGCAATGTCCAGTGGAAACACCACAGCAGCCTCCTTTTCTCCCAACTTTGTTACACACCTCCAAGTCAGCTTGTCGAGGCCCAGCCCTGCTGCCTGGCAGGAGTGCCTGAGAGAGCCCTGCAGCCAGTACTTTCACCCTCTTCCAGCTCTGCTGCTCAACTGCCTGCTCATTCTTTTATATCCTGGGTGCCATCCCACTCAAGTGTATCCAAGCCCCATTAACCACCTCTCCCCCATCAGAACCTGCGCTCCCCAGGGTGGCCTGTGCAGCCCAGCACCCATATTGCCCCCAACACCGTAATACCTTTGGATGCCTGTACACAATGGCTAGGATCATTACCATCTTCCTAGTGTGGGGTATCCAAGGGGAAAGGGACCAGCTCCACATCACTGCTGGATTGTCCTGCTGTTCAACATTCACTTGGTAAGGCCAGAGCAAAAGCACAGGTCTGGGGTTCAGCCTCATTGGAGGAGCCTCTTTCCAGCCAGGCCACAGCCTTTACATGCTTCAGTTAAACCAGACTGATTTCCCAACAGGGCGTATAGCCAGTCACTCCTGTCAGCCTGTAACTTGGCTCAGACAAGTGCCAGCAGCGGTTCCTCATTGAAGGACAACTACAGAGAGGAGTAACATGCAAAAACAGGAAGGGTATGGAGGTGTACCAGCTGCACAGCAGTGACCCAGATATATTGTTCACTGTGTAAGTCCTAAAGAAAAGTGGTCAGGATTGACCACTATTACTTATAATTCTAAGATTCCACCAACAAACCTATACTCGGTAAAGTACTTAAACTGTGCTGCCCTTCGCTAACTACCCAGTGCTCTTCCTGCTGGGAGGTGATAGCCCTCCTCTCTGTTGTCTTGGAGGCCTTGTTTCTCCTTTTGTGCATATAACACAAAGTTGAACAGCCAAATGTATGTAACAAGTGGAGCCATATGTTCAAAGAGAAAGGAGAGTCATTCTTCAATAAAGCAACTACATCATAAAGAACAAATAAAGACTTGAATTTCATTGCAGTTGACAACTTTATCAATCTTGTTTTTTTCCCTAGAACTTTCTCTATAGGACTCAATGGGAATGTGTTAGATAAACTTACATGGCACAAAAGAAAAGAGAAATGCACTTCCATGGACAAAACCATATCCATAAATAAAAACAGAGTTTATTGTAGCAAATAGAATAAACATTCACAAAGTACCTCCAAAGTATCCTCGACCACCAAAACACTGTATGGAGAGACTTACAGTCAGAGAGTAGCAAACCAGTAGATGTAACAATGTAGCCTCTTGCAGATCAACGCGTTTTGCTTTTGACATGCTTATTCACGATCAGTCTCTGATCGTGTTTTAATGGCCAAGGATACTTTGGAGGTACTTTGTGAACTTTTTTTCCTATTTGCTACAATGAAGTCTGTTTTTACTTATGGATATGGTTTTGTCCATGGAAGTAAGTTTCTCTTTTGTGCTATATAAGTATCCTGTTTGGAGCTTATAGAGAAAGCTCTTCTGATGCACCCTGAGTACAATTCCAGCTTTGAATGTGAAAAGCACACATTGTGAGGACACTACATGAAAAACAACTTGTATTCAGACCTTATCCAATTGTGTATTCTCTGACAATTCGAAGTTAGAAATGCTGAATTTTGTATTGAATGTCTTAGATTACATTGCAGTTGATAAATAATATCACTGGCTTTATCTAATGTGAAAAATACAAAAATTCCAGTTGATTTAAATGAGGCTTTTAACTCCTTGAATGCTAAAGAAGTCTCTAACCTCTCTAGCATTCAAGAGGTTAAAAGCACTTAATTGAGTGGACTTTTTATTTGTCCCCTGGTGTCCATTAGTTTGTTCCAGAATCGCCCCACTTTTTTGTGCATGTGAACCAAACCTTCCACATCCTATATTATTCTGACATGCCTGCAATTTTCTTAGGTGAAGTAGAGAACAGAGGAGAAATTGGAGAGATATCTGTCACTTTAATGCGCATGTACCATTTAACATCTGATTGGCTGGGGCCTGTTGTCTTTCATTGTCTCCCACACACACTCTCATATTCAGTCTCACTCCCACTCTCTCAAACACGTTTCACATTTCTTTCAACCAAAACACACCAACATATGAAGTGAAGTTCATATTTCCAATTTCCTTTTCGTTATTTAGTACTCTGCAAGTACTCTGACAGTGAGGCTGATGAACTAAGAAGAACTGGAGAAATACTGGAGCAAATCGAACTGCTCCACAGGGGACCAGTAAAACATAGTTCTGAATTCCCTTTGATTTAAATGGGATTTTTAACCTCTAGAATGCTAGAGCTGTCTCCAATACATTGTAAAGGTCAGAAAGACAGGCAGATAGATAGACAGACAGATAGATAGATAGATAGATAGATAGATAGATAGATAGATAGATAGACAAACAAATAAGATAGACCTAACTTCTGTATGAGTGACATCTATCTTGTTAACCCTTTGAGTATGCAGAGCACTGCAAAGCAAAGTCCTTCAAGTAAACATATTAAAGGGACAGTAACGTCCCCCCAAAAAATATTTCCAGTTTTGAAGAGTTTAAAATAATAATCAAAATGCTCCTAATCCTATCTCTCAAACCACTATGGTTTGAGAGATATTGGGATTCAAAGCCCCCCCTTCTCCTGATGTCAGCTGTAAAGCTAACAGCAGGAGATTCAAGTCATACGACTCGAGGAGACTCTGCAACAGAGCCGAAATCACGTTATTGCTAAATAATTAATTCATTAGAAAGGTGTACAAAGTGTGCCTGGTTTGCAAGCACACTTTGTAGACCTTTCCAATTTATGAATTTATTTTTAAGTAACGCGTTTTCGGATCTGCTGCAGAGCCGCCTGCTGATCCCCGGAATGGGATCTCCTGCTGTCAGCAAGACGCTGACATCAGGAGAAGGGGAGAGAGGGGGGAACTTTGAATCCCTATATCTCTCTAACCGCTATCTCTCAAACCAATACGGTTTGGAGCATATTGATTATTAGTTTAAACTCTACAAAACTGGAAATTTTGGGGGGGGACATTAATGTCCCTTTAATATCTACCTATTCCTATAGGTACATCCAAGGGCTTATGGGTCATACCCAACATGAGAGAAAGTAAGGAGAAGATAACTCATTCCATAAACTTATTAAACTAAAGGTGAACTATACTGTTTATTTAAATTTAACACCTTGAATGCTATAGATCCCTAAATCATTGCAAAGCAATTTGTTATAGAATCATCTAGCATTCAAGGGGTTAAAAACCTTAGTTCAAGGGATAGTAATGTTTCATAATAAAAGCAGCTCTAATTAATCATCATAGAATCTGGACCTTGGAGAGTGTTATTTCAGTTCTGTCAGAGTTGTAGTTCCAGAGTAATTCAATGACAAAGTATCCCCCTCCTGCCCCTTTTACTGATGTAACACTGCTCAGCCAGAGGAGAAGGGAGGTGCCCAGGTAGACTGCAGAGAGGGACAATCTTCAATTAAGATAAGGGAAAAACCTGAAAAACTTGTCAAGAGGGTTAGGGCTTTTCTTGTTCTCATAGGAAGAAGATTGTCCCCTGCTGTTATCTGTCTGGTCTTACAACCAGATCCACATCTGAGAAGAGATGGCTTACACTAGGTAAAAAGGGCGGGAGGGGGAAACCTTATCATTCAATTACTCTTAAACCACAACTCGAACAGTATTGAAACAGCACTCTCTATGGCTTAAAGGGGAACTACCACCCCGCAATAACTTAAGCTTCACTGATTGCTCATCTGGCGACTAGCTGCTTAGTAGCGCTAGTCGCCAGAAATATTACCCGGTTCTGCAGATATCGCCGTTTTACCGATGGTGACAGGAACCGCGCGGTTCAAAAGGGACTGACAGCGCAGGCGCACGGACGTCACTGTGAAGAGACGTCCGTGCTTCCTGCTCCTGTCACCATCGGTAAAACGCCGATATCTGCAGAACCGGGTAATATTTCTGGCGACTAGCGCTACTAAGCAGCTAGTCGCCAGATGAGCAATCAGTGAAGCTTAAGTTATTAAGGGGTGGTAGTTCCCCTTTAAATACTATGAAGATTAATTGGAGCTGCTGTTTTTTTGAAACATTACTATCCCTTTAAGTCAATGTAACTCGTTACTAATCATTACTCATAAGGCCCAGGGGCTTAGCTACAGACAGTGCAGAGGGTGCAGTTATGATGGGGTGCAGCATCCAAGGTGGCCCATTAGCGCTTGGGCCCTATAGGTTGTACTTATGAACTCGGGAGACTATTTTTATGTGAGGGGTCCAACAACATTTTTTGCACTGGGGCCCTCAAATGACTAGTTACACTACTGATATAAGGCCCAAGGTTCTGTTGTACTGTTATGTGATAACACCATGCTCAGTGTGTATATAGATATAGATATATATATATATATATATATATATATATATATATATATATATACATGCACATAATTCTTCATCTTAGTAAAGCATTAGGTACAGAGCACATTTTATTGGTAAATTCTGGGCTTACACAGTGAGGCAGATGTACTAAAAGGAACTGGGGGTTTATGCCCTAAGGATTGCATAAGGATGGATATCACTTCTCCAGTTCCTTTGTGATTCTATGGAGCCTATGTGCTAAAGTTGGAGAAATCTTAGTATATTTGCTCCATAGAATAACATAGAAACTGGAGAAGTGATATCACTGGAGAAGTCATGTCTGCTTTATCACCTGTTTATCACACCTTAGTGCATAACCTGGAGTATTTCTGAGGCAAAGCGTGTCCTCTATAGGCAACAAACCAAAACTGAAGGTGATAAAAAATGGGTATTTTAATCCCTGTAATGCTAGAGAGATCTCAGAAGTATTGAGAAGCAATGCATAGAAACCTTTCTAGCATTTCAGGGGTTAAAAGCTCCATTTGAATCAAAGGGAATGTTGAAAATATGTGTTACTCCCCTCTGGTATATTTGTTTTGCTCCAGAATTGATGCAATGTTCTTAATAAATCAGCCTCTGTTTGTTACCTGTGTTAGGATCCAATTCAAAACTCAGACTTATTGTTTGTTTCCTAAAAATGTTAATTTGTCCCCATTATTAATTTGGCCACTAACCGTTTGAGTGCCAGAGAGGTATCCTGTTCATTGCAACATATTGGCTACCTCTATGGTACTCAAAGGGTTAATCGTTTCACTACTGTAGAATGCTAATTTTGTAATAAAGACTATAGGGTGTTGGAATTAATTAGTTCAGCTCCACTGCCCTTAGCCTGGAAGTATGCAGTAGAGATTGTGAGCACAATAGCGCATAATGGTGGACAATCTCCGCATCATAAGGACTTTAACCCTTTAGGTGCAAGAGAGGTATCCAAAGCGTTGCAATGCAACACTTTGGATACCTCTCTGGCACTTAAAGGGTTAAGGGTAGCAAACGAAAGCCTTGTTGCATGTGATTGGTGCTAAATCATTCCATTTTTCTACACCTTGTTTAATACATAGACTTAAACAAGACGTAGATGAATGAGGACCTCTAAACTCCCACAGATTGCCTTGGAGCAAGGGGAGGAGATCTGAAGTACATTGCTTAGTAGATTGGCGCTAGGCAGGCACAGAGACTAGACATCCATTCCAGCACATGAGTTAACACTGAACTGGTATGGTACAGTGGAACACAGCGTGCCCCATGTTAAAGAAAAATGGAGTAATTCTGGGGGAAACCAAACTCACCATAGGGGACAATTAAACATGCCAATTGTTTTAAATGTACAGTTTAACCCTTTAAATTCTAGAGAGATCTTCAACACATTACTTCACAACACCTTGGAGAACTCTCTAGCATTTAAATTAATAGAGATCTTGTGAACATTTATTTCTCTCCTATGGTGCGGTGTGGAGTGGGGGTGGGGATTGCCCCAGAATGACTACACTTTTCTTTTGAACATATTGCCCAGTGTCAGGGCCCATCACATAGGGCTCAAAATGAAAGTTGCCTTTTCAGGGGACCACCAAGTAGCCTTCATTGTAATGACAGTGCTTCAAAAGAGACAGTGGTCTTTATCCCCTGCTGTGTAGCTGTTTTGACTAGAGAAGGTAAAAGACACTGAGTGTGGCACTGAAAGGGGGATATCAAAATCAAAATAAAAAGGTTACAAGTCTCTCACCAAAGTGACCGTGGGCTGACATCCAATGGATGGCAAAAATTAAACCTTAGTATAGACAAAACAATAACTCAGATTCACCAAGTGGTGTGAACTTGTTAAGATCAGCATGATATCAAACAAATAAGTGTATGGACTATAGTTGCTGTATGTAGAAAGGACAAATACTATATTTTCCAAGATTTTACACATGAAAAACTGTACAAATGTTCTAAAATACACATCTTACGCCGTGTGTTCTGATCTATTAAAAGAGAGACAGACACACACACACACAAACAAGAGAAGTGTGCACAGAAGCACTTAAAGGGATAGTAATGTCAGAAAAAAGTATTAACTGTATGGTAGATATAATTAAAATTAAAAGAGAGTACTTGCACTTATTTGGATCTCTCAAAACGTTATGGTTTTGAGAGATATAGTCAAATAAAGTTCTCCACTCCCTCCACTTTCTGCTTGACTAGCTGTAGAGCTGTCAGAAGCAGATTCTGGTTCCTGGATCAGACGGTGGCTCTTCAGCAGTGCCGACACAGCGATACCTAAAAATAAATACTTAATCAGAAAGGTCTACAATGTGTGCCTGGTTTGCAAGCACAAGTTGTGGACCATTCCGATAAAGTATTTATCTTTAGATATCGTTATATCGGAGCTGCTGAAGAGCCGCATCTGTTCAAGTGACCAAAATCTGCTTCTGACAGCTTTACAGCTCGTCAAGTAGAAAGGGGAGGGAGTGGAGAACTTTATTTTCCATAAAGGTTTGAGAGATACGAATAAGTGCCAGTATTCTCTTTTAATTGTATCTACCTTATAATTAATACTTTTTTCTGACATTACTATCCCTTTAAATATATAATAATAAGATTTTCTGTACGTGATATATTTTTTTTCCTGTTCTGAAAATAAAATATAATTAGAGGAGATGAAACAAACAGAAAAGAAATGGGGGAGCGTCTCATGGTGTAGTATATCTAGAAATCGGCAAAACTCAATGATCGTACAATAAATGGGTACACACACTAAATAGTGGCTACCATCATGGAATAGGTAGTAAAAGTGCACGTGGGGGATATTACACTGCCCCCACACAGATGTTCCTTTTCCTCTGCTCAGTCTTTCGTATTGCGCTGATTCACCGGAATCACTCGACTTGAAACAAACGGAAAAACCAACCAGAAGGAACGCACACCAACAGGTATACTATAAAAATTACAAATGCAATGATAGGATATGAAGAGTGGATAGCACTATACTTACGTTATCCACACTGACTGGCTTGAATTATTCATATGCCAGTCAGGGAAGTACATGGGAAATTTTTAGTGTCAGTCATTCCCTACAACGTAAAACACCAGGCTCTTTCCTTTAGTACTAACATCCGTTGACAATGGTAGAAATAGATGTGAGTAAAACTCTTTTGAGTGACTGTTCACTGCAACTTTTCCTCTAATCCCTGTTATAGTCTGTTGCTAGTTTCTTTCAGGTTACAAAGTGAAAAAGGGCCATATATTTGAAAGTTTTCGGGCAAACCAACTGCACCTAGATAATTGGCAATGCAAGCTTAATTTCAAAGGGACTGTTAAGCCCTTTAATGCATTCAAGGGGTTAAAAGTCACATTTAAATAAATTGTGATTTTAGGAGTTTTTATTTGCCCCTATGGTGATATTGGTTTGCACCACAAGATTTGTGCCTATGGACCTAAATATTTAAACTATTCGGTAGTATGATGACCAGTAGCAGTTCCAAGTTACGTTTTTACATTTATTTAAAAATGAACGTAGCTATCTTTATGAGATAAAAACGGCTTTGTTTTTTAATAAAACAGAATGCAAAATGATTCAAAGCGCTAACGCAAACACCACAATCCAAGTAAAAAAGTAAGAAAAAGTATTAAAGATGCCCATTTAATATAAGTGGTGAAATACAACAAAGAAAGAATCCCAATATACTTTATACTGAAATATATTGTGTCTGTCTGCATACAATTGTGTACGGAAACATACACTACTGTTAATGAATGTGTTTGTAATATCAATACCACTCTCCAAGATGGTTGCCAAGAGGTGTGTATGGATCTGCACATTAGACTGAATATCAATCAGCAATGCGTATGACATCCAACCTTTTATGATAACACATAAATGACAGAGAAAACTCCTATGGTGTATTAATCAACCCTCCAGGTTTACCTCAACCAGTAAATCATGCATACAAAAAAAACAATAAGTAGTACTTGCATAAAACCAAACACTGTAAAAAGCACGTCAGACAGTGTATGAGTAATCAAATGTACAGTCCTGCTCAACATTCCACAAGAGAGAATAAATTCCTTAGGAGTAAGTAGACCCAGACCACACAATATCAATGTATATCAATACTGGGCACAAATTGTTAATATAGCAACAGAATGCATAAAAAGTATATGATGATATAGAATAAAAAATGTCCTCTGCAGACAGACAAAAATGAAACATAACTGGTACCGGAAAAAAGAAAAGCAATTTATAGTATTCACAATGTCATAGCATGTAACCGACTTGACTGTATTATATAGGTACTCTATATCGAGAGGCCAAATATGAACTATTTGGTCTCTCGATATAGAGTACCTATATAATACAGTCAAGTCGGTTACATGCTATTACATTGAGTCATTCCATACCAAAGGACAGGACAATGAGATAACCATCCATCTGATACTTATTGCCTTTTGCCTCCAATTAAGCATATACGACTCAATACTATTGTTACCTTCTTATCTTTCATGAACTGCGTGTCAGAGTCTTCCCACAGTATTCTGCCATTAGACTCACATCAGTTGTGTCATTGAGGGCAATAGAGGTGATTCAGGAGGTTAGGATAGCCAGAAAGCAGTATAAATTTTGTCCATTACCTTGAATGTTCTGTAGTAGTTCAAAGAAAAGTCGGTTCTATACTGCCAAACTGTTGCTAATAAAGTCTAATAAAGGAGACTTTATTAGCAAGTGTGGCAGTGTGTCAATACAGTTGCTAACAATCTGCTCATCTGCCATGCACACCCAGTAAGTAGAAGGTATTCAAATCTCCATACTGCCTGTCCTGGAGATACATGGGGGTGTGATTTTGACAGGAGTGGCCAGGGGGCCTTTGACAAGGAGTTTGCCTGCCCTCAACTTCCATGTGGAGCAAAAAAATATGGCCAACAAACACACTTACACACACACACACACACACACTCACTTGTATATGGTGTGCACGACAAATGATATGCTAGTATATGCTGTGGGCGCTTGTAGGACTGTCTCCCCTTTGCTGCAGTGTGTTGTGTGTCCAGGATGTGTATTCTGTCACAGCTTCTACAATGTCCCCCCAGGTGCTGCTTCTGTGTCCTGCATGCATTTATAACAAAATCAAACAATTGCAAAATGACACCATTTCTTAACCGCTTGAGTGCCATAGGGGTACAATACGCTTTGCTGAGTAATGCGTTGCTTTCCCCTCTGACACCCAGTTGCTTAGTGTAATAGCTGATGAGTCGCTGTCTTCCGTGTTGCCCTACAACTCCTCTGATCCTCAGCTGGGCAGGATATATGCTTTTATGCTCTCACCGGTTCTAGGACGCCCTCCCCCCAACCCCAGTGCTACTGCTATGTCTTGTGGATCAAATTGACAATCAAATCCAAAAATAGAAAAATTAAGATCTTCTTTAACCCCTTCAGTGCTGAGCAATGCGTTTCATACCCCGCTGCCACTCAGTGGGTTAACAACTGACGGGTCACTCTCCTCCATCTTGCCCTACAGCTCCTATCATCCTCACCCATGTAGCTGAGGATAATGTTCATTTTATTAACACACATTTTGGGACATAGGTGATATGGCCATTGTACTTCAGCAGCTCAAGATTCACATGTCTCCTCTTTTTCTTTGCATGTAGTCTTTCTTGATACTGAGTGTGAGTATGTCTCTCTCTGTTTCTCTGCAACTATGTATGTTGCTGTGTGTGTCTCAATATCCCCCATCTCCTTCCTGTATGTGATTGTATGTGTGTGTCTGTAGGCCTGACTCATGACCCCCTCTTCTTGTTGCGGTTACTTTCTTCATACTGAGTATGTGTGTGTCTCTCTGTTTATCTGCAACTATGTGTGTTGCTGTGTGTGTGTGTGTGTGTGTTGCTGTGTGTCTGTGCCTCTGAATCATGACCCCCTCTTCTCATTGCTCTTCTCATTGCTGTGTGTGTCTGTTATGACCCTGTCTTCTTATGTGTGTTTGTGTGTTTATACATTCCCTACATAACATGACAGGCAATGCTGTCCCACATTGCTAACGTACTTTATTTAATCAATGTTTTGATCCAGTAAGGATCTTTATCAAGATTAAAATTATACTTACCCTTCACCCACATTTATACCCGACTAGTGAACATGTCCGTGAGGAAAACTTGAATAATGTGAACGTTCTCTACAACGAACAATAAAAAAACAAACAATAAAGAAATTTGCCATATCTGATGTCTTTATGCTGTAAATGTTGTAAATGGATATAAATGGAAATAATTCCACATGCATTTGATGTGTTTAATGTCCATTTATGTCATGATTTATGCACACTCGTAATTTCACTTAAGTGTTTAACCCCACTTTATTATTTCACTTTTAATAGTCATATTTCAGAGAAGGGTTCACACATAGACACTTTTTCACTAAGAGGTATTATATATTAATTTGTTGTCATTAATTTGATTTATCAGTGTAACTCACACATTGAGCACTGTCACAACATCTATCATTAAAGTTTTGTGTTTTCAACATGGCATGACATCAGATATGGCACGTTTCTTTATTGTTCATTGTAGAGCACGTTTTCCTCACGGACATGAACACTAGTCGGGTATACATGTGGGTGAAGGGTAAGTACAATTTTATCTTGCTAAAGATCCTTAGTGGATCGAAACGTTTATTAAATAAGGTACGTTTTTTTATTTATTTGAAGTCCTGTGAGTGCTTGCCCTAGATCGCTGTATGGACGTTTTTCCTTAGCACCTGGGCAAGTTTTCATTTGTTTACTTATATATATATATATATATATCGATCAGGTATACTTGTTGTACATGCCCTGGAGAGCATGCACGTGGTCTTTAGGCTAACACGTAAGCTCACAAAATATATATATTCTCCCATCAGTGGTGCTTTGCAATGTGTTGGAGACCTCTCTAGCTTTCAAGGGGGTTAAAGACACATTTAAATTATTGAGAATGTTTATTACTCTCCTATAGAGCAGTTGGATTCCCCTAAAATTACTCTAGTTCTTTTTAGTATGTCAGCCTCAATGTGTTGGAGACATCTCTTGCTTCCAAGGGAATAGAAGGAGACACCAAATGAAATATAAACTGAAAAACAGACATTACAAAAAGATGAAGCCAAGGATAAAAGAGTGGTGAGCCGTGATTTGAATCTTCAGGGTCTTCAAAATAAAGGCTAATTCTTTTACCATATCATGGCGACGTTACAACACAAGTTGATCTTATGGGGGAGATTGATGATCATCAGTCACTCGCAATCCATCCACTTTAGAGCTAATACAGTTCTATCTACTCTTCCTAAATACCAGCAACTGAGACACAGAGTCGATGTACTAAAACAGCAGGAGCAAACCAAATTGTACCACAGAGGACACAAATAGGTTCCCAGAATTCTCATTGATTTAATTGAGGGTATAAAACCTTTGAATGCTAGAGAATTCTTCATTGCACTCCTTCTCAATGGGTTGGAAAAAAAAATCCTTTCATTAACACTTTAACCCTTAGAGTTCCAGAGAGGTAACCAACATATTGTATTTCAATGTGTTGGATTCCCCTTCTGGTACTCAAAAGGTATAGAACCAGGTGATCCTTATAGGGTTAAATGCAGACCATATCTACTCTGTACTGTAAACATGAAGGTAAACTATGGCTGTATGAATAAGACTTAATTTATTTCACAGAATTTCATAATCTGACCCTCTTCTTACATTGTTCTAATGAATGTGGATGAGTTTTTTCAATGAGCTTTCTCATTCAGAGTGTAGAACAATGACTGTTGTCTATGACCATGGTACGCCAACATGTTGCTGTAACAGAAAGGTTCATTCCTTTGGAGTCCTTTTATATAATTTAACCTCTCAGATGATAGAAATATCTCCAATGCATTGCTTATTGTGAAGCAATGCACTGGAGATATTTCTATAATTGGAGACCTCTACAGCACCCAAGAGTTTTACTTAGTGTGATTATCAAATGTGTTTGAATGCTATTTGGGACCAAGAACACTAACACATAATAAATCCACAATATCTAGAAAATTCCGATAGCCAGTATGAATTTTGCCCAGTCCTGGATGTCATATTCATGGAGCTGAACATGACTCCTACTGGAAAGTCTCCTAAACCCCAAACTCCTCCACTGCAATTTCAGTTTTGTACTGTATGAATTTTGCCCAGTCCTGGATATGATATTCATGGAGTTGGACTGGAATTTCAGTTTTGTAATTTTGTTTATGTCAGACTGAAGGAGGCAGAGTACATGAGCCAGAGAAAGGTATCTGTACTGAAAGGAGGGAAATGTGGGGTACAGGAGTCTTCCCAGCAAGACTAATGTTGATGAAGGTTAAAGTGCCAATGCTAACATACACTAAGAGCATAATGGGTAAATGTGCAAATATAATTCCACACAAAACCATGTTTTGGATTTCATTTTCTATCCTTACTTCTGCCGAAAGTCAATTTACTAAGCAGTTATGTTTAACATTCTTCCCTTGATGCTGCATGCATCAAAGCAGAGGATATTGGGGTAATCTATAGGATTTTTTTGGTGTTCCTTTTTAACACCTTGTTTAATGCTGTGTAATAAACAAGGATAAGAGGAAATGATGTAACGTTACTCCATTTTCCTGTGCATGCTATGGGGAAGACGTACATGGCTTGTTGGCATTAAAGTCTTAACAATGAAAGAGTGTGTGCTCTGGTATGTATTAATGCGTTCATATGCTCTAATAGTGCATATCTGAAAGTGCAGCTGCTGGTGTTGCCAGCTAAGTCCTGCAGATTAATACATTCATCCCCAGTGATGCTGTCGTGCTAAAAACAGGAACAATTCTGGGGTAAACCAACTACTCCATAAGATCTCAAGATCTATAGCAACTAAGGGGTTAAAGCTTTTTTTTCATTCTTGCTTGTTATGGGCCATGGGTATTTTCTGTGCCAGGAAACAGTGAATCTAACTAGGGGTGTGGGTCATGTGAGGAGTGGGGGTGTAGTCATGGGCAGAGCTAAGGGCACCTAGAGTGCCTAGCCTAGGGGCATATGGGATATAAATCCAGCCCTTCTAATAATGTATCTTACCTTTTGATGATATGAATTACAGTCAAATGATCTGTATCTGTGAAACTCCAAGCAAACAGTTTTCATCACCTCCTTCTCTTAAAGCTCAATACTCCCTGCAATTATAACTATGCCAGTCGTAAGGCAGTGAAAAGTGAACTCATTGGGATTCAGCCTAAGAGCCACTGAGCCCTTCATAAAATTACCTGGGACTGATAACATATCCTATATAATAATTCATTAAAATGTGTGTAACGACACAGTCATGTGCAGTAGAGACTGCTGGGCGTGCTGCGGTCATGCGCAGTAGAGACTGCCCGTGACAAGGCTGATACAGAGCGGGGTGCTCCGAAGTGGTTTTAGATGTTTTAGTGGTTAGTGGTTTTAGAGATTTTTTGTTTAGTAGTTAGGGATGTGTGACACAACCTGCAAAATTAATTGCTTATCTGACCTCAAATTCCACCTCAACTCCTCAATTCTCTTTTGGAGGCTGTCAGAACTTCCTCTTCCACCAAAAGTTTGAAATAAATGAATGGGTATGAATAATCTATTTATATAAAAGGATAGTCCTGTTTTGGGTGCCTCAGAAACAGTTCCTGGATCAGTGTTAGCCATGCCACAGGGTGGGCTTGCTGACAGAGGTCAGCCAATAGAGTGCTTGGGATGGGATTTGACTTGGCAGAGTAGGAGGCAGGGGGCGAAGTCCTCTGCCTCCTCAGCCAAATGAACAATATAATTCGCTCCCTGCCTCCTCAGCCAAGCGTATATAATAGTTCATCACCCCCTCCCTTCCATTTGCCTCTGTTGTTATTAAAAGCAGACTTCATGCTGGGGGGCATCAGAGCCCCTCCTGATGCACCCCCCCCAGTTACTGATCTTCCAAACGACTCCACCTCCCTTACATTATCCTTGCTGGGGGGGATGAGGACCTCTCCTGATGCCCCTAGCTACTGATCTCCTAGCTGACTCCACCTCTCTTCCATTAGCCTACGTTGTTATTAAAAGCAGACCTTGTGCTGGGGGGCATCAGGAGTTCAGCTGAGAGATCAGTAGAGGCTACTGATGACATCTCCCCCTACTTCCATTCTACACAGAGTACACGGTTCGGAGTGGGCGGGATCTGCAAATTCTCTGTCGTCAATGAGGGAACCCTTGCTTATTGACTTGAAAGGGTTTCCTTATCCTGCCCACTCCCACCCGACTCTGGGTAGAACGGAAACAGGGGAGCTCCCTTGCTCCCTTATGTTGCCTCTACTGATCTCACTGAATAATCAGTTGGGAGATCAGAAGCTAATCTCGAGGTCTGCTTTTAACAATATAAAAAATAAAAAAAAGGCTTGCTGCTTGTGTGAAGCTGTGCCATACTCCTGCTAGTCATACATATCCTGTAAAGATCCCAGTGGTCTCCAGAACACAAAGCAATACATTAAATGAAACACAAATTGCCACATGCACAATAAAGTGGAGTAATTCTAGGGGAAACTAACTGCTTCATAGGGAACATATAAACATTTTCATTGCTTTAAATCTGGGTTTTAACCACTTGAATGCTAGAGGTAGCTACTGCAAATGCATGGGAGACGTCTCTGTCATTCAAGGTGTTGAAAACCACATTAAAATCAATAGGAAATTTGGGAATTTTTTCTGTGTTTTCTATGGAGCATTTGGGAGGCAAAGGATCACTCTGCTTTTTCTTTGTGCATATGGTCCATATTAGTTATAGCTGGATAATCTGCTCAGCAGTCCTGTCTTCCCTTTCCTTAATTGTTCAGGAAAGTTTCTTCTTTTTAAAAGGAAACAAAAACAGATAAAAACATTTTAGTTGCGTTAACTCAGTGAGGACCAGAAAGGTGAGCAATAAATTACAAAGCAATGTGTTGCACACCCCTCTGGGGTTAACAATATGCTCATTAGAAACCTCTCTAGGTCTTGATGTTACCCAGAGAAACTTTCACTAATCCTTGTATTGTGAAGCTTGCAACGCGTTTCGCAAGAATGCTGTCTGGTTTCCTCATGCATGGTTTTTAGATTATAACAAGAAGCATTTAATTCATTTTCTCTATTTGCTTTAGAATTCTTTCCATACTTACTGTAAATGGTGGTTGTCTAACTTTCTCTACCCAGTGAGATTATTCTTATATATGATGCTTCTCTGCTTCATAAAGAAACCAAACACACTTTTGATTGCTGTACTAAGGAAACATTGTGCAATTCTGGGGCAAACCAAGTGCAATAAAGAGAACAATTAAGAATTTCCTTTGATTTAAATGGGTGTTTTAACCCACTAGAGACATCTCTGTTGTATTGCTTCAAAATGAGTTGTTAAGCATTCAAGACATAAAAAAGCCCCGTTCAAATCAACTGGAACTTTAGGATGGTTTATTTGTCTCCTATGATTCATCTGATTTGTTCCAGAAATGCTCCAGTTCTTCTTAGTACATTAATCTCAATTTTTTCTGCTTAGTATTAGATTTACTAAAGTATATTTAATTAAGGGACAGTAATGTTTCACAAACAATGCAGCTTCGATTAATCTTCATAGTATTTTGGAAAGTGCTTTTTCAATACTGTCAGAGTTGTAGTTCTAGAGTAATTGAATGATAAAGTATCCCCCTCCCGCCCCTTTTTACTGAGGTAACACTGCTCACCTCAGAGCAGCAAGACTGTCCGGATGGATCACAGAGAGGAACAATCTTTTGTGAGCATAAGGAAGAACCTAAAAAACAAGGAGGCAAGGTTTTTCTTATGCTCATAGTAAGATGATTGTCCCTTGCTGTGACCTATCCGTCGAGAGAACCAGATTCCACATCTGAAGGTAGACAGCGTATGCTAAGTAAAAGGGGCGGGAGGGTGATCCTTTATCATTCAATTACTCTTGAACTACAACTCTGACAGTATTGAAATACCACTCTCCATGGCCCAAATACTATGAAAAATACCTGCAGTTTGAGATATATCAGCGGGTGAAACACTTGACATCAGTTCTTTAAAACCTCTGTTTTCACCAAAAGAATATGACAACATTTGAACTGCCAACATTCTTGCAAGTTTGCCATTCTACAGGTGTACTTTTGGATTATTTTTGTTCGTTTTGACCCCTTTCTAATAATTCTGTAAATGTGGGTTGGTAGCAAATAGAAAAAGAATCATATAACGTTATTGTTTCAACAACACAATTAGTTTGGTTGTGCTTCAGGTGGGATATCACTGAGGCTGTATGTAATTGGTATCCTGCTTTTGGCCACCTCACATGTTTTTAGAGACAAAAGATGGCAACATGTTTACCTTTTTTATCATTAGTAAAGTATCTCCATACCAGAGCTTTCATAAACGAAGGAAATACTAAGGGATAACTACTACTATTGCTACTACAAGAAGTGATAGATATTGCAATAGTACTAGCAGTATGTGTCAGTGGTGCAGCAACAGAAGCAGAAGCACTCATAGCTGGAGCTGTAGATGTTGACTTGCATTGTTGCTTAGTCAATAATATTGAATTTATCTGGGGGGAGATGAACTTTGAAGCAGTGATGAGGGCGTTGACTGCATTTATTGGTGTATGTGTTGATGTATACTGTAAAGCACAGGATAGAACTGTTAGTATGTGAAATGATGTTTTACCTGTCTGAAAGTATTGTATGATGTTTCTGTCACAGTCATTCTCAGTCTCTGCTCATGTGTAGTAATAGGGTATCTTGACTGCCTGTCACCTATCAGTCAAAAGTATTTTTTAACTTCCACTGTCTGTGTCACTACATATAACACTCCCTTCAACCATACAGAGAACTGACTAGCACATGTACTCTTTCAGTCAAGCAAATACAGCTCCCCCTTTTTGCCTGTCTGCCTCCACATACTAGTGTCTAGTGTCAACATTTTGTCAGCTTTTTCTTTTTATCCCAAGGACTGCAGTCTTAATTTTTACAGCAAAATATAAAACAGACCTGTTAGCTTAAGAAGCAACAGCTTATAATAAACAATAAAGTATACAGTAGTTTATATTCATCCCTATTTTCTTGAGAATTTAGGAGTGTATGTGCGAGTAAGTAACAACGTGTCAAAAAAAAAAAAAAAAAAATCCTATATAATAATTCGCCAAGTTGTGTGTAACGCCCGACATGCGCAGTAGACACTGCTGCGCGTGCGGCAGTCATGTGTAGTAGAGACTGCCCGCGCCACGGCTGAAACAGAGCTGGACGCTCCGAAGGAGTGTCCAGCTCTGTATCATCCGAGGCGCGGGCAGTCTCCACTGCGTGTGACTGCCCCGCGACCGGCTGCCAGAGGCACTGTGGCCCGTGTAACGGGCTGTTCAACTAGTATATATATATATATATATATATATATATATATATATATATATATATGTCTGCTTGTCTTGAATGAATGACGTGTCTGTTTTTCTACATAATATACGTGACATCTCACTAGAGTCTCAGGCTCAAACAGGCAGCTCAGGCAGAAATTATCACTTCATCTGCCTGTTTGAATAAGTCACTTATCAGTTAAAAAGTTTTGGGTTTCTTGTTTGTTTTTGAACACTCCTTTCTCCCTTCACATCCACGCCAAGAGAACAATAGGTAGTGGCTACCACCAATACTCATATGATGTAAGCCCATCCCATTCTCTTTGCTCTGTAAACAGTTGCATACCACATTGGCACTCAAGGGGTTAATCATATTGGAGCCATTTTGCAAATTATTTTTACACTTTCTAATTATTATAACAATTGCAGTTTTTTTTTTATAAACCAAAACTATTTCATTTCAAGTTATTTGACTGTATTGATATGGCTAAGCACAGATATTATAATGCAGCCTATCATTGAGAGGTATTTCAACAATAGCTATGTCTGCAGCACCAAGAATTAGTAAGAACGAGCTGATCTGGAGAGTCGTCCCAATCCAGAAGCTCTATGGTTACAACTGCAACAAGTCTGTTTTACCACTTCAATAATGCTTCTGACATGTGAGCCAGTATGTTCCCTGTGGGCTATATAACTATGTATGCCTGTGTCTGCCATTATATAGCAGATAAAAAAAAATGAAAGAACGTATCTGTGGAATTGGCTTTCTTTAGAAAAAAAAATATATTAAATCACTTTACAAATAGCTGCTGTGCTTTTCTACCTTGTTAAAAATGTATGCGTTTTGGATACATATGGTACAGTTAGGACTCACAATACAAAAGGATGAAGGGGTCCTGCTCATGAGAGTCTGAAAGTGCAACATGGTGCAGATGCCTCCTACCACATAAATTGTCAGGTTAATGGATTGGAGATAGAAGTGATTTGCAGTACAGTAGTCTAAGCATGCAACAGGTATGTTACGGATGAAAAGTGACTGTGAGAGCAATGAGGTTCCTATAAGAATGTGGATGGTTGAGTGGTGTAGAAGGGGTACAAGGGTGAGTAGATGGTAGGCAAGTATCTGATCTATTCTTGATTATAACATCTATGGGGCAATTGATAGGTATAGCTGATAGGCTGGGCAAGAGTCTGGTGGGGTGGTAGAAGGAAATTCCATAGCTCAGGTTCAGCACAGGAGACGTATTGAAAGACTGAATAGGAGGATGAATAAAAGACAGGGGGAGATATTTCTTGTGCAAAGTGAAGATGGCAAGTGGAGATGTATTTGGAAATAAAAGATGAGATTTATAAGGGTGCAATGCTAGTAAGGGCTCTGTAAACTTGCACCAATATTTTAAATTTAAATCGTAAGGATAAGGAAAGCCAGTGAAAGGATTGGCAGAGAGGATCATCATTACAAGAGCTGAGAGTAAGTTAGATTAGTTTAGCAGCAGATGTCATTATGGACTTTAGTGGGGTTATTTAGGTGAGAGGAAGGCCAATTCGGAAGATATTGCTGTAGTTAAGACAGGACATACTCAGAGTTTGGATTAAAATTTTGATAATCACATTGAGAGAGAACAGGTCAAATTCTAGATATGTTGGTTAAATAGAGGCACCATTTGAAATTGAGTAGGTGATTGACTAGGGAATACAGGATAGAGCACAGTCAATGGTGACCACCGTCACGTAGAAGGCATTAGATTTTGGGGTAATTTTGATGTTGTTGACAGTGAGGGAAATATTGAGGTAAAGGCTTGTTGGACGGGGAAGGGGCATTATTAGTTTTGTCATAGTTTGGTTGCTCTTTAGATGATAGGAAATCCAGGAGGAAATTGAAATGGGACAGTTAACTACAGGGGTCAGGGGAGAAGGGGAGAGGTTAGCACAGACATGACGATGATACCAAAAACAGTATATACGTTTCCTGAGAGAAGAAAAGTAGACTGGAAAGAGGACGGGCCCCAGGACAGAGCCTTGCGGTAGTTCAACATAACGTGGAAGGTGTGTTGAAGTGGAGCCAGAGAGATAATCACTAAAGGAGCTGTTGGAAAAGTAGGATAAGAGCCAAGAAGGGTCTGTGTTACAAATACCAAGAAACTAGGGGACTTGATGGAGAATTGTGTGATCCACAGTCTCAAAAGTAGATGAGAATTCCAGGAGAATGAGCAGAGAGTAAAGACCTTTTGAATTATCAGACAGCAACACATTGGACACTTTAGTCAGAGAAGGAATCCAGGTTTTAGGAGGTCTAATAGAGAGTGAGAATACAGGAATTGCGTACTAGGAATTGGCAAAATTTATCATATACAAAGAAAAACAAAGCAAAAAAAATGACACATTACTGAAAGATACTATGGCTGAAACCCCAACCTTGTTCCACTGTCCCACTGTTAGTCACAGACCCTAAAACCCCTATAGTATCAATGTCCCCAATGTATTTGCTTGACCCCAACCACCTCATTGCTTGTTTTTCACATCCTGTGGGATGTTTCTTACTCCTCTGGTGTTGCTCTTATTTGCACCCAGAAGAGAGGAAACTCTGTAGAACTCTGTGTTCATCCTAATCTAGACTACCTCAGCTGGAAGTAGTTTACTTTAGGATGAACACTGAGTTGTATACATGCAGGGTATGTGTTTGGGGGGGTGGCAAATATCCAGGACACTGGGATGAGGCAGGAGGGGAATATGATAGTGGACAGGGGACATTGGGAGGGTGGTGGGGGTATATGATAGTGCATGGGAGCATTGAGAGGAGGCATGTGGATATGCCAGAGGTCTCTGTATCTAAGTTGACTGGTGAATGGTCAGACATAGAAGTGAGGAGTGATACTGAAAGAGTAATGTTTTTATGTTATTTAATACACCACACAGGACTGGGGAGTAGAGTTGAGGAGACATAAGGAAGCAAAGAGGGTATTAATGATGACACACAGGAAAGGTGGACTTTCAGCATGAAGGAGAGAGGGGAGTGGCACTCAGTACATAGGATGTGGGAGAGGAAACCAAGGGTAATTGGGAGAAGAATGAGTACTGCAGTAATTTCAATAGGAATGTCCATTACTGTACAGATCAACACCCCTAGCCATGTCTTTACTTGTTTTTTAATAAGTCAAATATGACCCCAAGGCATCAGACTTGACAGGTAGGAGTTATAGAGGAGTTGTTCACACTATGTGGGATATCAGGTATATCTACATTAACATGAGGGGGAAATATTATAAGATCAGTTTTTGATTAATTTAGTTTTAGGTGGAGTTGGGGCATTCAAGAGGAAATTTCCGATACATTGGTGACATGAATAATTAGGGTGAATGAGAGGTTGGGAGAGGACATGTATATCTGAATATCATCAACATAAAGAGGATAATGAAGGCCATAGGGGGTTAAGATTTCCAAGGGAGGAGAGACATATGGAAAACAGCTAAATACCTAGCACTGATTCTTGGGAGCGCCCAATAGATAGAAGAAGATGATTGGAAGAAGAAAAAGAAAAGGTAACTCTGAAGACGGGATTAGTAAAGTTGGATGAAAAACATGGGAAGCCTGTGCCACTGAGGTTATAAGAGAGGAAAGTTTACAGGAGAAGTGAGTGGTCTATGTGTCAAAAGGCTGCAGATAAGTCAAGAAGGATTAGTAAGGAGGAGTGACCCTTGGACTTGGCAGTGAGTAGAACATTAGCTACTTTTGTAAGTGTGTCCTCAATGGAATGTTGAGAATGAAAGCCAGAATGTAGGAGATCATGCAGATGTTTGTAAGTCGCACAAGTAGCTTGGAGGCAAAGGGAAGTAGGGAGAGTGGGAGGTAGCTGTCAAGGGAAGAGAGGTCAATTGCTGATTTCTTTAGGATGGGTGTAATTAGTGTTGTTTAAAAGAAGATGGCAATATATCAGAATTTAGTGACACATTAAATAAGTGGTTTAGTTTTGGAGTTATACTATCAGAGAGAGGACAAAGAAGCTTTGAGGAAATGATGTGAGGAAATAGGGTCAAGTGGGCAGGTAGTGAGGTCAGAAAACGAGAGTGGTCCAGCAACCGCATCCTCAGAGACAGGGGGTAAAGGAACTAAGAGCAGACTTAGGCATGAGTAAAGGGAGAGGACAAGGTGTCACACTGGCTAACAGGACAGGAGTAGTGATGAGCGAGCACCCCAATGCTCGGATGTTCGGGTGCTCTGACCGAGCACCCCCTGAGGCTCGAGTGCTCGGCCGAGCATCCGAGCCCCATTGAAGTCAATGGGAGGACTCGAGCATTACACCAGGCACCCCCTGCTCTGATGAGGGGAGGGTGCCTGGTCCATAGGAAAAGGGCAGAAAAAGATGGAAACACTACAGAAATGGTTCAGGGACAGCATAGGGAGGATGTCTGGATGCATCTTGGACTCCAACATCGCTGCTGGGAACGATCTTTCGCCCGTAGTACGCCATTTTTACAGACTGACCGTAAAACACACAAAAAGGAAAATAAAAACGACTTTAGGCGAAAAATTGTTACCAAACAGTATTTGCTGTATATTTACTTGTATATCATCTGCAAATTCTCCCAAAAATTTCATCGATTTTCTGAAGTGAGGCCATGATTAAGAGGGAAACGTGCGCAGAGGCAAATTATCCCAAAAATTTCCTTGATTTTCAGAACTGAGGCCATGATTAAGAGGGAAACGTGCGCAGAGGCAAATTATCCCAAAAATTTCCTTGATTTTCAGAACTGAGGCCATGATTAAGAGGGAAACGTGCGCAGAGGCAAATTCTCCCAAAAATTTCCTTGATTTTCAGAACTGAGGCCATGATTAAGAGGGAAACGTGCGCAGAGGCAAATTCTCCCAAAAATTTCCTTGATTTTCAGAACTGAGGCCATGATTAAGAGGGAAACGTGCGCTGAGCTGACCATCTAAAACATTATGGGTGAGGGTCTGCTGCAGAGCTGACCATCCTAAACATTATATGCGAAGGCCCGCTAGTGAGCTGACGCTATAAAACATTATATGAGAGGGCCCGCTAGAGAGCTGACCCAATAAAACATTATATGAGAAGGCCCGCTGGTGAGCTGACCTATATAAAAATTGGCAAACAGGGCCCGCTGGTGAGCTGGCCCTATATAAAAATTATATCACAGGGCCCGCTGGTGAGCTGGCCCTATATAAAAATTATATCCCAGGGCACGCTGGTGAGCTGGCCCTATATAAAAATTATATCCCAGGGCATATGGAAGAGGAGGAGGAGGATGAGAACATTAAGAGTCAACCATATACCCGTTTTTGGGGTGGAAGGGGTGAATGGGAATACAGAGTATTCCCATCATTGTAAATAACATATATAAAGTGAGTTTATGTTCCCCCGGGGCTTTCCTCCAGTGGAGTGGAGAAGTCAGGGGAAATCCAGGCCTTGTTCATTTTTATAAGTGTCAACCTATCAGCATTGTCGGTGGAAAGGCGGATACGCTTATCTGTTATGATGCCACCAGCAGCACTAAATACCCGCTCAGACAGAACGCTGGCGGCAGGGCAGGCCAGCACCTCCAAGGCGTAGAGTGCCAGTTCATACCACGTGTCCAGCTTGGACACCCAGTAGTTGTAAGGCACAGAGGGATCATTGAGGACGCTGACACGGTCTGCTACGTACTCCTTCACCATCTTCCAAAACTTTTCCCTCCTTGTGACACTAGGCTGCGCATCAGGGTGAGGGTGCTGGCGGGGTGTCATGAAGGTGTCCCACGCCTTGGAGAGTGTTGCCCTGCCTTTGTCGGAACTGCTGTGTGCTCCCCTTTTCTCCCCTTCTCGGTTGGCCAAGGTAGCACGTACTCTGCCGCCAGCGTTGTCAGATGGAAAATTTTGGAGCAATTTTTCAACAAGAACCTTCTGGTATTGCACCATTTTGCTTGTCCTCTCCACCGGAGGAATGAGAGATGAGAAATTCTCTTTGTAGCGGGGGTCCAGAAGGGTGAACACCCAGTAATCCGTGTTGTCTAAAATGCGTACAACGCGTGGGTCACGGGAAAGGCAGCCTAACATAAAGTCAGCCATGTGTGCCAGAGTACCAACAGTCAAGATTTCGCTGTCCTCACCAGGAGGCTGACTCTCAATATCCTCATCCTCTTCCTCCTCTTCTGCCCACCCACGCTGAAGAGATGGAACTAAAGTTCCATGGCTACCCTCTGTAGCGGAGGCAACCGTGTCTTCCTCCTCCTCCTCCTCCTCCTCCTCCTCCTCCGCCTCCTCCAATTGTCGCTGAGAAGACGAAGTGAGGGTGCTCTGGCTATCACCTTGTGTAAGCTCTTCCTCCCCCATTTCCACCTCTTCCACATGCAAAGCGTCGGTTTTAATTGTGAGCAGCGAGCGTTTCAGTAGACACAGAAGTGGGATGGTTACACTGATAATAGCGTTATCGCCGCTCACCATCTGTGTCGATTCCTCAAAATTGCGTAAAACCTCGCAGAGGTCTGACATCCATTCCCACTCCTCACTTCTGATTACAGGAAGTTGAACGGAGAGGCGACGACCGTGTAACAGCTGGTACTCCACTACTGCCCTCTGCTGCTCACAAAGCCGGGCCAACATGTGGAAGGTGGAGTTCCAGCGCGTGCTCACGTCACACAGCAGCCGGTGAGCTGGCAATTGTAAGCGCTGCTGCAGCTTCAACAGGCCGGCCGAAGCTGTAGATGACTTACGGAAATGTGCACACACGCGGCGCACCTTGGTCAAGAGATCATGCACATTGGGGTAGGTTTTTAGAAATCGCTGCACCACTAAATTAAATACATGCGCTAGGCATGGTACGTGTGTGAGCTTGCCGAGCTCCAAAGCCGCCACCAAGTTACGCCCATTATCACACACAACCATGCCTGGTTGCAGGTTGAGTGGCGAGAGCCACTGCTCGGTCTGGTGACTAATCCCCTGCAACAGCTCTGAGGCCGTGTGCTGTTTGTCCCCAAGGCAGATCAGCTTCAGCACGGCCTGTTGACGCTTCCCCACTGCAGTGCTACACTGCTTCCAGCTACTGGCTGATGGGGGAGTGGCGGTGTGTGTAGAGAATTCGGAGGTGGAAACGGAGGAGGAGGAGCCAATAACGTAGGTGCTGGTGGAAACCCTGATGGAGGTAGGGCCCGCAATCCTCGGCGTGGGTAGCACCCGTGCCATCCCAGGGTCCGAGTCGCTCCCAGCCTCCACGACATTCACCCAGTGTGCCGTCAGGGAAATGTAGCGTCCCTGGCCACAAGCACTTGTCCATGTGTCAGTCGTTAAGTGGACCTTCCCAGTAACTGCGTTGGTCAGGGCACGGGTGATGTTACGGGACACATGGTGGTGTAATGCGGGGATGGCACACCGGGAAAAGTAGTGGCGGCTGGGGACGGCGTACCGAGGGACAGCTGCTGCCATCAGGCTGCGGAAGGACTCAGTGTCCACAAGCCTAAATGGCAGCATTTCGATGGCCAGTAATTTTGAAAGGTGTGAGGTTAGTGCTATGGCCTGTGGGTGGGTGGCTGGGTACTTTCTCTTGCGCTCAAATGCCTGGGGTAACGACATTTGGACGCTGTGCTGGGACAGGGAAGTGGATGTGGTCGCTGATGGTGCTTCAGATGGTACAGGTGCAGGGCGGGAGGTATGCGGGCCTGCGCCTTCGACAGGCGATTGGCCGGCACCGAAAACAGGGGAAGAGGAGGCAGTGGTGTGGCCTGCAGACACAGATGGGCGATCCAGGCGTTCCTCCCACTTACTACGGTGCTTGGATGCCATGTGTCGGATCATGCTGGTGGTGGTGAGGTTTCTAGTGTTCATGCCTCGGCTCATTCTGGTGTGGCACAGGTTGCAAACTACAAATCTTTTGTCGTCCGCACTTTCCTTAAAAAAACGCCATACCGCGGAACACCTACCCCTTGGCAAGGTAGATTTACGCAAGGGGGTGCTCCGTGGAACATTTGCGGGCCGGTTTGGTGCGGTCCGCCTTCTTTCTGTAGCCACACCACTGCCTCTTCCAGCCTGTTGCGGTGCTGCAGATGGCTCACCCTCAGGACTGCTGTCATCGCTCGGCTCTACACCTTCCCAGGTGGGGTCAGTCACCTCATCGTCCACCAAGTCCTCCTCCACTTCCTCACTCTGATCATCCTCCTCAAGTCTTGATCCCACCACATACTCGGTCATTGACAACTGTATAACATTCTCCTCAACAAGGTCTTGAGAAGGAAATAGTGGTTGATTTAATGGCAACTGTGTCTCATCATCATCATCATCATCCACTACTTCCTTTGACCTTAAATGCCGTTCACATCTGTCATCTTCTTGTGATTGGGTAGCCTCTAGAGGTTGTGAATCAGGGCACAAGATGTCATGTTCCTCTGCAAGCGTGCTTGGAGAGAGGGTCAAATGAAGGATTGGTGATGAGACGAGCTCATCACTATATCCCAGTGTGGGATCACTTCTTTGACCAGACCGTGTATGGTGGGAGGAAGGATGATCAGAGTGAGGATTATGTTGACCAGACTCTTGGCTACTGAGAGTGGACTTGGTGGAAGACAGGGTGGTGCTTAACCGACTGGAAGCAGTATCAGCTGTCATCCAACCGACCACCTGTTCGCACTGGTCGGACCTCGAGAGTGATGTCCTGCGACGCCCTGTGAAATCAGACATGAAGCTAGGTATGGTGGATGTCTTTCTTTCTTGTGCTCTGGCACCAGGCACAGTTTCTCCGCGTCCTGACCCGCGCCCTGAACTTTCAGGATCACGTCCACTTCCCCGTCCCTTTTTACCCGCCTTCTTCATCTTACACGATATATATGACTTTAATATATATGAGTTTGAAAACTTAACAGTATTTCTTACTATTCTGCAACTCTGCAGAGTACACAGAATAGGCTGCTAAACTGCGGTGACACACACTGAATGGAATAAGTGACTTTAATATTTGAGTTTGAAAAATTAACAGTATTTCTTACTATTCTGCAACTCTGCAGAGTACACAGAATAGGCTGCTAAACTGCGGTGACACACACTGAATGGAATATGTGACTTTAATATTTGAGTTTGAAAACTTAACAGTATTTCTTACTATTCTGCAACTCTGCAGAGTACACAGAATAGGCTGCTAAACTGCGGTGACACACACTGAATGGAATAAGTGACTTTAATATTTGAGTTTGAAAAATTAACAGTATTTCTTACTATTCTGCAACTCTGCAGAGTACACAGAATAGGCTGCTAAACTGCGGTGACACACACTGAATGGAATAAGTGACTTTAATATTTGAGTTTGAAAAATTAACAGTATTTCTTACTATTCTGCAACTCTGCAGAGTACACAGAATAGGCTGCTAAACTGCGGTGACACACACTGAATGGAATATGTGACTTTAATATTTGAGTTTGAAAACTTAACAGTATTTCTTACTATTCTGCAACTCTGCAGAGTACACAGAATAGGCTGCTAAACTGCGGTGACACACACTGAATGGAATAAGTGACTTTAATATTTGAGTTTGAAAAATTAACAGTATTTCTTACTATTCTGCAACTCTGCAGAGTACACAGAATAGGCTGCTAAACTGCGGTGACACACACTGAATGGAATAAGTGACTTTAATATTTGAGTTTGAAAACTTAACAGTATTTCTTACTATTCTGCAACTCTGCAGAGTACACAGAATAGGCTGCTAAACTGCGGTGACACACACTGAATGGAATAAGTGACTTTAATATTTGAGTTTGAAAAATTAACAGTATTTCTTACTATTCTGCAACTCTGCAGAGTACACAGAATAGGCTGTTAAACGGCGTTGAAACACACTGAATGGAATATGTGACTTTAATATTTGAGTTTGAAAACTTAACAGTATTTCTTATAATTCTGGAACTGTACAGAGTACACAGAATAGGCTGTTAAACGGCGGTGAAAGACACTGAATGGAATATGTGACTTTAATATTTGAGTTTGAAAACTTAACAGTATTTCTTACTATTCTGCAACTCTGCAGAGTACACAGAATAGGCTGTTAAACGGCGTTGAAACACACTGAATGGAATATGTGACTTTAATATTTGAGTTTGAAAACTTAACAGTATTTCTTATAATTCTGGAACTGTACAGAGTACACAGAATAGGCTGTTAAACGGCGGTGAAAGACACTGAATGGAATATGTGACTTTAATATTTGAGTTTGAAAACTTAACAGTATTTCTTATAATTCTGCAACTGTACAGAGTACACAGAATAGGCTGTTAAACGGCGTTGAAACACACTGAATGGAATATGTGACTTTAATATTTGAGTTTGAAAACTTAACAGTATTTCTTATAATTCTGGAACTGTACAGAGTACACAGAATAGGCTGTTAAACGGCGGTGAAAGACACTGAATGGAATATGTGACTTTAATATTTGAGTTTGAAAACTTAACAGTATTTCTTATAATTCTGCAACTGTACAGAGTACACAGAATAGGCTGTTAAACGGCGGTGAAAGACACTGAATGGAATATGTGACTTTAATATTTGAGTTTGAAAACTTAACAGTATTTCTTATAATTCTGCAACTCTGCAGAGTACACAGAATAGGCTGTTAAACGGCGGTGAAAGACACTGAATGGAATATGTGACTTTAATATTTGAGTTTGAAAACTTAACAGTATTTCTTTATTTCTTATAATTCTGCAACTCTGCAGAGTACACAGAATAGGCTGTTAAACGGCGGTGAAAGACACTGAATGGAATATGTGACTTTAATATTTGAGTTTGAAAACTTAACAGTATTTCTTACTATTCTGCAACTCTGCAGAGTACACAGAATAGGCTGTTAAACGGCGTTGAAACACACTGAATGGAATATGTGACTTTAATATTTGAGTTTGAAAACTTAACAGTATTTCTTATAATTCTGGAACTGTACAGAGTACACAGAATAGGCTGTTAAACGGCGGTGAAAGACACTGAATGGAATATGTGACTTTAATATTTGAGTTTGAAAACTTAACAGTATTTCTTATAATTCTGGAACTGTACAGAGTACACAGAATAGGCTGTTAAACGGCGGTGAAAGACACTGAATGGAATATGTGACTTTAATATTTGAGTTTGAAAACTTAACAGTATTTCTTATAATTCTGCAACTGTACAGAGTACACAGAATAGGCTGTTAAACGGCGGTGAAAGACACTGAATGGAATATGTGACTTTAATATTTGAGTTTGAAAACTTAACAGTATTTCTTATAATTCTGCAACTCTGCAGAGTACACAGAATAGGCTGTTAAACGGCGG
The DNA here is from genome assembly GCA_037306005.1 of Rhinophrynus dorsalis. NCBI lineage: Eukaryota > Metazoa > Chordata > Amphibia > Anura > Rhinophrynidae > Rhinophrynus > Rhinophrynus dorsalis. Next base: position 87,149,183 of record CM074724.1, on the reverse strand, counting down.
TGAAAGACACTGAATGGAATATGTGACTTTGATATTTTAGTTTGAAGACTTAACAGTATTTCTTCCTATTCTGCAACTCTGCACAGTACACAGAATGTGCTGCTACACTGCGGCGAAGCACACTGAATGGAATATGTGACTTTGATATTTTAGTTTGAAGACTTAACAGTATTTCTTCCTATTCTGCAACTCTGCACAGTACACAGAATGTGCTGCTAAACTGCGGCGAAGCACACTGAATGGAATATGTGACTTTGATATTTTAGTTTGAAGACTTAACAGTATTTCTTCCTATTCTGCAACTCTGCACAGTACACAGAATGTGCTGCTAAACTGCGGCGAAGCACACTGAATGGAATATGTGACTTTGATATTTTAGTTTGAAGACTTAACAGTATTTCTTCCTATTCTGCAACTCTGCACAGTACTCAGAATGTGCTGCTAAACTGCGGCGACGCACACTGAATGGAATACGTGACTTTGATATTTTAGTTTGAAGACTTAACAGAATGTGCTCTAATCTGCAACTTTGCACACTAAACAGAATGTGCTCTAATCTGCAACTTTGCACACTAAACAGAATGTGCTCTAATCTGCAACTTTGCACACTAAACAGAATGTGCTCTAATCTGCAACTGTGCACACTAAACAGAATGTGCTCTAATCTGCAACTTTGCACACTAAACAGAATATATATATATATTTTTTTTTTTTTTTGTTTTTTTCCCCCCACACCAAATAACCTGCTGCCCCCACACACAGTAGTCCTAAAAAGGACTTTTGGTTCTTTTTTTTTCACAATTTTTGTTTTTTTCCTCCCTACACTGCCTTTCCCTTCCTATCCTCAGCTCTCCCTGGCTCAGACTGAGCCGAACTCGATGGTCAGGTGCTATACAGCACCTGACCACGGGTTCTGGCCAGCCAATCAGTGTAATGCCAGCAGCCAACATGGCTGCTGGCATTACACCGATGTCAGAGCCTCCCTGCACGTTTATTGGCTGCGCAGCAGCCGCAAAACGTGCGGGGAGGAGACCCGAACATGGCGGGCGAGCACATGCGGTACTCGTACGAGTACCGCCATGTGCCGAGCAGAGCGATGCTCGAGCCGATCCGAGCATCGGCCGAGCATGCTCGCTCAACACTAGACAGGAGGCATTCCCACAAGGCAGGGGGGGGGGGTACTAGGCAGAACACATGCAGAAATAACAACTAGTAACAGTCACTAAGTACTTGAAAGCAAGGAATAAAAGTTTGACTAACATGCCTACCAAATTATAGATCAGAAATATAAAACAAAGACTCCATATCCAAACTAAAAGAGGTTCTCTCTTTAGTCAGATCTAAATCAGATATGAGCATATGTTGCAAAACACTGGGGTATATTAAAGCTAAACAGGAGTAACTGTAATGTAAACCAAATTGCATCATATGAGAGAAATGGAAATTAGCAATGATTTTAATTGAGATTTCAATATCTTGAATGATAGAGAGGTCTCCAATCAATTGTTTTGCAATACTTTGGAGAGCTCTCTAGCATTCATGGGGTTAAAAGCTTCATTAAATCAAATATATTATTATGTACAATTTAATATAATTTGGGTAATTTTGTTTGTTCCCTGTGGTGCAGTAAGTTTGTTACAGAATTGCCCCTCTAATTAGCCTTTTCAATATTGCCCATGTCTTGCCAGTCAATAAGGAATGATAGTAAGGCTGATGTTCTAAGAAGATCTGGGCAAACCAGTGGCTGTACCTGGGAACTTTCTTCTGTTGAGCCCCAAAGAGGGCTCATGGGCTGAGACTGGGCATGTCTAAATGATGTGATTTGAGTCCTAAAATGGGCAGGGCTTAACCCCTTAGTGACCATCCCTTCCGGCATCTTGGTGGCTGTTAAGGACCACTGAGGTTTTTTTTTTGGTTTTTTTTTTGAGCGATTTGAATTCTGGGATGGTCATCCCAGAATTCCATGATGTGTCAGTACCATCACCGTTCCTTAAATGCTGGGACTGGCATGACGTTTCTGGCACTTCAAGGATCCTTAAGGGGTTAATCAGAATTTAGAGGTGAAGTGGATGGGGAGTGGGTGGAACAGGGTGGACAGAGTTACCCAGGAAATTCACCAAAGAGGATCAGCCTCTGTTCCCGGATGCCCAGTAATTAACTTTGACCCTTTGAGTGCCAGAGGGCTAGGCTACGCATTGCGTTGCCTACCCATCTGGCACTCAAAAGGTTAAAACCAGGGCCTCCATGGCAGATGTGGAAAGTACCCAGGTATGCCAACTGCACTATAGTGAGCAAATCAACATACCCATGGACTGAAATAGGTATTTTTTTGGTGAAAGTATTGTACCAGGAAGAATACATTGAGATTATCTTTCACCTTCAAGTATGTCCTGGACTCATTTTATCTACCTTAGAGATGTGAAAGGCTGAGGTGACCTTGCTGGGACTAGAACCTGCAGCCTCACAGTCTTCTGGTGCCTTAACCAACTGAAAGCAAATATACAAAGTATTGGTGCACATGCAAATTTTCATCACCATTAACCCTTTACTCTGCGGCATTGTGCCTGCATATCACTACTATACTAAAGATGAGGATTTAGTCACATTATATGGCCATAGAATGCTAAGCTTGCCACCAAAGCCAAGGAGAGATTCAGCTCATAAGACAAAGCATATTAAGGTTAGGTACTTGCCAAAATTAGGTACCTTGGCGTTGGTGGCAAGCTTAGCATTCTTTGGGTGTGCTTACCAAAACCTGGTAAGCAATGTGGAGATCGAGGAGCATTGTGGAAGGGGAAATGTGGAGATTGAGGGGCATTGTGGAAGGGGCAATGTGGAGATTGAGGGGCATTGTGGAGATGGGGGGCAATGTGGAGGTGGCCAATGTGGTCGGGGGGCCCATGGCAATTCTTGAACCAGGACCCCGTGGCTTCTAGTTACGCCTCTGCTGACTGGTACCAAATTTAAAAGACTGGGATAGGTCTAACTGAAGTATAGTAAGGTGTGAATGTTCCTTGTCAAATATATGGATTGCTAGCTTCCAGCAACACCAGGGAGATATGCACTAAGGTATGATAAAGTGGTAATAAAGTTGAGATAACTTTTCCACTGTGAAATTTTCAATTTCTTCGTTATTCTGTGAAACCTATGCACTATCATCTCTCCAAATGCAAATACCATAGGCTCCTTAGATTAATATAGGAATTAGAGACATTATCACATACATTATCTCCTCTTTATAACAACATTATCACAACTTAGTGCATCTGCCTGCAGGGGTTTTCGCAAACCTAATGCTTTATTAGTGTGAAGTGCACTCTAATTGCACAAGCAAAAAAACTGACATCATTACATGCCCCAAGCAAGAAACAAGACCCAGAGTTTTAATGATAAGACTTGGGCTTTTACCCCCTCAGCCGGTGACAGCTCTTCTTGAAAGACTGTATAAAATAAATTAGGTGATGGACTATCTAGGCAGGCTATAAGTATGTAGAGAGTTATCCGGATAGTGCTAGGTTAGGAGAAGGTCTATTTGGGGGACCCAGCTAATGAAGAGATTAAAGATAAGGGATTAAGGTCCCTTACCTTTTTTTTGCATGTGAAATGTGCCTGCTCAGACAAGGTAAGAAACATGGCCGATCAGAATCTCATTTACCATGTTCAGGGCCGGACTGGGTATAAAAACCAGCCCTGGAAAAAATTGCTTACCAGCACCATAGCATTACATCATTATACCAGCCCCTTAGCACTGCTTCATTAGGTTAGTGGGCACTTCTATTAGACAAAACTAATAGTATAGGAACTGGAACAACTGACTGTGTGCTACTCAAATGAAATTACACAAGACCGGTCTTGATAAAGGCCCTTAAGGGGGCTGAAACATTGACTAATAAACTAGCACCTGGTCGTGCACTCATTTCACGGTTCTATACCATTTCTACATATATATATATATATATATATCCCACCTCTTGACTCTTGATTCCCCCTTTTGCCTCTTTCTCCCCATCTTGATTCCCACCTTTTGCTTCATTCTCCCCCTCTTGACTCGTGAGCTCCCACCTTTTGCCTTTTTCTCTCCCTTTTGATCCCCTTTTCTTCCCCTCCCTGACTCTTGATCCCCCTTTGCCTCTCTCTCCCCTTCTTGACTCTTGATCCCACCCTTTTGCCTCTTTCTCTCCCTCCTGATCCCCCCTCTTTTTGCCTCCTGATCCTTCCTCCTTTTTCCTCTTTTTTCTTCCTTTTGCCTCCTTTTCTCCCTCTTGACCCTCCTCTGCCTCTTTCACCCACTCTTGATGCCCTCTCTTGCCTCGCTTGATCCCCCTTTTGGATTTCTCCCCCTCTTACCTCTCTTTACCCCTCTTGATCCCCCTTTGCCTTTTTCACGTCTTTATCTCCTGTTAATGGGATCTCTCTAGGATTAAAAGGGTACAAATCCCCATTTAATAGATACCTCTGAAATTTGTATTCATCCCCTGTGGTACATTAGGTAGAAATGCATATCTTTGTAGTCCCATTTTATTGCTCATTGATTTAAATGGGGCTTTTTACCCCTTGAATGCTAAAATTGTCACAATGCGTTGTTTCACAAATTTCAGACTAGAATGTCACTGTCTCATTCTTTCCCCCTTTTGCTTGTTAGGCAGCAGGCCACCGCCACTGTTACAGTTTCCCCATTCCCATCCCCAATTCCCTTCTGCCTTCCCCGATTTCCAGCTTCCCCCTCCTGTCTGCAAACACAGTCTGAGTGTGATGTGTGGGTGTCTGCTGTAGCTGACTCTCTCTGTCTCGCTCTTATGTCATGTGCGCGGCTTTGCCTCTGCTGCCTCCAGCTCCCTTACGCTCCAGCTCAGCGAGCTCGTCTGGACTCTGGCCTGGGTGTAACTCACTGCCGTCTGCCTCTGTCTCTCTCTGGCACTTAACTTGGGTGCGGGTGGCATGGTGCGCAGACACGTAGTACCCTTCATCACGCCTGCGTGACTGCGTCTGACGTCACATCACCCGGCCAGCTTGCCTATACACTGCAGTCTCTGAGTGTGTCAGAGTCAGCTACCAGACACGGACCGGCCCCAGCGGCCGTCGGGCAGTACTTCGCGGTAACGTGTTCCAGTCAGCGGCATGTGTTGTGACAGTAACATACATATAATTTCTCATTTAAGGCAGCAGCCAGCAGCCCCAGGAAAGCCCAGTGCCGGCGGCCTACCTGGAATTTTCCCGGTATCCCGGTAGGCCAGTCCGGCCCTGACCATGTTTATCTGTTATCTATTCAATAGTTATATGGTCAGGGCTCCCTAATATTCTTTTCAGCTTCAACTCTCCCCCTGAGTGTCCAAAATGTATCCATATCTGTCCCTTCCTCCTTCCCTTTACACCTGCTTCCTCTTAAGTACTTCTCCAGATTTTTACCCCTCTTTCCACTGCAAGACCTGCTCCAGAACATCAGTATAAATCCCACTCCCATATTTCTGCCTTTTCTCTTATCCTGCATTTTGCAGCTGGGGATATTGCCCCCAATCCTGGCCCAAACCCTATACCCACCTGCTTTCACCCCAGATTTACCGTGTCCTCCCACAGCTTCATATAGGGTTGTGTCGCGCCTGTTTGATACATTTTAACAATCACTTTACAATCTCTGCTCTTTTATGAACATTGAATCTATGATTAGAGAAGAAAGAAATTAGGGATTTAGCTTCTTTTAATTTAATTATGTAGCAATTCAGCTTATCTATTCTAGGGACTGGCAAACCGGATAATGCCCCGGTATTCTAGGTATCTAGCTAGTGTAACTATTTCAGAATTCTGATACATATGAGGATGGTAGGAATCAATAGCGATTAACTCTTTAGAATGCTCTGAGACAATTGAAATGAGACTTTTAATGTCATCTCAGTTTCATTCAGGTTATTAATTGAATGAGGTTCATAAATAAGGTACAGAGTGATTTATTTAGGCCTGTTAGAACAGAGTCTTAAATAAAATAACCTATCCTCAACTAGTGATCTGTGACCCCATCTGATTTGAATCACTCCTATTATGAATATGGTCCGAATCTCCAATAATCCTGCCGCTTAGTTTAAAGCTGGATCCTTGTTTTATGCATTTTTTTGAAAATATAATTTTTTTTTATATATATTTTCATGTTTAACACTTACTAATAAATCTATATCTAAGTGAAGATATCTGAGAATATTTGAGAGAGTGTTATATCAATGCATATTTTTATTAATGCCCTGGTGGTGCAATATATTGGGTTAACTATTTCCATCTTGATAGACACCACCTGGATACAGTGTTTGTACATATTATTTACAGTATCTAATATATAGATAATCACTTTGTACCATCGTTAGGTATACTGTATGAGTCTATTTATGACATATATTTGAATAATTCAATACATGTACATTATTTTATCATTCCTTTTAATAAAAGATACATTTTAGGGCTCTTCATGTTATTCAGGACCTTTGTGATCTTAAATACATGTTCTAGGTCCTGGGTTGTTCTGGGTAGAGTGAGTGAGTACTCCGGTACACGGAGCAGGAACGTCAGCCAAGCCGGGTCGGTACACGGAGCAGGAGGAACGTCAGCCAAGCTGAGTCGGTGCACAGGAGCAGGAGAAGCAGAATGGTCAGGCAGTCTGGGTTGGTTCACAGGCAGGAGACAAGATGCAGAGTAGTCAGGCAGGCCGGGTCGATACACTGAGAATACTGAGATCAGGAACAAGGACTGGTACAGGAACACCACGAAAGGGCACCAGAGAGGTGCCAGAACCCAGTATATAAAGGCCATACTGGGCGGGACAAGCACAGTATAGCCAATAGGAGTAGAGCAGGGGTGTAGACTGACAGAATGTCGCAAAAGGAGCACGGGCACCGTGATAGTACCCCCCTCTCAAAGACTCCCTCTCCCAGAAGAGGGACCTGGCTTCTGAGGATATTTAGAGTAAAAATTGCACAGCAATCTAGGAGCCTGAAGGTCATTTTGATCAACCCAGGAACGTTCTTCAGGGCCATAGCCCTTCCAATGGACCAAATATTGCAATTTTCCTCTAAATCTGCGCGAATCAATGATGCTTTGGACCTCGTACTCCTCCTGACCCTGAACCTCCACAGGACCGGGGACCACAGGAGTGGTAGTGTAGCGGTTGCATAACAGAGGTTTCAGCAAGGATACATGGAACACATTGTGAATGCGCATAGACGCTGGAAGATCCAAGGTATACGAAACAGGGTTAATTTTGCGGATCACCCTGAAGGGACCAATGAACCATGGAGCCAACTTATTAGATGGAACTTACAAATTGAGGTTTCTGGAGGAGAGCCATACCCTGTCCCCAACCTGAAAGGAGACCGCTGGCAGCAGTCTACGGTTAGCATGGTGCTGATGACGCTGGAACGACTGACTGAGGGCCCACTGAACCTGTGCCCAAGTGGAGCGGAGTTGCTCGATGTGCACATCCAGAGCTGGAATCTGTTGCGACTGGAATGAGTCCGGGAGAAAACATGGCTGGAACCCATAGTTGATGAGAAACGGGGAGCTCCCGTACGATGAATTAACCACACAGTTCCTGGCGAACTCTGCCCAAGGCAACAGGTCTGCCCAATTATCGTGATGATCGGTAACAAAACAGCGCAGGAACTGTTCCAATCCTTGATTGGCACGCTCAGCGGCTCCATTGGTCTGGGGATGGTAGGCAGATGAAAAAGACAGTTGAATGCCCATCTGGTTACAGAATGCTCTCCAAAATCTGGATACAAATTGGCTCCCACAGTCGGACATCAGAACTCTTGGTACCCCATGCAACCAGAATACCTCTTTAGCAAAGACAACTGCCAGCTCCTGGGCCGAGGGAAGGCCAGGAAGGGGCACGAAGTGAGCCATCTTAGAAAATCTATCAACCACCATAAGTATGAAAGAATAACCCCTGGACACAGGCAATTCTCCCAAGAAATCAATGGATACATGGGACCAAGGTCATTCACCATTCTGTACTGGTTGAAGTAAGCCCACTGGGAGGTGTCTAGGGGTTTTGGCACGAGCACAGGTGGTACAGGGCGCCGTGAATGCGGAGCAGTCAGCCCGTAGGGAGGGCCACCAAAATACTTGTGAGAGAGACCAAATTAATTGATCCCTCCCAATATGCCCAGCAGCTTTAGATGAATGGTATGTCTCAAGCAAACGGGTACGAAATGGCTCATCCACAAAGCACTTGCCCACTGGGGTCTCTGGGGGTGCTGTAGCCTGGGTAGCCAGAATCTTCTCCCCCAGTGGTGAACTGATACTAGTACGTAGGGTAGCCAGGATGCGATCAGGCTGAATGATAGGTACGGAGACCTCATCCTTCTCCATCTTTGGCCCAAATTGTCTAGACAGGGCATCAGCCCTAGCATTCTTGGAGCACGGCAGGTAGGATACTATAAAGTTAAAATGAGATAGAAACAGGGCCCATCTGGCCTGACGTGAGGACAATCTCTTAGCTTCCGAAAGATAAGTCAAATTTTTGTGGTCAGTTAGAATTAACACAGGAGTTCTAGTACCCTCCAGCAGGTGACGCCATTCTTTCAAAGCGAGAATGATAGCCAGGAGTTCTCTGTCCCCAATTTCATAGTGACTCTGCGCACTAGACAGTTTTTTTGAGAAGAACCCACTTGGTCTCAGAGTACTCCCAGAAACTGGACGCTGTGACAGTACTGCCCCTACCCCATTTTCAGAGGCATCAACCTCCAATGTGAATGAAAGGGAAGGGATGGGGTGGGACAGTACAGGAGCAGATGCAATAGCGGACTTTAATGTCTCAAAAGCATGATCAGCTGCTTCAGACCATTGGGATGGATTAGCACCCTTGTGCGTAAGGTCAGACAGAGGTTTAACAATAGTGGAAAAGTTCCGGATAAACTTCCTGTAATAATTAACAAACTCAAGAAAGCGCTGAATCACTTTTAACCCTTTGGGTCGTGGCCACTGCAATACCGCTGTGAGTTCCTCCTGGTCCATAGCAATACCATCCTTAGAGTTCACGAAACCCAAAAAAGCCACCACGGTCCTGTGAAACTCGCATTTCTCCATTTTACAAAATAGTTTATTCTTGCGTAATCGAAGCAAGACCTCGGACACATCCTTGATGTGTTGGGACAGGTTAGCCGAGTGTATGAGTATGTCATCTAGATAGACTACTACTCAGGACTGTAGCATATCACGGAGGATATCATTAATAAATTCTTGGAATACAGCGGGTGCGTTACAAAGGCCAAACGGCATGATTAGGTATTCATAATGCCCCGATCTGGTATTAAATGCCGTTTTCCACTCGTCCCCAGCTCTTATTCTGATAGGGTTATAGGCAGCCAGTAGATCTAATTTAGTGAAAATGGAAGAACCTTTTAACCTGTCAAATAGTTTGGTAATGAGTGGTATGGGGTAGGCATTCTTGGACATTAGTTTATTCAGTCCCCGGTAATCGATACAAGGCCTCAACTCGCCATTCTTCTTTTTAACAAAAAAGAAACCAGCACCAGCAGGCGAGGTAGATTTTCTAATAATCCCTCTTTTAAGGGCATCGTCATTATAGACCTCCATGGTCTGCGGCCCCTAGGAGGCACAGCGCCAGCAGGCAAATTAATAGTGCAATCGTATGCCCTATGCTGGGGCAAAGTGCTAGCCTCTCCCTTACTAAAAACATCACTGAATTGGTGATATTCGTCTGGCACGGAGGGAGAGGTACACAAAATCTTAACTGGATGAGTCACACAATGCTCCATACAATACTCGACCAAGAAGTGATCTCACAAGTCTGCCAGTCAAACTGGGGATTATGCAAATGTAACCATGGGAACCCCAGAATGACTGCATGATGAGGAAAATGGAAAATCTGAAACCGCTGTTCATCCGTGTAGAGAGGGCCCCAATAGTCATACATAGCGGAATAGTTTCCATAGTTATCTGAGCTGGTTCTAATGGTCTGCCATCAATGGCCACAATGGCTAAGGGAGATTCCCTCCTGACCAACGGAATCTGATGTAACGCAGCAAATTAACTGTCCATGAAGTATCCTGCCGCTCCGGAATCAACCAGGGCCAGAACCTCCACTGAATGTTTTGCCCATGAAAATGCCACCTGGATCGTGGGTTTCTGCATAATAGGGTCTAGGGACTGCTGAACACCAGCTAGGGCCTGTCCCCCAAGGTACCCTAGGTGCGTTCTTTTCCCGGACGTAAAGGACAGGTACGTAATAGGTGTCCAGCTTTGCCACAGTACAGACATAACCCCTGCCTCCTGCGGTGTGCCCGTTCTTCCCTAGATAGTTTGGTGAACCCAAGTTGCATTGGTTCACAGGTCTCCTGTGTACGTTCAGGAGGCATGGGAGGCGAGGAAGGCATGGGTGGGACCAAAAAACTGTTTTGCCCAATGTTCCTGGGCCGTAGCCTGCGGTCTTTAGCCATGAGTCTCACGAATACGAGAATCACTTAGAATGGCGAAATCAATGTATTCGTCCAAATCACTAGGCACTTCTCTAGCTTCCGTCTCATCCTTAATACAGTCAGCAAGTCCCTGAGCAAAAGCTGCCACCAGCGCCTCGTTATTCCAACCTACCTCTGCTGCCAACGTACGGAATTCTATGGCATAATCGCCCACAGTACAATTGCCCTGTTGTATCTCCATTAATCGTTTGGCAGCAGAGGCAGCTCTACCAGGAACTTCAAATACTCTCCGAAAAGTACGTACAAACTCCCTGAAGTTCCTGGTGCAAGGTTTAGCATTCTCCCTCAGGGGATTGGCCCATGCCAGGGCTCTGCCTGTCAATAGGGATATCATGAACCCTACCTTACTGTGGTCATTAGGAAAGGTGTGATGGGTTAGTTCTAGAAAAATTTCCAGCTGATTAATAAACCCTCTGCACAAGGTGGGTTCGCCATCGTATCTGAGTGGTAACAGAGCAGAAGCGGTTAACCCTTTATCTGAGGCCACAGCTGTCAAGGATTGAGTCTCCGGTGTCGAAACTGAGGGGACCATCGGACTCTGAACTGGTTTATCGAGATGCACCATGCGCTCTAGAATAGTTTGTATGGCCAGTGCCAACTGGTCCAAATGCTGCTCATGTACATCCATCCTCCAATGGATGTTCTGTGCATTTCCCTCACCTTTACTGTCTGAGGTCATGGCCCTTTCGTACTGTAACGGTTTGTTTGACACACAGACACAGTGGTTTAGGATAAAACACAGATTTATCAAGAAAACAGTAGTACATTAACCCTCACAGGTTCTGTAGTATTTTATCAGAATAATACAGACACAAGACAGGTTACATTTACATATGCCTACACAGGTCCAGTATAAACATAGAGTCCATAACAAGATATACTGACACATGTCAGGCAGAATTCGAAGGAATCCCAGTGTATCAGTACTGCATGGGTTAATGGACAGCTCTGGTCCTGGGACCATAAATCTCCATAGGATGGTGTAGCAACAGCGCCACTGTACAATTTCAGGCCACTGTGATATTGCACCTAAAAAATTCAGCTTTGAAAATTAATAACTTTTGAATGAAACACCTTTCAGCAGTGGGAGTACTCTTGTTTTACTCAGGGGGATAAACCCTACAACATATTTTTTTTTTAACATTTTAAGTATTACTATCCCTTTAATCAAAGAATAGACACTATGTTTTATTACGATCAAGTCTTCATGCTTGTCCTGAAAATTTAGCAGTTCAGTTTAGTTAAGGTCGCTAATTAGGAAGTCTACAAACAACTTCCGGATGTGAGTTCCTTACAGCACGGCAGCATAAGTGTCTTTTATGGAGCCCTGTTCTGCATACTTTTTGTAAAGTTATTGGTTACTTTAATAAAAGCAAACAATCCACTGCTCTCACCTTTTGTAAAGGGGCTCAATGCATAATAAGCAGATGATATATATGTAAATTCACCCTTTTTACTATCAGGTGTTCCTTCTTTCGCTTACCACTGGTATTAGCTCATTCATGTGTGTTATAGCAAGTGAACAGACTTTTTTATGGGAAGTACATACAATCAGATAAAATTATCAATGTTTAATATAAAATGAACATAAATTGTAGATAAACAACAAATGTGAATCTTGCTAATAAAATAAATGTAGCAATTTAAAAAGCCTCAATGTATTTTGTGGCTACTTTCAGCCATTTTATCAGGAGGATTTTTTTTTTACATTTCATTATGATCAATATGTTGGAATTCTACAAACATTAATGCTGCTCTGATTTTTATAAGACGTCTGCACATCTGCTACAATATGCCCAAAAAGAATGGGTAAAAATTGTTCCCATGAGTTAAAACCACTGCTAAACAAAAGAAGGAGCACCACATAGTAAAAATTACATGTCTACATATAAACCATCTGTTTATTACCCATTGAGCCCCTTGTGCAGCAAGTGAGTACACCTGATTTTGTTTTAATTTGTTGTTTATCACAGGGAAACATTGTTTCCTTGTCCCCTCTGTCCTGCGATGATATTATACATTTGATGGGATAAACGAACATTAATCTGAGGAGACTGGTGGAAAAATATGACATCTCCCAGGCGCATACGCATTGACATTGGATGAACATACCAAGTGGGGACATGAACTGTTGTCTTATCCCACCTTCCAGGCCTTCCAAACTACTAAGTTGGGGTAACAGCTGTCACTTCATTCCATGTTCTGATGACTGATAATCTTTATTGTTTATTATCTTTATTTATGTTCCGTGATTATATTTTACACTGCATAGTATAGATCTTGATTACCTGAGGCACCCCTAACATCCTTTTTAGTTCTAGAAATAAGTAGCTGCCACTTCAAGAAGGTATACTGGAAACCAAGACAAAGGGCTGTGTGACAGCAAAATCGTCCTTTACTAGCAGTACACACTTTGAATGACCATATGTTAGTAGCTGTTTGGCTGTTTCTGAGTTTATTTGAATATTAAAGGGATAGTAATACTTCGTTTTAACTTTATTTTATTTTGTAGGCAATGGCATTAAAAAAACATGAAGAATGATATAAGTCTTATCTCTCAATCCTTTATGGTTTATGAGATATTCACAAGCAAAGTTTCCCCCTCCCGCCCCTTTTACCTAGTGTAAACAATCTCTTCTCAGATGTGGATCAGGTTGTATGACAGGACAGATAACAGAAGGGGACAATTTTCTTTGTATGAAAACAATGAAAGCCCTTCCCCCCTTGACAAGTTTTTCAGCTTTTTCCTTATCTTAATTGAAGATTGTCCCTCTCTGCAGTCTACCTGGGCATCTCCCTTCTGATTTGGCTGAACAGGGGGGATACTTTGCTTGTGAATATCTCTTAAACCACAAAGGTTTGAGAGATAAGACTTATATCGTTCTTAATGTTTTTTTAATGCCTACAAAATAAAATAAAGTTAAAACGAAGTATTACTATCCCTTTAAGGGGCACCCCTTGAATGTTTTCTGTCATTTCTTTGACTATGCTGATGTTTCTTTGAGCTGCCTATGGCTACATATATATTACCCCTGTTGTAATCCATATCCCTGTCAGATTTCATTTATTTCTTATTTTTATGATAATTATTATAATATATGCTTTGTAATTCATTGCCCTCCCCACTGGTCCTCAAAGGGTAAACAAAATTTTTCAGCAATATTTCTGGGATGAATCTATTTGAAATGACCAGTTCAGACATCTATGTCACAGGATTGGCCGCACCTCCGCATATAAAATAAACTCGTTAACCTATTTAACAGGCTACTGTCAGTTTCATTCTATGCAGGTCTGACCTTGAGGAAATCCCAGGGAACATTCTTCTTTACTGACACTAAGGTCAACCTATTTAGCACTTGAAATTAACTTAGAAAAGTTTCAAAAGGTCCATTTTGTTGCTACTAATAGATTGAAAAAGTCCCACATGAACTGGTATAAACATGTTTTTATTCACAGTCAATTGCGCAATGAGATCAACTCTTTCAGTGTATTTGGGGCATGTGTTTTCATCAAAACTACTCAGAGAAGAGAAAGTATGGTCTGCGTCATCATACTGTTTTATTTTGTATAAGATAATCAAGAGTGAATCTTTGCTATATACTGTGTTCAGAATATATCCATTAGACTATAGCAACTATGACATGTTTAAGTTTTTGTAGTCAAGGTCAAATCTCCTGTTGGAAATGATTTGATTACAGTTGATTGAATTTCTTCCCTCGTCCTTTTCCACAATAACCTTTTTTAAACCTGCAGATGTTCAAGAGAGAGTGAGAGAGTAAAAAGAAAACCAGACCAGCCAAAATAAATTTGCTGCACTTTGAATAATTAAAATAACCTGCTTTTTTGGCAACATTTATTTTGTGTAACCCATATCAGGAACCAACAGTAGGTGGTCTGTGAATCCTTTGAGCTGTTGTTGGACTACAATTACCATCATACTCACCTAGCTAGCAGATGGCTAAGGAGGAAGGGAGCTTTAGTCCAACAACAGCTGGAGGAGCTGCAGATTGCTCATCCCTTGTATAGAAATGCTCACACCAGCCACAAAAATTTTCATAATTAGGGTACGAAGGCTTTGTATCTGTCTGAGCTAACAGGATAAATAAAATGCGCAAATAGAAAGCCCCTTTCGATTTGCCTTTGCCAGAGAGAACAATTAAAAATTATCTTTGATTTATATGGGTTTTATAACTTTCTGAAAGGTCAAATGGTCTGCATCGCATTGCTGTGGTAGGTTTGTTCCAGAATTTCTTTTATCTTCCTGAATTCAGCCCATAGAGTCTTAGGCACAACCATGAGAGCAAATAAATATTCTCAGTCACTTAAATTGGGCTTTCAAACTATTGAACGATGGGCTATAATGGGCTTTTGGAAATCAATGGGAATTTTGACTTTTTCAACTTGACCCCTATGGTGTAACTGGTATATTTCAGAATTGCTTCTTTTTAGCTTCATGAATAATGCCCATAGTTTATAACTATGGAGCAGATGTATTGGATGTCATCAGAATCATAACTAAGGGGTGTTATTTATCAAACAGCTAAGAAAACACTGTATCAGTTATACTAGGGTGAAGGTACAAAACCAATTCTGCCTAAGTCAAGCACAGGAATTGCCTATGAGCCCCTACATCTGTCTAAAATCAGTTTACACAGCTATGTACTCTCCATTGCCCCCCTTAATGTTGCTTGCTCCAAGAGAGGACAGTGAGGCAGTCTGTGGACATTTTGTGGCAGTCCTTTCCTCTACACCTTGCTTAGGGCAATGTATTAAGCAAGGTGTAGACTACATGGCATTAGTTTACACCATTTCCCTCTTCATGCAATGGGACTGGCATACAGGACATGCTGAAATTACCACCCAACACTAATGGAGTATGTCCTCTGAAATTCAGTACATTCATCATACTCTGTAGTGCATCCATTTAAGTGCAGACACTGGGGTTAGAGACTAACACCAGGGTGACTGCACTTCCAAATTACTACGTTCACCTCACTGCATTTCACTGCAATTACTGATAAACTCTTTGGATATTTATAAGTCATCAAACGTATTTCATTAATTATGTGATATTAATCAAAATAATAAGAAAGGTGACAAACATAGAGATGACTTTCCACTTGAAATGCTCTGGCTGTATTTACATATTGCTTATGTGTGCGTCATTAACTAAAAATAGGCTAATGGAAATGTTGCATTTCCGTACAGTATCCTTTTACTTACTGACAAGGATGGATGTACTAATACTGTTTTACTGTTGCTCCTGCCTAACGCCAATGTATTAAGCTTCTTACACTGAAAATTCGTCTGTATGTCACTTTCACCAAGGGGAGGACACTGTATTTGTATATTAATATAGTACCAGTTTCTTAAAGCTGCACTTGTAGTTTACATTTTGAATAGAGGGGATACAATAAGTGTGGTAGTTAAGTAGATATATAGACGTCTATCATAAGGGGAACACTAGGTATGCATACATTCGGATAGGAGGTCCCTGCCCAGTAGAGCTTTGGGAAGAGCTTGGGGAATTGTATGGACATTTTGGGATATTCTGTCCTCTTAGCTTTGTTGCCCAACAGAAAGGTGAATTATTAATAAACCTACATTCATGTGCAGAAAATGTGCTGCACCAGAAGATTCGTACATTGCTCCCATTGATCATAGAACAATTTAAAACAAAGTACCCATGGGTAAATCAGTGAATAGCCGTAACACAAGGATACTTGTGTATTAAGCCATTTGACATTTGATAAAGATATCCCCACTGGATACCTATATGTACATGTCTGAAACATTTTTTTAAAAAATCACCTGCTTCTAGAAAGGAATCCCTAGTTTTACAGAATTCCTACTTCAGTCCCAGAATTCCTTGCAGCAACATTTAAATGAAAGCAGTCATATTTATTGAATTACAAACCCATATAAATAAGAGATTTTCCTGGAATGCAGCACACCTGTATGGTTGATTTCATTTCTATAATTTGTATACAAGATGGAAAAGCTGCTGCTCTAGCATTTGTTGGACCATAACTCCAATCATCCTCCATTAGCCCATGGCCAGCTGAGGATGTTACAAATTGTAGTCCAACAACAGCTGAAGAGATATGGCTTGCCCACCCATACTAACAGCAAAGGTTCACCAAGTTCAATCTTCAAGGGCAACCCACAGACATGTTTTCCTAAACACGTATTCCAGTGGAAATCTGAGCCAGCTTAATTGGTTAATTAATTGTTAACTAGAGAAACATTCAAATTCTTCCCTGTTGGTTGCCCTCCAAGACTGAACTTGGGGAACCCTGCCAAAGGCATTACCTTCATCTGTCACTGCTAAAAATCATGCTGAAAGCAGAATTGTCATATAAAACAGGTTCATAGTTTATATAGCAAATTCTTGGAACTAAAACACCACTGGATTTTGGCTAATAGACAATTGAATGGCTTCTCATTAAAATCACAGAGATTAATATTGATGTTTAATATCTTCATTGAAAACTATATGTAGAAATTAAAGATGAGTGAAATGATTTTGTAATTTCAGTTTTCATACAAAACAGGATATGTTGCAAGACTTGAATCAAATCTTGAAATCTGTGTTACATTTTTGTGTTTTGTTTACTTAGCTGACCAATCAGGAAGCTGGGAAAGCAATCATGATATAAAGATAAAAAAGCAGTGTCACTTACCTTCAGGCATCAATCACAGTATGTTTCTGTCCTGGGCACTCATCTGAACTTCTTAGGGAAGGTCGCCAAGAACATGCTCTTTTCTCCTCCTCCTAACTCCAATTTCCCCTCTTTCTACACATTCTTCTCAATCCCACCACATTCATAGTTACCCCCTCACTACCTAGGATTAAGATCCTCTAGCTCACTTTCCTTTTCCTATGCTGCAGACCATTTTCCTATGCTCTGGACACATCTCCCTATGCCATAACTGACACCCTCTCCTATACTAGGCTCTCTCTTGCTACTGCAGTCTCTCTCCCTCTACCATTCTTCCTTCCACTCTTGCTCATGTTGCCTCCTGCTCCCACACTCACCTTCCCCCACTCTCTCTCTCTCTCTCTCTCTCTCTTCCTACCTTACCCTGTCCCTTCCTCATACTCCCTGCCCACCCCATCCCTCAATGATTTATTCTGGACCAGTTTGGACATTCCAGAAATTTTCCCTAGGTCCCCTCACCAATTCTCACTATAAATCCAACTTTTTGCTCATCCATTCTAGGAATGAGTGGTTCTTAGTTTGTTTAAAGGGCCAGTAAGCCCTATATGTAAGCTTAAGCCAAAGAGCATACTGCCCTGATATTACAGGCATGTAAAGTTTTTACATTAATACTTACCATGTAAACCCCCCTATCCATCTGTATATCTCTAAAGGGATGCAATTAGCTTTAGGCACACCAGGTTAGGTGATGTCATTAGCTTTAGACACACCCATTTCTAGGTGGTCTGACCAGGGACAAACGTCCTCTCTGTCCAAACTCTGTACTCCAAATGAGCATGTTTAGTTGGAGTACAGCTTTTAGGATGGAGGAACTTTATACAAGATGACCAGGTACCTTTTTTATCCAGTGTTACATGAGACCAGAAGATCCTTTACAGTCTGGTCAGGACGTACCTCCTAAGGATACTAATGCGAAGCAATGTATTCATGGAGTTAAAAGTCCCATTTAAATCAATGAGAACCTTGGAAATGTTTAATTATCACCTATGATGCAGTTTTTTGGCACCAAAACCAGTTCACTTTACAAACATAAGGTCCAATGCCTTCATGTTCCCCACTGATATAAAAATAAAATTGATCTAATTTGAAGGCAAAGTAATGGTTAAATGTTTGCTTTATACTATAGTAAACTATTTTATGGAGTGATTGATTCCAGTCATTTTCTCTAAAATACTCTGATTTAACAGTAATATTTATTTAACACCCCCCGCCCCTCCTGCCCCTTTCAGTTATGTCAGCTCCTTCATCAACTTCAGACCTAGGTAAATGTTTCCCTGTTCAGAACAAGTTCATAGAATCACTATCCTTTTCTGTTATTACAGTTCATGACTCGGTGAAAGTTTCTAAACAGGGGTAATATATATCTCTCGGTGAGAACATGACTAGGGTATAACTATTGGGTTCCATGGCAGTGTTTGGTCAAGCAGCCAGAGTCAGGACCTTCTGAATGAAGCAGATGTCATTACTGAAATGAGTGGGAGGGCAGAATTTTAAGTAAAGAATATTATTAAATCAAAGTATTTTACTGAAAGTGACTGGAATCAGAAACTTTCTAAAATAGTTTACTATAGTTAAATGTAGACTTACTATTAAGCATTAACTTCCCCTTAACCACAATTTATATATCAATAGATATTTAAAAATATAAAAAGAGAACAGAAGCGATGAGAAAAGATATGTCTTTTTATTTATTACTAGTGTAAAAGCCGTGTACATGGGCCAAGGTCCGGGTGATGTTAACCCTTTGAAAGCCAGAGGGGAACGCAACGCACAGAATGCTACCAGTATTCTGTGCATTCATGCAGTCTCTACTGCACATGACTGCATCGGACAAACATTCTAGAGTTTTATTATATAGGATTTTGATATTAGTTCACTTGATTATGAAAGAGGAATTTCTAAAAATTATTGCATGTACAGCTCTTTTTTTCCAAATAAAAGTTTCTCTTCAGTCATTTAATGTCCGAAAGAACAAAGTATTCCTACCACATGTTCTCTCTCTAAATTGCAAACACTTACTATTGTGTCTGTGAAATGAATTTGCAGTTTTCTCTCTCAGTCTCCAAGGATGCCAACTCAAGGGAGATTTATAAGCTCGGCAGACACTAGTGTTTTGGGCCACCAAGTGGAGAGAGGTCACTGGTCATTGCCTGGCAATGCTTTTGGCCTTATGCATTTTAACAGCTGCACAATAATTTCATCTGCTTCTAGATATGTTACGGTCTGTGGTTTGGTGTTTAGTGAAAGCAGCTGTGAGTGTGCTTTAGAAAAGGGCCAATGGAATCTGTGTTGGAGAATGTCAGGTGGGCCTTTGGTCAACAGGGGTCAGAGCATGTTGCAAAACAAAGCAGTTGAGCTGGTGCAGGCTTCAGGAGTCCCTTGTACAAGATCTGAACCAGCTGCTGCAACACTCATTGCCATTTGACACTCTATAACTTCATATGGCAAAAGGATTGCTCTTGTTCAAACACAGATTAACTCCCTAAACCCTTGGATGATGAGGAGGCCTCCAATGTATTGCTAAGCAATGCACTGGAAACCTCTCTAGCATTCAAAGTGTTAGCAGTCAACAAAAACCTTTAACTCATAACAAAACCATAGCATTGTAACTACAGATAGTTAAGAGGTCACAAGAGGTTGTGTTTGGAATGTTACAAATACTCAATTGTCTTTCTGAAAATACTGCAATTAGCAGCTAGTTAAATGGAGACTAATTGCAGATCAACGACCTATACATGATAGAAAAGTAAAACCGATGCAATATGTGTAATATATTTATTTGAGACCAATTCTCTATCTTGGCTGGTGGTCACTGACATCATCAGACATGGCTGATGTCAGATATAGTAAGGTAAGAATAATTTTGTTGAGCCCCTTCCTATTCTTCATTAACCCTTTCAGCACCAGAGAGGTTTCTAATGTATTGCAAAGGTTGTGTTGGTGTTATTCAAACTTGTTCTTTTGTGGGTATGTGGGGGCAGCCTCCAATACTGTGGTATATGTAGTTGTGAATTTATTGGGCCTTAGGTATAAAATCAAAGTTATAAAATCTAAGGTTGGCGCTGCACTCTCCTTTCAGAAAAAAGGATACTTAGTTACAGCACTCAAACATTGATACTAATTTAAACAATCCAATTTATTCTATTCCACAATAAAAAAGTTACAAAGTATCCAAAAACACATATACAGCAATGACTCAAACCAACCTAGCAGTATCACTACATAATACTATATCATAGATACAATATATCCTAATCTTCAATGATAATAACAAAATAACATATATGGCACATCATTACCAAGGCCTAGAAGAGAGGTATATCGTACTGATGTGCCATATATTTTATATTGTTGGTTATTTTTAACCCTGAGAGTGTGTGTGTGTGTGGGGGGGGGGTTTGGTCAGGCTGCTTGCTCACTGCCAGATGTGAATTACTGGAACCATTGCGCCACACATAGATCACAATTATAAGAGAAAAGTATAACAATTTTGGGACAAACCAACTACACCAGAGTGGGCAAATAAAAATTACCATTTATTAAATGGGGTTTTGAAGCCCCTGAATGCAAGAAGGTTTTCTGTCACATTGCTTTGCAATGCTTTAAAGACTACTCTAGCATATACAAGGTTAAAATACCCATTTACATCAAGGAGAAATTTAAGAATGTTTTCCTCTCCCCTATTTTTGGGGTTGGCTTGCTCCACAATTGCCTCAGTCTTCTTTATATATAAGCCCTACTGAGTGAGTTTACAAACTCAATTACACAGTAAATCAAATTTAGGAATCAAATTTTAGTCCATACTCCTCCTGTCTTTCATTAATTTACTAAGCTTCACAAGTAAAAAAAATCCTCTCCTTAACAATGTTTGTGCTAAGGAGAAGACAAGGGTGCAGTCTGTGTGTGTTTTGGGATGGTCCTTTTCTATTCAGCTTGCTTAGACTAAGTACGGCTTAGAATTATTGGCAATTTCCCTGTTCATGCTCTTGGGCTTATGGTTCAGGCCTAGCTGGCAATAATGTCCAACACTGGTGGGGTGTATCTGCCAGTATGAACTACAACAATCATATATTTTATACTCTTAAGTTCATGCTTGTCACTGCCTCAAGGAAACTGTCTGTATTGATTTTGGAAATTCTTATCCTTCATTTATAAAAAAAAAATAAATTCTGCATTACTGAACATGACATAAAACTCTAGAAAATTGTGTAAGTTAGGGTACAACACATACAAAGCTGTCAACAATTGAGTAGTAAAAAACATGAAGCAGTAAGATCATGTCTTGAAAGCAAATAATTTATAAGAAATATGAATATAATAATAATGGTGATGTTGATAGTGGGTCTTTATGGTCAACAACACCATCAAGTTTTTCTATAGCTGGGCAGATTGGCTTAAGGAACTTAATGTAACATTCAGTCCTGTTAAACTGGAGGTTGCAGATGGATTTCCACTGATGATAAAGCTTTTTTGTTACAGACAGCATCAGGTTGCAGCCTTAGGTTGCCTCCCAGCAGGTTACATGAGGGACTTGTTGTCACCATCAAAAATTCTCATGATCATACTCAACAGGTGTGGATTGGACACTTCATGTCAATGCCTGGTGCAATGGAATCACTATAGGTTTTGAAACCTTGTTAACCCCGGTGTTGTTCATTTCTCTCCAGAGTTACAGGTGGCAGATATAAGGAGTGTGTTTGTTGGAATTCAGCAACTATGAATATGTTCTCTATATACCTGACAGTGATATCACAAAGTTCCTTAAAGAGTGGAAAAGTGGATTAATTATAGCACAGCACTTTATTTCAAACCTCTCAGCAATAAATACCCTAGGTTTGGAACCTTAGGTTTTGAGTGACTTGAACCCTATATCAGATGGCTTAGCAAACTGCTAACATACAATACGTATTTGACTCCTCCTGTCTCCTAGAACACTTGTGCTTATACTCTCCTAATACCAAACTCCTTCTCCAACTATCGAGGGTGCTAAGAAAATCAACACTGCAAAGGGCAAGCCTTGGCAAGTAAGGGTACTGACATTTGAAGCACGCAAACACACACATCACACATACACACACACTCACACATACAAACTCACACACCCAATGTTAACCATGTTGCTATATAGAGATGAGCCAAATGATTCTGTGAAACAGGTGAGACTATAAAAACATTTTGCATAATGGGTGTTTTGTTTCTTATTTTGATAGCTCTTTTAACCAGTCAGAATGCTAGAACAGTGAATATGTTATTTCTGGGAAAAAAAGAGCAGGTTTGTATACTCTCATCATCATCTTCAGCCCAGGTTTCTGCTGCTCTGCACAAGGTAGGAGACCAGATTGAGTGAGAACAATATAGGACTGCTGTAGCTCATTGGGGTATTTATAAATGTGGAGTTAAAGGGATAGTAATACTTCATTTTAACTTTATTTTATTTTATAGGCATTAAAAAAACATGAAGAATGATATGTCTTATCTATCAAACCTTTATGGTTTATGAGATATTCACAAGCAAAGTTTCCCCCTCCCGCCCCTTTTACCTAGTGTAAGCCATCTCTTCTCAGATGTGGAATGCAGTCTATAGACCAGACAGATAACAGAAGGGGACACTCTTATTCCTATGAAAACAATGAAAGCCCTGCCCCCCTTGACAAGTTTTTCAGGTTTTTCCCTTATCTTAACTGAAGATTGTCCCTCTCTGCAGTCTACCTGGGCACCTCCCTTCTGCTCTAGCTGAACAGTGTTACATCAGTAAAAGGGGCGGGAGGGGGAAACTTTGTCATTGAATTACTCTGGAACTACAACTCTGACAGAATTGAAATAACACTCTCCAAAGTCCAAATACTATGATGATTAATTAGAGCTGTTTTTATTATGAAACATTACTATCCCTTTAAGCAAAAAGAAGAGTAAAAATCGCTGTAACAATGTCTCTGATAGTTTTAAAAATAAGAATGCCAGTTTAGGAGGGCTGTACTCCATGTAGTATGTTTTGTAAAAAGTTGCTCAGTGAATTTATAAAGAAATGTCACTATTTGTGACAATTTTGTGATAACATTTTCACAGAATCTGAAGGCCAGGTATATTCTGTCCTTCAAGATACACAAATGAACCTGTGCTCATCCTGGTTTGTCAAACTTCAGATGAATAAAAAGAAACAAGAAACATAAATTGAAAAACAAAAAATTCCCAGAACTAAGATAATAAATCCAATCCTGAAAACAGGATACAGTCCTTTTTCCCAGTTCTTTCTTTTACTTAAAGATATAGTAATGTTTCACAAAAACAGCAGCTCCAATTAATCTTCATAGTATTTGGGCCATAGAGAGTGTTATTTCAATACTGTAAGAGTTGTAGTTCAAGAGTAATTGAATGATAAAGTATCCCCCTCCTGCCCCTTTTACCTAGTGTAAGACACCTCCCCTCAGATGTGGAATCTGGTTGTTAGAGCAGACAGATAACAGCAGGGTACAATCTTTTTCCTATCAGAACAATGAAAGCCCTGCCCCCCTTGACACGTTTTTCAGGTTTTTCCCTTATCTTAATTGAAGATTGTCCCTCTCTGCAGTCTACCTGGGCACCTCCCTTTTGATCTGGCTGAGCAGTGTTACATCAGTAAAATGGGCGGGAGGGGGATACTTTATCATTGAATTACTCTTGAACTACACCTCTGACAGAATTGAAATAACACTCTCCAAGGTCCAAATACTATGAAGATTAATTAGAGCTGCTTTTATTATGAAACATTACTATCCTTAGTGACAGACGACTTACCTGGTAAGTCCACTAAGTCATTCGCTATAATGGAAAAAAAAACCTCTGTCATTAAGGGGTTAAGATCTTCCAAACAACTTAGACTCCGGAAATGCAGCTTGTAGCCAAGATATCGGACAGGTTCTGAAAACATGTAAATAAAAGGAAGGAAAAAGAGCGCAATCCACTCCAAGTGTAGTATATTGGACTCCGTAACAAAAGTCATTGAAGAACATAGGAAAAACCCCTCATGAGGGTTTTTTCCTATGTTCTTCATTGACTTTTGTTACGGAGTCCAATATACTACACTTAGAGTGGATTGCACTGTTTTTCCTTTCTCTTTATATTCTGTCCTTCAGCTTTCCAGGCATTAAAGGGATAGTAATGTTTCACAATAAAAGCAGCTCCAATTAATCTTCATATTGTTTGGGCCATGAAGAGTATTATTTCAGTTGTCAGAGTTCTTGTTCAAGAGTAATTGAATGATAAAGTATCCCCCTCCCGTCCCTTTCACTGATGTAACACTGCTCACCTCAGAGCTGCAAGACTGTCTAGATGGATCACAGAGAGGGACAATCTTCATTGAGCATAAGGAAAAACCTGTCCAGGGGGGCAAGGTTTTTCTTATGATAACAGTAAGAAGATTGTCCATTGCTGTGAGCTGTCTGGCCCCAGGACCAGATTCCATATCTGAGGGGAGGCGGCTTACACTAGGTAAAAGGGGCGTAGGGGGGATATTTTATCATTCAATTACTCATGAACTACAACTCTGACAGTATTGAAATAACACTCTCCATGGCCCAAATACTATGAAGATTAAACGGAGCTGCTGTTTTTGTGAAACATTACTATCCCTTTAACATCAGTAATAACACAATATTTATAAAAAATCCTTTAATAATTTATAAATCAGTCTTGACATTATCTCCAGTTGCCACGACTTAAGGACAGTTCCTTAAAAAGTACTACAAATTTTTTTTATAAATCTTTGCCATTTTCATGAACAAAGGCACAAGCTCAAAATTCATAGCAGGGGCAATCAGAATTTTCCATCCATAGTAAAAATACCAGGGAACTTACTCTTCTGGAGTCCCTGGAGGGGACTCCTCTGGAGCCACTGGGGGATATAATTGCTGCGGATCACTGTCAAAAAGGGTTAGGGCTTAATCGGGTGTGGTGGTAGTGCTTAATGGATTCATCACAAAAGTGGGCAGAAAGTGGAAGAAACTGGGAGGGAAAGGAGAAGTGTGAGGAAGATGGTGAAAAAGAGAAGAAGTGGGCAGAGAGGAAACTCCCCACATTCAGAGAATCAGACCGGTAATGCAATGTCAAAACCGGAGCCTCCATGCAAATTTGAAGAGTTCCCAGGCAGGATTGTAAGGTAAGTGTGAGTTTATTATTAGAAGGTGTTAGTTCTCCTTTGAAAGCATTCTAGTGACTGCACCACAGCGATTTAACACTAAATCATTGGAATATTTTTTTTGGCCATGCCTGCCTAATGTCAGTTTACTAAGCTTAATTCTTCCCCTTAACACTACTTGGGCCAAAAGGGGCCTTCTGTTGGTGTTTTGAGTGTTCCTTTTCTCTATGCCTTATTTATGGTTATGAACTGCAGAAATGATGTGAGTGTATGCCATTTACCTGTACATGCTATATGGCGTATGGTCATTAAAGGGATAGTAAACCCCCCCCAAAAAAACTGTTGGCGAATTGATAGGACTAATAAAAAAACACGTAATACCCTTATTCCCATCTCTCAAACTGTTATGGTTTCAGAGATGTAAGAAAATAAAGACCTCCGCTCCCTCCCCCTTCTCATGCGTCCACTGTATAGCAAACGTCATGACATTCTGCTTCCGGGACCAGCCGGCGGCTCTTCAGGAGAGCTGTCATTGAGATATCTAACTATAATTACTTCATCGGAATGGTTAACAATGTGTGCTTGCAAGCCAGGCACATGTTGTAGACCATACTGATGAAGTAATTATAGTTACATATCCTGATGTTAGCACTCCTGAAGAGTCGCCTAAAGTAATTCGACCGGATTCTGCCTCTGACAGCTTTACAGCTCATCAGGCAGAAAGGGGAGGAAGCAGAGGACTTTATTTTCCTATATCTCTCAAGTCATAATGGTTTGAGAGATGGGAATAAGGGCATTAAATGTTTTTTTATTACTCCTATCAATTCGCCAACAGTATTTTTTGGGGTTTACTAACATTTTAAGCCCTTAATGATCAATGACGTGCCAGGACAGTCATCAGTGTCTGCGCCTTAAGGACCAGTGACCCTCCTGCAGGAGTGCTGTGAACACTAGGGGAGTCTCCAAGATTGGAGCGGTGAGTTTCTCTCTTGTTCAGTGAACCGGCACAAGTGACCAGTCATGTGTGCCAGCTAGCCAAATGATGTCTATGTGGTCCTTAAGGGTAGTCCAGCCCCAGGCCCACTGGATGTTAAGGGGTTAAAGTCCTAACAATGGTGAAGATTGTCCACCGGTACATGTTACAGTACTCATATGCTGCAGTGCATACCTTGGAGTGCAGCCACTGACGTTTGAGGCTAATGCAAGTGGAGATGCACTGGCGGAATTGTACATTCACCTTATTGTATCTTTGTATTTCAAAACAAATAAGCTGCTCAGATCACAGAATAATGTCAGCTGGATCACAAAATCACTCGTTCGCATTAATAAATAGGCATTCAAACAAGCTTCTTACATTTCACTGGGAGAAAGTAATGAGAACATAGGAAGGGGGGAGGCTAGTCACATGTTACTATACATTTGGACGCTAACAGTGCTAGAGTAAAATGAAACTAGCTTGTATGGTTTCCCTTACAAGAGACCTTCTGTGCACGCACCGGCCTGTATTCTTACTTCAAGCAGATTTAGTTTCCTTAGAACATACCACCATGTTTATGTCACTTAACTTCACAAATGTGAGACTACTTGCCGCTCACTAAAGTGCACTCTGTGAGTCTGATTTAATAAGAAGCACTGGAGCGATTCTGGAGTAAGCCAACTGCACCATAGGGGACAAATAAAAATTCCTCTAATTCCCATTGCTTTAAACGGAGCTTTTATCCCCTTAAATGCTACAGCATTGTAAGGGATAAAAGTCCTATATACATCAATAGTAGTAAGTATCTGTCCCCTGTGGTGCAGCTGGATTTTCCCTATCATTTCTCCAGTGCTTCTTATTAACCCATCGAGTGCCAGAGGAGTGAGCAACGCATTGAGAAGCAGTATTCTGACACTGGAAGGATTAAACCAGACAGTGAGGCGAACTGGAGAAACTTTGGAGACATCTAACTGCACTACAGGGGTAGAAAAATTCCCCAAATCCCACACTGAGTTGAATAGGGATATTAACCATTTGAAGAGAGCCCTCCAGTGCACTTCATATCAATGTATCACAGGTATCCCTAGCATTCAGTGTGTTATTAACCCCTTTGAGTGCCAAATGGATATGCAACGCATTGCACTAAATGGGTACAATTGCCTCAGTGGCACTCTGGCAATCAAAGGGTTAATTGCCTCATTAAAATCACTTTGAATTTAGGAGAATGTTTATCTCCTATGGTGAGGTTGGATTGCTACAGTATTGGTCCATTGTTTCATTAAGGCTGGGATTCCACTGCAGTTGATAAGTTTATCAAGAGTTTTACCTACAAATGTCTCTATATACTTCACCTGGAATCAGTAAACCCTGTGATAACACTTATTCAGACCTATGTGTCTGAATTGGGATTTTGAGTTATTACAAAACGGTCTGAATCCACAACACAACCTTCTGTGGCTGACTGGCGACTGGCGACAATTGTCCATGGGCATCTGCAGGGAGGGGGCAGGACGGGGCACTTGCCCATCCTCTCTAGGGCAGGATTAACATAGGGGCTGGTCAGGGTGGCCCATGAGGCATATGATGGTTTTACCCCCAATGGAAGATGCCCAAGCAATTGTCCAATTACTTTTTTTTTCTTTTTAACCCCTTAATGCCCGCGTGCTATACTATGACCATCATGTGGTTTTTGCGTTAAGGACTGGTGACGGTCATAGCACATCACGTACATTTTACTTAAAGTGCTCCTCCAGAAGCGCTGTAAGTAAAAACAGGGAATGAAATTGACCGCTCCAAGACTGGCGCGGTCTCTCTCAGACCCCAGCGCCTCACAGGTCACCTGTACCGGCGTGTCGGAAACATCAAAGTGGTCCTTAAGGGAAGGTTACTTCCTAGGACCGTGGACATTAAGGGGTTAAATACTGTAAATGAGACAGATTCTGAAAATAACCCTTCAGATGCTAAATTCATTGGAAACATCTCTAGCAGCCAAGGACTTAAAAACTCCTGAGCCTGAGTATTTGATCTATTGATTTTCAGACAGCGCACCTATCAGAGCCTCTTATCAAACCTCCGATCCGTTGAGATCCAGGCTTCTCATTTCTAATGTTTTCCCTTTTTCTTCTACAACAGTTCTCAGGGTTTATTTATTAAAGAGTGGCTTTTAGGACTGTATGCATCAAAAAAAGAGGAGCCATTCTACAATTCTGAATCAACTGCAACACAGGGGAAAAATAGGAATTCACCAAATTTCCACTGATTTAGATGGGACATTTAACCCCCACAAATCCTAGAGAGGTCTCCACGGTATTGTGAGACAATGTACTGGAGATTTCTTTAAAATTCAAGAGGTTAAAATTCCCTTTTAATTCAACTGCAATTTTTATTTGTCCCCTAAAGTGCAGTTGTTTTCATCCAGAATTACACCACTTAGGGCTGTATGTTTAAAGGGATAACAACAAATAAATGTCTTATGAAACACAAAAATAAGTAATTGTATGTATGAACAACATATATTCTATAGAGTATACCACAAAAAACTAGTAATGTCTGTTGTGTACGACACAACTCCAGAATTTCCAGGAAAAGGGGCGGGGCAATGGAGTGGCTAAACTATTCTCCAGTGTTGTATAGAGGAAAAGAAAATTTGTTGTATACAACAACAACAAAAAGTCTTGCAAAAGTCAAAATTTGTACATTAAGAAAAAAGTGGATGGAATGTGAAGTTCTGAATATGAGAAACCTGTAATAATTGAAGGAAACACAACAAAAGCACAATTGCTATATCTATATACAGGGCCGGATTTACATCTCAGGAGCCTGTAGGCACAGAAATCTGAAGCGACATCCCACCCCATTGGCCATCTCCACTGGACACCTCCTCAATGCTCCTAATCTCCACATTGCCCCCCATCATTTCCATATTGGCCTTATATTGCCCCCATCAACTCCATATTGCACCCATCATCTCCATATTGCCCTCACATTGCCCCCCATCATCTCCATTTTGCCCTCACATTGCCCCCATCATCTCCATATTGCCCCCATCAGCTCCAACTTGCCCCCATCAGCTCAAAATTGCCACCCTCATCTCCATACTGCCCTCACATTGCCCCCCTGTATCCGTTTCCTGCCTCCCTGGTGGTCCAGCGGCAGAAGATGTCTGTGCCTCCTTCTGCACAGACCTGTAGCTGCTGGAGCTCCCGTGCGGTCTTCTCTTTAGGAATGGAGAACGGTGGGAGATGATGTCATCTCCCAGAACTCTGCATTACTAAAGAGCCAACGAGGGAGCTCAGCAGCTACAGGTCTGTGCAGAAGAAGGCACAGACCTCACAGGTCGGCAGGCGGCGGCCACTGTGCACAGTGAGGATATTAAAAAAAATAAATTCCAATGACAGGCGCCCCTCTGTGGGCTGCGACTTTAGGCAGATGCCTACACTGCCTTATGACAAATCCGGCCCTGTCTATATACTGAAATTTTTGTAGTTATTTATAACATTTTTGTTGTTACATATGCCAGCTTCAGTCAGGAATCGTACTTCAATGACAAAACGACATATTTCCGATCACAATCGACACTCTCTGAAAATATTAATGAGCCCAGCGACACTGTACTTTGAAATGTCGTTACAAATGACAAAAGCTATTTCACAACTTCTTTGAACATATGGCCCTTAGTCTTTTTGCATTCATCCCTTTAAGGGACCCTATAACCTAAAATCAACTTTGGTGATTTTGAAAGCCATGTTTTATATAGAAAACTAGTTTTGAGTTATTTAGATGTATAGATTATGCTAATGAAGGCCTGCTGTGCAGTCATATTATTTTGCCATTATACAAATCATTGGTAAGACCTCAACTTGAGTATGCAGTGCAATTTTGGGCACCGGTTCTGAAAAAGGATATACTAGAACTAGAGAGGGTACAGCAGAGAGCAACAAAATTAATAAAGGGAATGGAGGACTTGATGTACGAGGAATGACTAGACAAACTTGGTTTATTTACTCTAGAGAAAAGACGACTAAGAGGAGACCTTATCACATTGTACAAGTATATGAGAGGTCAATACAAGGATCTCTGTGGTGAGCTATTTATTCCAAGGCCTGATCAGGTGACCAGGGGACACCCCTTGAGATTAGAGGAAAGGAGGTTTAAACTTCAGCAGAGGAAGGGTTTTTTTTACTGTAAGGTCTGTCAAATTGTGAAATTCATTGCCCAGGGAGGTAGTTATGGATACATTTAAGAGAATATTAGATACGTTTCTTTCAAAAGGGACATACAGAGTTATGCTGTTTATCAGTAGGCTGATCAGGAAGGTCTGATAAAGACTAATTTAACTGGTAGCAGGAAAGCTATAAATTTCTCAGTTACTGATGCATGAGGCGAAGGTTGAACTTGATGGACTTGCGTCTTTTTTCAACCTAATTTACTATGTTACTATGTTACTATGTTTTACTCCTACATTATCTCCTTCACTCACTGATATTACACAATAATGCATTGCTCAACTCTCCTAACACTGAAAGAGTTATGTCTCAGTGAATGGGACAAGAAATGTATTGCAAAGACAGGAAGTGCCTGCATGGCATACCATAATTAGCATAATACATGAACCAAAATAACTCAAAACTAGTTTTCTAAATTAAAAATGGCCAAAACAACATATAGGTGATTCTAAAAGCTCTCTTAAAATTACCAAAGTTGTTTTAAGGGATAGGTTCCCTTTAATGGCTTATACATACTGAAATTGCCATCACATGCATGCTGTCTGGGTGAATGTCATAAATTGGGTCCTATACGATGATATAAAATGTATTCTGATTTACAAGTATAACAAGTTGGCATTGTAGCAATTGGCTAAACCAGTATGGATGCTAAGACTAAAATAAATCTTTACCACAGCTACCATGCATCTTGTGGATAATATTTTCCCAAATTTAGAGCTTTTTCTAGGTGAGTTAGCTCTAGTGCAGTTGCATTGCTGACAAAATACTTTGGTGATCACACTTCCTTTACCAGCACGCAGTTCACAGATCATCTCAAATTCAGTGTCTGAGTTTTCCTACATTGACGTCCTTCATGAGAGAGGATTGCAGTCTCTTCTCATTCAGCTGTCTTTACTTCTTTTTGAGGTTGCTAATTCCAATGATAGCCTCACTGGATCAAGTGCTCATGAGGAGGTCTCTACTCTCTCAGTAATCCCTGGCGGTTTGTTTAGATAATCAAGAATGGGCATCTTACACCTTAACTCTTTGAGTGCCAGAGAGGTATGCAAAGTATTGAGTAGGAATGCGATGCATACCAATTTGGAGCTCAAAGGGTTATCGGAGAGCTAATAACTCCTTATAGTAGCCACTTCTTACCATACCTGAAACTTTGATGTGTGGTCTCCCTGGGGGTTGTCCTGTGGTGCTGCTGGGGGCAGAAAAATGAATCAATTCACATTATAAAGGGAAGGGGCTTACTCACAAGTGGGGACAGGGCTTGGCTGGCATGAAAAAGCAGTAAAATAGGCTGGAGAAGGGAGAGAAGTTGGCGGGAGTGGGAGGAACAGATTGGGAAAGAGTAAAAGTGGGCAGAGTTGCAGGAGAAACTCCCGACACCTGGGGGAATCAGCCTCTGCCCCTGAGCCCCGGTAATTAGAAGCCAAAACCTGAGTATCTGGGGAAAATCTGGAGAGTTCCCAGCTATGCCGCTTACCTTCCTATGGCCAGAAAATCCTAACTGACCCTAAGAATGCTGTCTTCGCTACTTCTTTCAAGAGATAACATCAATCAATCCAGGACATCATGTCCGTGGAGGTGGACATGACAATTGTTAATTAGAATACAGAACTTCAAATTTTGTTCAATCACATGGTAATCTTAAGGACCAGAGAGCAGTGCAATGCATTATTTCACAATGCATTGTATACCCCTCTAGTCCTTAAAGGGTTAAGTGGGCTTATGCATCTGCCATGTCTGCCTCCATGGACATGACATTGAGGACTAATTGGAGATCTTATCTCTAGAACAAAGGCACAAGGGCTAAATTCAAAGTGGCATTAGGATTTTAGTAATAATAAGGTAAGTGGGGGTTAATGGAAAGAGGTACCTAGGAAGCAGTCCTTCATACAAGAATCTGGTATTTCTATATATCATGTTTGTACTGGGACTCTGTTGTAGTTTATACCTGTCTCCAGCATGTCATTATTTCAAACATGCAATGGGCATGCCTGGAAACTCTCTAGGTCGGACTCCAGTTTTTGGCATTAATTTCAGGGTTTCTGGGACAGGGAGTGCTTCTCCAGGTGAATTCATTGGTAACCCTGCCCACTTCTCCACCCATGCTGCCCACAGTTTGCTCTATTCCTCTTCTTTTCAGGACAAACCCTGCCCTTTGTCCTTACAGTCCCTCCCACTAACTGTGATTTGGACACTCCCACCCCCAACTCCAGTTGTTACCCTGGGGGCTGTATGACAATGGGCTATATATTGAAGTAAAGTGGAGTAATTTGGGGGGTAACCAACTTCACCACGGGGACAAAATTACCTTTTGCAAATTCTCATTGATTTAAATTGGGCTTTTTAAAACCTTGAATGCTAGAGAGCTCTCCAAAGCATTGCATTGCAATACACTGAAGGGTTTAAAAGCCCCATTTAAATCAATGGGATTTTCATTTGCCCCAATGGTGCAGTTGGTTAGACCCATAATTGTTCCACTTTGTACAAACAGCCCAAAGTTCTAAACAGCAGTGGAAATTGATTAAAATGGACGTCCTGAAATATAAGAGACTACACATACAATGCAAAAATATCAAACAGATATACTAAACTACTGTATAAAACAGATATACCAAACTACTGTATGAACAGATATACTAAACTACTGTATGAAACGCATATACTAAACTACTGTATGAACAGATATACCAAACTACTGTATGAAACGCATATACTAAACTAATGTATGAACAGATATACTAAACTACTGTATGAAACGCATATACTAAACTACTGTATGAACAGATATACCAAACTACTGTAGGAAACAGATGTACTAAACTACTGTATGTACACATATACTAAATTACTGTATGAAACATATATCCCAAACTACTGTATGAACAGATATACCAAACTACTGTAGGAAACAGATATACTAAACTACTGTATGTACAGATATACTAAACTACTGTATGAAACATATATCCCAAACTACTGTATGAACAGATATACTAAACTACTGTAGGAAACAGATATACTAAACTACTGTATGTACAGATATACTAAACTACTGTATGAAACATATATCCCAAACTACTGCATGAACAGATATTCCAAACTACTGTATGAACAGATATTCTAAACTACTGTATGAACAGATATGCTAAACTACTGTATGAACAGATATTCTAAACTACTGTATGAAACATATATCCCAAATTACTGCATGAACAGATATACCAAACTACTATATGAAACAGATATATCACCTACTGTATGATCAGATATACCAAACTACTGTATGAAATAGATATACTAAACTACTGTATGAATACATATACCAAACTACTGTATGGAACATATATACCAAACTACTGTATGAACAGATATTCTAAACTACTGTATGAAACATATATACCAAACGACTGTATGAACAGATATACCAAACTACTGCATGAACAGATATACCATCTACTGTATGATCAAATATACCAAACTACTGTATGAAACAGATATACCAAACTAATATATGAACAGATATACCACCTACTGTATTAACAGATATACCAAACAACTCTATGAAAAAAGATACACCTAACTACTGTATGAAACAGATATTCCAAACTACTGTATAACAGATATACCACCTACTGTATGAACAGATATACCAAGCAACTGTATGAAACAGATATACCAAACTTCTGTATGAACAGATATATCAAACAACTGTATGAAACAGATATACCAGACTACTGAATGAACAGATATACCAAACTACTGTATGAACATATATACCAAACAACTGTATGAACAGATATACCAAGCAACTGTATGAAACAGATATACCAAATCACTGTATGAACAGAAATATCAAACAACTGTATGAAACAGATATACCAAACTACTGAATGAACAGATATACCAAATCACTGTATGAAACAGATATACCAAACTACTGAATGAACAGATATACCAAACTATTGTATGAACATATACCAAACTACTGTATGAAACAGATATACCACCTACTGTATGATCAGATATACCAGACTACTGTATGAACAGATATACCACCTACTGTATGAACAGATATATCAAACAACTCTTTGAAACAGATATACCTAACTACTGTATGAACAGATATACCTAACTACTGTATGAAACAGATATACCAAACTACTGTATGAAACAGATTTACCAAACTACTGTATGAGCAGATATACCAAACTACTGTATGGAAAAGATATACCAAACTACTGAATAAACAGATATACCAAACTATTGTATGAACATATATACCAAACTACTTTGTGTAGCAGATATAGCAAATTACTGTATGAAGGTCTCCTACCTATGTAAGTCCTTCTGATAAACAAGATATGTGTCACTTATTCCTATAGGTACATTTTCCCTTTAGGCCTGAGGCCTATGGAGAAAACTGAAAAGCCACATGGGGGAGATTTATAAAAAGTATTCTTGTTCATTTTTGTGAATGGATTCTGAAAATGTCCTTAGACCTTGTTATGAGCATTGGTATTTATAACGTATTCTAGGTACATTTATAAATGCGGTGACCTTAAAGAATACGAACAGATTAGACATGGACTTCCGTTCTCCATTTTATGAAACCATGTAGTACACGGTGTTATTTCCTCCTAAACTGTCCTTAATACTTTTATAACCAACAACAATCTTAGAGCCATTTTAATGCTTCTTTTCCATTAACTCCACTTTTATCAATCTCTCTCATAGGCCCATATTTATAAAATCAAGCTGGAGTTATTCTGGAGTAAACTAACTGCACACTGAGGACCAATACAAATTCAATATTACAAAAAGATTTCAGTGGCTCAAACCATACATGGGTTCACAGTAAATCCACTTCATATCAAAGGCCGTGTGTGCTACCTTGGATTTCTCTATGAACCTCACCAAATAGTACAAATACAAAAAGGTGCTCTAACACCTATATATCCAATGAACAATGCAGATCTTACACACAGTAATCCTTTATTGAGAAATACATTAAAACATGAAAGTACCTCAGTCCATAGAAGAACAAATGGAGACTTGCAAGTGGATACCAACTTACCAGAAGATGATTTGTAATACATTGGAGACCTATTTAGCATACAAGGAGTTAAAAACCCAATTTAATTTAACAGGAATGTTTATTTGTTCCCTATGGGGCAGTTGGTTTAATCCAAAATAACTCCAGTTGCTTTTATAAATATGGGCCATATCTCTCAACAATTCAAATGGCCAAAGAGGGCCACTTTTGTTTCAGGTGGTGTTGCTGGGAGGTGTGACTTGTGGGCGGGGCATTACCATGACCTATTAGCAGCTCTCTGTATAACTGAATAAATGATTTAGAACAAGACCAAATAATTTTTTCTACACAGACTAATTTATAAACATGTCCTGAAGTCTTAACTTAAAAAAATGTATAGTATAAAAAAAAGTTTCTTTTGCTTTTTTTTTTTTTTTTACAAAATAATGCATTATTTTTGTTTTCACCACAAGATATCAAAGCACAAAAAACTAAACAACATTATTTTTTGTGATAAATGTCTGTGCGATATTATGAAAATTAACGATACAGCTTACAGTGTT
Source organism: Rhinophrynus dorsalis (assembly GCA_037306005.1). Classification (NCBI taxonomy): domain Eukaryota; kingdom Metazoa; phylum Chordata; class Amphibia; order Anura; family Rhinophrynidae; genus Rhinophrynus; species Rhinophrynus dorsalis. The sequence goes on along the minus strand of CM074724.1, from coordinate 87,113,073 downwards.
AACTGTCTGAGTGCCACAGGGGTATGCAATAAATTGCTATGCACTTCCCCCTGACACTCAAAAGGATAACTTATTAGAGGCTAGAGACATCGCCAACACATTGCTTTGCAATGCGTTGCAGATGTTCCTAGCATTCAAAGTACTCAATAGTTTAATTAAAACAACACTCTGCTTTATCAGAATTGTAACAGTTCTCTCAGTGAACCTGCCCAATGATGTAAGAGAAAATAGCACATGTATACTAGACATATCATAAAATAAACTGAAATAAATGGGCACGTCCTTAAAAAGAAAAAAAACTATTAGCCTTTGATTTCTCCAGTTGGTTTATATTAGTAGCAAAATGTCCTGGAAAAATCCACAGAGGTTCCCGGCTTATTATTTCATTGTTATTAGTTCAAGAAGCATTGCTGAGTGATGAAAATCTGAATTTGGGTTTGGCAGTTCACCAAAAAAATAAAGAACGTTGAACAAATTAAAGGATCCCCGTAATTTTTTTTGCCATGCAGGTGGCAGCAAAAGACTAAATATATCCCAATAAACACTCTCCCTGAAACAGGTATTACTCAGAAGGCACCTGTTAAGCACATAATAAATTGTCACTAGGGCAATTGTATGAATCCGCAAGTGCAAATATACTGGTCTCTAATGCCAGTCGCTACACTATGCCATCATTAGGACTTTAATGCCAGCAAGTCCAGTATGTGTGCTAGATAACACATGCATGAAAATGGTATCCTATTGAAATGTCGCCCTCTATTTGACAACCATCAAAAGGGCGATATCATAATGTAGCCTGCATCGCGTTTAAGGGTCTCCCTGCAATGGCAGCCAAATAGAGGGCGACATTTCAGTAGGGTACCAAGGAGGAACAACTAAGAGAACCAGAGAGGAGAATAGAAACCCAGATGGTGTGATGAAGCGCAAGGGAAACAGACAAAGGCAAAAGGGCCGTGGACCTGAGAGAATACAGAAATCCAAGTGGAGAGGTACAGTAAGGGAAGGGTAGAGTAGAAGAAGGCCTGATAGAAGACTGAGAGCTTAAGTGTCAAAAATCTGCTCTGAGTAATGAGTGGTATGCATACCCTACATCTGTGTATTGTGCGTTGTGAACCCCTCTGGCACTCAAAGGGTTAAGGCACAGATGGAGGGTATGCATACTATTACTCGGAGCAGATTTGCGACACTTAAGAGTGACTGTGATTACTGTGATGCAGGCAACATTCTGATGCAGACTTGTTAGTGGAAGAGGGCATCTTAACCCAATGAGTGACAGAGAGGTCCGCAACGCACAATGTGTTGTGCATTGTGCATTGCGGACCCCTCAGGCACTCAAAGGGTTAAGGCACAGATGGAGGGTATGCATACCATTCATTACTTCGAGCAGCTTTGCGATACACGGAGCAAGGGGAGAAGACGAGATGAAAAGCAAGTGGACCTGAGAGGAGACTGAAAGCCAAGCACAAGACAAGCAGACCAGAGAGAAGACTGAGAGGCAGGCAAAGAGACATAGTAGAAGGAGAGGAAAGGAGGTGGAAGCAAAAGACAGCAGAGAGATGTATTAGAGAAAGAGTAAAGGAGATGGAGAATAAGCCTAGGCAGCACAAGGGAAGATGAGAGAGAAAGACTGTCAGTAACTGCATTTTTTTGATGAGCTGGATGTCATACTGGGATTGGTGGAGACAGCTGCTGAATTAACAGGTATCCTATTGCAATGTCACCCTCTATTTGGTGACCATTGCAGGGTGACCATTAAGTATGAGACATCAGAATGTTGCCCTTTTGATGCAGGTGATGTAATGATCTCGCCCTTTTAATGGTTGTCAAATAGATGGCAACATTTCAATAGTAAACCCAGGAAAATGGGGGAAGATTCACCTACGTCTGCATAATGATAGTTTACTAAGCTACTTATGGCAAAATTCCTCTCATTATCGCTGCTTGAGCCAAGGGTTGGACAAGGTAACTCCATAAGGGAGATGTATTAATGAGTGATAGAGACTCAGAGGTGATCAAGTGGCGATAACTTCTCCAGTGATATCACTTCGCCAGTTCCTGTGTTATTCTATGGAGCCAATGAACTAAGATTTCTCCAACTTTACTCTGCTTTATCACCTCTTTATCTCTCTTTAGTGCATAACCCACATGGAGTTACCAATAACAATAACAAGAGGAATTTTGCCATATACAGCTTAGTAAACTGACGTTATGCAGGGGTCAGATCAAAAAATCTTCTCTGGCTTTAGAGCAGAATCAACGTACACCAACATTCTTCTGGCTTTTACAGGAAACCTGCCATGACAGTTTTATAATCCTATTTACCTTTAACCTCTTGGATGCTTCAGATCTTGCCAATGCATTGCTCAACTACCATTCAAGGCTTCTCCTCTTAAAGTGACAATAAACCTCCTTGTTGACTTTACATATTCTGCAAGTACATTATATGTAAAGTCAAATTACTTATACTGTTAAATATTTTTTTCTTCCTCACCTACTGATCCCAGGGAATTTTTTGTCAGAGACTGTGGAAGCATTGATCAAAGCCAGATTTCCCAATAGGCAGAGTAAGCAGATGCCTAGAGCTCTACATTTTGAGGGATGCCTCAGCTGTCCTGTCCACACACACATTCTGAATTGTGAGTGTGGCTAGAGGAATCTCACTGCCCCTGCACCAGTTTTATACCCCTTTACAAGCTATTGTTTAACTCCTTGGTGATAGAAAGATCTCCAGTGCATTGCTCTGTATGCTGTAGAGCAGGCATGTCAGACTCAAATGTTTTTGAGGGCTGTATACACAATGATTCAAACTAAGGATGGCCACATTCTTAATAATTCCCTCAAAAAAGGGCAACAACAATGACTACTCACAGTTGTGCTATTGGGGAGGCCTGATGAGAGGGATGAAATGTAAATAGTATGCTGCTGTACTGATGCTGTTCTAATAAATGAGGTCAGTGTCTAGCTTCCATCTAGATCAGGGGCAGGCAACCTTTGACCTCCCATCATCCCTAACCAGCCAACAACTGTGTAGAAGTATGCCTGGGAACCTTCAATTCCCAGCCTCCTGAAGAATCACAGTGAATGAGGATGAGACTGTCCAAATGTGGCAATTAGCATCATAATATGGGCAGGACTAAACTGGAGTGGGCAGGATTTGGAGGCTGAAAGATGGGTTTGTCCTGAAATGAGCAGGGAAGTGGGCGGAACAGGGCAGGAGTGGGCAGAACCAGGCAGAGAGTGGGTGTGGTTACCAGGTAATTGTGGAAGCCAGAGAAACAGCCTCTGTCCCTGGAGACCTCATAACTGAACCGGAGTCTCCAGATCAGATCCAAATTGTTCCCATGTATGTCTACAAGGTGACAGAAAACCAAGATGACGTAAAACTGAATTTGGACCAGGAGGGCCGCACTGTATTTAAAAATGAGAAATGTTGTTTAAGGCTGCAGTTTAACTATGGGGCCACATGCAGCCCCATGGCCGCATGTTTGACACATCTGCAGTAGAGGCAGGATTTTCTACTTTGATTCACTATCTTTTTTACATTGTGTCTTTTTTACACTATCCCCCCCCCCTCCTTTCACAGTCCCAGACTGAAAGTTCTCTGGAAACAGATTCAGAGAGGTCCTTGTAAGGGATATAAAAGTGTTTAAAAAAGGTGTAGATGGAAAAAATATAAGGAAGAAGAGCAAATGTATGTAATTTAACTCTACAAATTATGCACCTGCAGAATATGTTAGGTCAAAAAAGGAATCTGAATGTTCCTTTAACACTTTGAAAGCCAGAGAGGTATCCAACGCATTGCACCTCCATTACACTCAAAGGGTTACAATAAGTTTAGCTTATTTTACAGAATAGTAAAATAATCCTTTATGTTGTACTAGTTATTTTTCCCAGAAAATACATTTTTGAAAAATTAACCTTTGTTTATTGATGGCACAGCGTATTCTCTACACAGTATGCTAATTATCTGTACATGACCAATGTACTGCTCACTCAGCTGTTAGAATTTACCTCATCCCTAGGGCTCTGCCTAGATTCATTCATAGCAGAGGGAGTGGTATTATTGGCCCAGAAAAAAATTATTAAAATGAAGTGCCGGACTGTGCCACAACAAATAAAGACCAATTTCTCAAAATTGATAAAATAAATAAATGGCCAGCAGAACAAATAGGAAGTTTTTCATTCTCCTTTAAGACAGCTAAACGTATCTTAAAGGGATAGTAATGTTTCACAATAAAAGCAGCTCCAGTTATTCTTCATAGTATTTGGGCCATTGAGAGTATAATTTCAGTACTGTCAGAGTTGTAGTTCAAGAGTAACTGAATGATAAAGTATCCCCCACCTGCCCCTTTTACCTATTGTAAGCCACCTCCCCTCAGATGTGGAAGCTGGTCCTAGTACCAGATAGCTCACAGCAAGAAACAATCTTCTTACTGTGAGTATAAGGAAAACCCTACCCTCCTTGACAGGTTTTTCAGGTTTTTCCTTATGCTAACTGAAGATTGTCCTTCTCTGCGATCCATCCTTGACAGTCTTGCTGCTCTTAGGTGAGCAGTGTTAAATCAGTACAAGGGGTAGGAGGGGAATATTTATCATTCAATTACTGTTGAACTACAACTCTGACAGTATTGCAATAACGCTCTCACGGTCCAAATATTATGAACATTAATCGGAGCTGCTTTTTATGTGAAACATTACTATCCCTTTAAGGTGACAGGTCCCCTGTGCAGCCTTAAATTAAATGATGCAGTTTTTGTATGGTACAATAATTTTTTTCTTGATTTTCTGTTATGTATTTGTAAGTCTCTCTTTCTTTCTCCCTCTCTCTCGCTCCCTTTCTCACTCTCCCTGCTAAATTAATCCCATGGGCATTATCTTCCTACAGTCATGTAAGAAATTGATCATCCTCCTCAGAGATTCATTGAAAGTGTTGGCCAGTGTGGATTATGGAGAAAGCTGTACCATAAAATATAACAGACTTTAATTTTATATACAGTATTAGCATATGCCTAGTAGTAACTTTCTGTCTTTACACCTTAATAAAAACATAATGAGACTCTTGTTTTTGATCAAGAGGAAACAGATACACAGAGCTATGATTACCTAAAACAGGAGTGGGCAACAAGCCTCCCTCCACTTGTTGAACTGTAACTCATATCAAGCTCATCTGATTGTTGGCACGCTGAGCATGATGAAAGATGTAGTCCAGCATCAACTGAAGGTCCACATCTCAAAGCAATCACAGCAATAAAATAAACACACGTTCTTTTACTTGTAATCAATACTACAGAAACAAATAAAGTCTATGTTTTCATGATAGTATCCTTTTAAAGGAAAATTAACATCAAAAAATGAAATTGGGTTATACCATATATATACCATATTATAGCATCTGTAATATGTCGTTATTTTGTGTGTTAGATCTTTAAAATCTAAGCCTAAACTTGCATTTTAATGTATGTGTAAACCATCCTAAGAAAGACACAATGTGGTTAATTACTAATTAATATAATGTATGGGACTGGAACATTTTGGAAAGACCCATGGAGCTGGGGGATGCCCCAGTGTAGCTTAATTTACTAAGAGGTAATATTCCTTTAAGGGATAAATAAATATATAAAATAAGACCGGAATGTTCTGGAAAAAGGTGTTTTCCCACCTTGGTGAGTGATTGGCTGTGAGGAGGTTTACCTCACACCTTCTTGGCTCTCATGGCAGGAAATACACCTATAAATACTCAGGTGAACCCCCTCTAATAGCTCACCTCAAGCTCTACTCCAGCACAGCAAGTGTCCTGACCACCTTCCTATTATTATTTGTTTGTTTGTAATCCTATATTATAATTTGCTAAGTATGTTTGTCAGAAGCCATCATGCACAGTACAGACGGCTGTGCATGCTGCAGTCATGTGCGTTTGGGCAGTCAGTACTGCGCATGACTGCAGCACTGCCTTTGTTGGCCCATGCACATGGGCTTTAAAACTAGTTGTGTTATAAAATAAGTAAATATAATTAAAGTAAAGAATGGGAAAAGAGAAATAGGTAATTTGAAAGTTTGTAATGATTCGCAGCTTGGAAGGTTGTTACAGAAAATTTGTTATGTAAAGAGTTATTGGTAGGTTCCTTGCTGGCAGGGTGGAACCTTGTGGTGGTTATGGTTGGCATATCAGGCTGGTATGGCTGATAAATGCCTAGGTTTTTGGTGACTAATTTAATATTTATTTTATAAATGCTGAAACCTTACCTCCATCCTCAGTTTGTCTGGTCTGTTTTTTATTGTTAAGGGTTTTTGGGAAAATGGGTATGTAGGGTGGGGATATCCAGCCTTCATGAGATTAGTACCCAGTGCTCTTCTATTCAGAAATGCTGATATCTTATCTCATGCCTGTTAACTGATATAATACACTATCACTTCTGAGACACCTATCTAGGGTTGCCACCTTTTCCTCAAAAAAATTCCGGCCATAGTTGGGGGTAGGTGAAGGCAGAGCCACAAAAGGGAGGAGCTAAAAAGGGAGGAGCCTCAAAAGGGGAAAAAAACACTCAATGTTGCATGACCGTACAAAACTGAGCTTCGGGCTCCTAGTTACTGGGTGCCATGAACTCAGTTCTCATAAAGCACTGTGGATATCCTGAAGCACAGTTACAGTCTGCGCATAACCCAGCCCAATGCATACAGAGGGCGGTATAAGTCCTTACACCATGAGACGTATGTATCAGAAAAATCAGACAAATTCTGGAGTAAACCAACTGCATAACAGGAGACAAATGGCCATTTTCTTAAGTTGGCCTTCTACCCACCCCCTGAATTTAAATGGCTTAAGACCATCAGTGTGAATTTTCACTTATCTCCTGTTGTGCAGATACATTGTTCCAGTATTGCACTGAAAATGGACATTGATTTAAAGGGATAGCAATACTTTATTATTACTATCCCTCATATTGTACATATTTGCAAAATAAGTTAATAGCCCCCAGGTTCATCTCTCAACCCTTTATGGAGACTTCCCCTGCAGTCAGCACAACTGTTTGTGAAACAAACTGTATGGTCTAGGCAACCTCTGGCTCATCACAATGTGCATGTACACTGCCTCAGCTCCTCCTTCTTGTCCTATCTCTCGGCAACTCCCCTCCCCGGACGGCGGATGCACAAAAATACCAGCTTTTCAAAAGCTGGTGTAGTACTTATACCGGCACTGACTCCAGTGAGCCAATTACCAACCCTACACCTGTCACAATTTCTATTATAATTGGAGCCCTGAAACAAAGCCGAAATGCATTTCTAAAACCAGATTTCAGGCCACAGAAAACCAAAAGAGAATTTTTACAGAGGTTAGCATGAACTACAGGGTATTTATGTGTACAGAACCCTAGATCAATAAAAGTGTTAGTGTTCCTTTAAGTGTTAAACAAACAGACAAACAACTGCTAGCACACACACACACACGGACAGATATACACACTCACACACAGACATACACACACAGACATATATATATATATATATATATATATATACTCAAACATGCATATGCAATGACACAAACACACACATATAATGTTACACACACACATACAAACACTGATAGATAGATAGATAGATAGATAGATAGATAGATAGATAGATAGATAGATAGATAGATAGATAGATGTATACACACACATACACACGTACAAACACATTGATAGATGTACAAACATATACATACACACTCATTGATCGAAACACACATATTGATGCACACAAACACAATACACACACACAGACACATACACTGACAGAGGCACACACATACACGTGTACACCCACACTGATAGAGCTGCACAATGAGACACAAACACACACACACAATGTCTAGAAAGAGTGAAAAAAATATGCTTAGGTCACTTAGCATACAAATATGTCACATGAAGAAAACCAGTGGAAAGCAGAGAAGGTGATTGAAAAGGCATGACTGTAATAGCACAGGGAATAACTGTAAAATCCATCTATGGTATGCTGCTAGAATTGTTGTGGTTTTTTTAAAATGTAATGTTCCCTACAAAAATTAAAAAGTGTTATGCCAGACTTCTTCATAACTTTAAAGCAAGTTCTTCACTGCGGGAAACCTTTGAAAGTTTAACCTTTCAAACATTGTCTTTTTGGGAATTCCTATAGAAGTGAACAAACATGCCCATCTGGAAAATAAAATTTCACTCCACACAAATCAGTCTGAAGTAAAAAATAAATATATAACTAGCGTATCTGCTTTGCCCACTCAGCAGTACAACAGAGAGGCTGATCTAGTAAGAACATTGTGCAATTCCGTTACAAGCCAGGGGGAATAAATAAAAAATATACCAGTGATATAAATGGGATGTTTAACTATCTGAATTGCAGAGAGGGCTCACACTGTAGACCTCTTTAGTACACAGGTGGTTAAAACCCCCGTTTTAATAAATTGGAATGTTTATTGGTTTCCATGGTGCAGCTGGTTTGCCCTGGAATTGTATTACTTTTCTTAATATATCAGCATCAATGACATCTGCTTCTTGGCCCAGTTGTAAGACTAAAAGAGGAGGAGTTCTGGGGCAAACCATTTGCAATAAAGGGTAGAACTAAACACTGTAATTGATTTAAATGGGGATTGTAACTTATTGGATGCTAGAGAGGTCTCCTACACATTGTGAAGCAATGCTTTGGATGGCTCTCTAGTGGGGTTAAACTCCCCATTTAAACCAATGGAATATTTGTTTTCATTTTTAGTTCTCTTGTATAGTGCACATGGATTGCTCCAGAACTCCTCCACTTCCTATTTCAGTGTCGCCTGACTGAATGCCTTTAAAAACATTTAAGGAGGTAAGTTGTCTAATTAAGGGATCAAGGGCAATATTAAAAAGCAAAGGGGAAAGGGTGCAGCCTTGTCTGGTGCCTTTGAATAAAGGAAAAAGTGTTGAGTTATAGTGGTTGCTCATGATGGTAGCTTTGGGAGAGTTCTAATTCAGTTTCATATGGTCAATGAAATAGAAACCAAATTTAAAAAATGTAAAGAAATGGATGCCAAGGGATCTTATCAAAGGTCTTTTGGCATCATGGTTAACTACCATGTTGTTTCCAGGCTAAGTGAAAAAGCGGGGAGCTGCATGGCATTTGTCTGAAGAATATGGTTGAAAAGAGAGATCAGGGAATGGGAAAATTTCTCAGGTAACATTTTATATAATTCTCCAGGGAGGCTGTCAGAGCCAGGTGATTTGTTACGTTTCAGCGAGGATAGCACTGAAGTAAGTTCTAGGACTGAGATTGGTGAGTTAAGGAGTGGGGGTGTATAGGAGAGGGGGAGGGTTTCTGTTTCTCTAGGAACTGGTCCCAGAGGGTGGTAGGGTTAGGATTTGCAGCATATAGGGATTTGTAGAACTGCAGGAATGTTGCATTAATGGGCACGTTATGTATGATCGAGGGTATAGTGGTACAGCCTTTGGCTGTCTTGAGTAAATGGGCTAGAAGCTGATCTTGATTGTTAGCCTGTTGGAATTTACCCATGAGGTTTTTCATATGTAATTGGGCTGCCGAGTGCAGAACCACCTAGTACGCCCATTTAGCAGAGATATTTTTGGTTTGTGTGAGGTAGTAGAAAATCTGAGGTAGTTTTCTATGCTCTGGTGAGGGATTCCTGCATTTTGTTAAGTCTCTTTATTTTGGAAGTGTATGAGATTATGTGGCCTGTCAATACTGCTTTCACCACTGAGCAGAACAGGGAAGGGTCCTCTTCGTGTTGGGCATTAATGGCTTTAAAACTGGACCATGCTAGCTTCAGGCTGGCCTAGAAATCTTGAGACTTGTAAAGGAATGAGGGCATCCTCCAACTGAAGGAGGTGAACAGAGGGGTACTAAGAGTTCTAGGGTAATGGGGGAATGGTCAGACAGTATGATGTTGTGTATGGTGCTGCGTCGTGTAAGGTTCAAGGTCGGGGTTGTGAGAAGGAAATAGTCAGTTCTAGTGAAAAGACCATGAGTTTGGGAAAAGTATGTATACTTTCTTTCTGTTGGGTGTTGAACTCTCCATAAAGAAAGATCCAAGTGATTCTTAAAGTAAAAGATGGAGTTATACTTAGCCTCATGGAACACTGCCTGGGGATTATTCCTATCCAGATGGGGGTCTGCCACTGTATTAAAGTCCCCACCAACAATGAGTCCAGCCGTTGATCTGGTAATGGGATGCAGAAGGTAAATGCAACAGAGTGATCATTAGGAGAATAGACATTACACAGTGTAAATAATTCTTGGTCTAAGAATTGTGCACAGCAAAAATTTTCAGTAAAATTAGATTTCGGATTCATTTTTTTTCCCATTCAGAGGATCCGAATTTCGGACCGGACCTGTTCAACTTGGATGAAGTTTGGCAATAGTCCGAATTATTTGGCGGAATTTTAAAAAAAAAACGTTAAAATATTCAATAAAAATTAAAATTAAACTTTTCTTAAGTTGCACCCATTATGTAACACATTATTACTGGCAAAACTGTAAAAAAAAGTTTTTTTTTCATTTTGTAATTTTTTTTTCATAATAAATGAGAATTTATATATGTATATGTCACATCAAATTAAAGCCCTTTCTGCCCTTGAAAAATGGTATATAATATGTGTTTGTGCAATAAATGTGAAAGATAGGAATTATGGTTGAACACACACATAGCAAAAATACCAAAATTGCTTGTGTCCTTAAGTGGTTAATATCTCTGCACTTTGCATGAACTGTAAAGCACCTGTTTTACCAGACCTATTTTTAGTAGCATGTAGCAACATTGTAATAGTTTCAGGCGGGAAAGCTCCATGCCGTCTATTTTTAGCAGCATGTAGCAACATTGTAATACTCTCAGGCGGGAAAGCTCCTTCCGAATTTCCGAAATGTACACAGAAATTTTGGACTAGGTCAGTTTCAGATTCTGATTTTTTTTTGTGGGCGGACTTTGGCTTTCGGAAGATACAAATGATACTGAATACGCCTTATTTGTCTGAATTCCGAAATTGGCCGAACCAAATCACATAAGTCTAGTCTATAAGGCATTTTACTATGAAAAAACAGGTCAGCCTGTTGGACTTGGACTTGGATATGTAACTTTTATGTACCAAGATAGCCACACTGTCTTGCTAGAGGAGTAAGGGGCACTGAGGCAATCCCTCACCCAGTCCCTTCAGAGCCATTGGTAGCTTCTGGACGTTAAATGGGTTTCCTGAAGGAAGGCTATATCAGAGTGGAGTCTTTTCAATTGCTTTTCTTTTTTAAGAAGGTAAAAAATCCTTGTACACTAAACAGAATATTGTTTACTAATGTGAAAAAAAATATTTTCCTGTGCTATGAAATGCATTGGGTTCTCTTTACTTCTCTAGATAATTTGCTGTCAGTTGAAACAGAATAGTTTTAAATTCATATATTGATATTAACCCTTTGGGTGCTAGAGAGATAGCCAACGAATTGCAATGCAATGGGGGTTTTCACTAAGGCGTGATAATGAGGTGTTAAAGTGGAGATGAATTTTCCAGTGATATCACTTTTCCAGTTCCTATTTTATTCACCAACATTTCTTAAGTTTTAGAGAACTTAGTGCATAAGCTCTATAGAATAACACAGCAACTGGAAAAGTGATATCACCGGAGAAGTCATCTCCACTTTATCACCTCTTTATCACACCTTAATGCATAACCCACATTGTGTGGGATACCTCTTTAACGCTCACAGGGTTAGTAATTACATTGCTTGATGGCTATCGTAAAATGTATTATTGACAAAGAAAAAGTCATGGATAAATGTAATATAGCCCATGTGTTTCACTACTGAACTGAACCATACCACTTGTAAAATCAGTGGTCTCCAATGCATTGATCTGCACTACTGGGTGTCTGTATGAATGTGTATACTGTATACATTGTGATAGACTGCAGACGGTTGTAGTGAGTAAAATATAAAAATAAGAAAACAAAAATCTGAAAGTAATTATGTAAAATACTAATTTCATTATATAGATTGTGTGGTTCTTTCTTTTCCTTTCTGGTTACAGTTCTTTTGTCCTGGAAGTTACAGCGTTCAGAATCACACACTGAAATCAATGTTGGAGTGCAGACTGGTTGGTCTCAAGGGGACGGTCGCTGTATTGAGTGTCAAAGTGTAATCAGAGCATCAAGGAAACTTTCAATCTCTCATTGTATCTTTGTCTTGACTTCTCTGTCACTGGATATGTAGCCATGAGGGACTGGCATATGCAGGTTTTAAGGTGGGTGGCAAGGATAGACTTACAGGTGCGGTCCTGAGCACTTTATTATACTGACATTAGCTATAACAATATCTACTTTAGAAACAGGATAAAAATAACAGTGGACAAGCTCTCTGCAAATGGAAAAAAATGGTTATATACAGTAAACCAATGTATTACTATATACAACAGTAATAATACATTGCAAGGCAAGTGTGATACAATATATTGGAGACCACTCTGACATTCAAGTGGTTGCATTGGAGACCTCTCTAGCTTGCAAGGGGTTAATAACTCCACTTAAATCAATTAGAATTTTAATTTCTCCTACGGCAGCACACACGGATGAGAGAGCCCAGCCTCCCCATGTAGGACAAGAAAAAAAGAGCTCATAAAAGGACCTCCCATCTCCAATATCCCTTTGAGTTTTCCTGTCCTCCCTGGTGGGATGTGATCCCCCCCATCTCACATTTTATTGTGTTCTACAAGGGCCTAGCTGGGTACCTTTCTGGCTCCAGCCACATTCTCCACAGATTGGGCAGTGCTGGTGAGGGCATGGTCCATCATGCCATCCCTCTTCTTCCTTGAGGACCCCACTGAGTCTCTATGTGGGAGTTAAAGGGATAGTAATATTTTGTTTTATCTTTATTTTATTTTGTAGGCATTAAAAAAACATGAAGAACGATATAAGTCTTATCTCTCAAACCTTTATGGTTTAAGAGATATTCACAAGCAAAGTATCCCCCCCCCCCCGTTCAGCCAGATCAGAAGGGAGGTGCCCAGGTAGACTGCAGAGAGGGACAATCTTCAATTAAGATAAGGGAAAAACCTGAAAAACTTGTCAAGGGGGGGAAGGGCTTTCATTGTTTTTATACAAAGAATATTGTCCCCTTCTGTTATCTGTCCTGTCATACAACCAGACTCACATCTGAGAAGAGATGGCTTACACTAGGTAAAAGGGGCGGGGAGGGAAACTTTGCTTGTGAATATCTCTTAAACCATAAAGGTTTGAGAGATAAGGCTTATATCGTTCTTCATGTTTTTTTAATGCCTACAAAATAAAATAAAGATAAAACGAAGTATTACTATCCCTTTAAGAACAACATGTTTTCTGCTTCTCTTCTTTCTGTTTCCTGCAGGTCCTCTTGGCTGGAACACATATTCTCCCATATGGCATAGGTGTTTCTGGCCTGTGGAAAGCATATTCAATCTGAGGACCAGAGGTAACATGCCGGCCCACTAAAGAGGGTTTGTGCTTCCCACTGGAAACTCAGGCTGTCTGGACATGATGTAAGTTTAAATTGGAATGTTTTTTGCAGCATTTGACCTCAGCCTTTCTTTCTGCACCCGCCTTTCTGTGGACAGCTGATTTCCAAGACCAGGAAAACCCCAGCTTGGATTCTGCTCTGCACATGTAAGTTTCACAAAAGTTTCTGCTGAATATTTTTTCATCTTCTGGACTCTGTATTTCTTCTTTATCCTTCGCTTTTATTTCCATATGGAGAACCTGGGAGTCTCTATATGCCTCTTATGCAAGAAAGCTTTGGAGGAAAGATATCGGATACGTTGTGTTATTCTTGTCTTTTGGATACAAATTCTCTTTCAGTGTCCCAGACTTTTGCTCATTAGGTGAGTATGCCAATGGTTTCAGTGGTTTCTCTGTTTATCTCCATTTGAGGGAAACTTGGAGTTCAATGCCTGCTGAAGAAGATGAGTCTGGCTATTCTGCCTCTTTTGGAAACAGGTTCTCTGAATTGGTGCATAATAGACCTCTGGACCTATTGGATTCAGAGTCTGAGAATTCTGAGGACTAAGGGTATAGACAAAAAATGAAAAAGATTAGTGCATTTATATGTCAAATCAGCCCCAGATTCCTGCTGACTTGATAGGTATAACTCTATTAATACACAACACAGACCAGTTTGGTATAATAAGTGCGTCTGGCCAAAGAATATTGTCTAAGACTTAACCTTTATTCATCACTCTTAAAAAGGTACTGTATATTCCACTTTATAATCAGATATAATCATAAAATTCAGAAAGACCAAAAATATCTGAGCATTCTTTATAACAAACTCATTGCACAACAACATTCAACTGTAATCTCATTACTTAGGATCAACTGCCTCTTAACTCCTAGTTGATTGTCAAATGAAAAATGCATACATCTGTGCCGTCATACCTAGGACCAAGTATAACAGAGTGTTTAATCAGTGCTATATGAACGATTATCACAATTATGTGCAGTATAGCTGTGGATCATAACACTTCCTATGTAACAATGTTGAAAACCTAGTTTCCGATAGTATATTCCGACCCTGGACCTCCATTATATCTGGCTTACAGCTCCAATAGCTTTGTGTGAATGTCATTTAGGTATTTAGCAACAGGCATATTGCTACTGGTGCAACAGTACGTGGTATACAAAGTGAGAGGCATCTGTGTGACCGTTAACCTGCTCGTTAAGCACTCTCTAGCTTCTATAATAACTGAAGCAATTTAATGTCAGGAGAGCTTTCATTCTGAAGACTTGCTGGAGAGTCATGCTACCTATCATCCTTTGCCTAGAATTGGCTGGAAAGACATTTATTATTTTAACGCAGCCCTTGTGCTATTAAATGGCTGAGAGCCAAATTATTTGTCAGTTCACTGAGTCTTCTCCTGACAGTGGCTGGAGAGACACATTATTACCTGTCTCATTGTGACTGGAAAGCCACTTTTTTGCTATAATGGATAGAGAGCCACATTGTCAAAGAATGCATCTCCTTATAGTGTCTTAGAGTTTAAGTATTATTTCAAGATATCCTTTTTTCTGCTGTAAATGGAACAAGACAAGGGTGGACAACTGAAAAAAAATAATTAAAAAATTAAATAAGAATAAAAAACAAAAAATGTTATTAATAAACAAATAAATATATTAGGTGACAGACAGCTGACTGGGAGCCTGACATGAGCTGTGTGATGGAGGCAGTCTTGATAGACAGCAGACGACATTGAGAATTTTGTTGAGGGCTAAGGCAAGACATCACACTCCATCAGTTATGTACTGTAGAGAGTTAAAACACACACAGCAGTTGAATAATGTCCAGCAAACGCACAAGGGATGGAGAAAGGTGAAGTAGTGAAGGGATGTGGACGTAAAGTGATAGTCCAAAAATTAACTGAAGCCATGGTTTATTTCTAAACTACTGCCCTCAGACGAAGTAATATTACAGTGGGAAATGTAGTACCTATAGAAAATATAGGTGAAAAATGTGTAAAAATAGGCAAAACATTTGTTAAAATAGGTGAAAAGGAGGACATTTTTACATAGGCGGAAAGGCAAAATATTTCGTGGAAAAAGCAAAAAATCTACAAGTTTTCACGAAAAGTCATGTGGGAAATTTTTCACACTTTTTGCCCACCCCTAATTCTGATGTAGAACTATTCCTTACTTCTCAGGTGTCAGCACCCATGGGCTTGCCCTGTGCACATAAACCATACATTCCCACATGTTATGGCCATGTATATTAAAATATATTCTTGCGATAGCAAGGGTATAAACAGTCCAAGCAAGAGATGCATATTTCCTTGATAATTAGACAGATTTAACTCTAAAATTGTTTTTATAGGATATTAATTTAATTTCAAGCAATCAACCCAGATAATCTTCTAATTTCTTAACTAGGGCCTCGTTTGTTTCATTTTATGGGGAAAATGGGGAGTCACTACACTCCTATACAAATCTATGCCTTGGGAATTCATAGAGTCACTAGTTGACCCAGTACAATAGTAACTGTTGATTAAGGGGGAAATATTAAATTTGATGGTAACATTAGTTAATCTTTATTGCCCCAATGTAAAGCAATTGACTTGCCTAAAAGATGGAGTTGTTGGAGAACTTTAAATCAGTTGGGATCATATTTGTTGGTGATTTTAATTTTCCTATGAATCCTGGACTTACATAACGTCAAATCATAACCATACTTTTGTTAAGAATGTTAATAGGTTACTTTTGGAGTATAAACTGATAGATACATGGAGATCAATCTACCCCACTGATATGTAATACTCAAGTCATCACATCCTCTTCTACATTTTTACACCAGCATAGTCCTTCTATTTATAATCCAATTTCACTTAGAAAATGTAGCCAATGCCTCCATCTCTAACTTCACCTCCTCAGACCATGACTCTGTATTTATTATTTTTCTCCTCTTGAACCCACTCAAACAAAAGCCAATCTGAAAGTTGAACGAATCTCAGTTAAATGACCCGCAAACTTTGAAGCAAATCCAATCAGACATACAAATATCCTTATCCTATATAATAATTCGCTAAGGATGTTTGTCAGAAGCCGTCATGCTCAGTAGAGACTGTGCGCATTCGGGGAGTCTCTATTGCACATGGTTGCATTGCGTGAGTGAGGCGACACAAGACTGCATCGCGTGGAGCAGTGAGGTAGTGGCCGCTTAACCGCAAAGCAATGTGTTGCGTACCCCTCTGGCACTCAAAGGGTTAACATTGCCCGGACCTTGGCCCATGTACATGGGCTTTTACACTAGTATATAATATTAATGAATCCACTTCTCTCCCATCAGCCTGGAAGACACCCAAGTGCTTTCTTAGGGGTTATTTTGTAGGGATGAGTGAAAATTTTCACCTCAAACTGAAATCGGTGAAAAATGGCACTTTCCACTTGGTGAGAAATTTCCCACGACAAGTGCTGTTTTTTCTGATTTTTTCATCTAGCTCATAGCATTGAAATCAATGGGTAGAAAATTTTTTCTCCACCTCGCGAAAGTTTTCTACAGCCACATAAAAGGCTGTCAGGCTCTCACAGCAGCTATTCTGTGTTTGTGAGAGGAGAGAGCAGCATGTTTTTGAACTAGAGTAGACAAGCAAATAAAGAGAAATTTAAGCTTAGTTTGGGGAGACATTTAGGTAGGACATTTGTTCTCTGTAGTAGGGGAGTCTGGGGGCACAATGGGGAAAAGAAGGGAGGAAGGAGGTTGGCCCAAAATATCCCAAAAGTTGGTGTGACTGACTGGCAAGACACAGGCAGCTGGGGTCCAATTTGCTTGCTGATTTTACTTTTATTGTCTCTGTGCTGGGGAAGTCTGGGGAAAGAAGTTGTTGATTTTGATTTTTAGTTATATATATATATTTTTGGGACTAACTGTGATAAGATATGGTGGACAACTTAAAAATAAATAAATAAAAAAGAAAGAACACAAATAATTAAACAAAAAAAATATTAGATAGCTGACTGGGAGCTCTGTGACTGAGGCAGACTTGATAGACAGCAGACGACATTGAGGATTTTGTTGAGGGCTAAAGCAAGATACCACACTCCATCAATTTTGATTAATCACCAAACCAGAGATTTCACCAAATTGTACTGATTTTTCCCATAAGCTACGGACTGAAGATATTGGATCTGACAAAAATAATAGCAAGTCATCATCATATAGATTTAATTTGTCTAAGATTGTCTAAGGAAGCTAATTTGTCCTTTATATATGATTAGGAAGCCGGGCAAAGACCTAGAGGACCTGAATAATTATAGGCCAATTAGTTTAATTAACACAGACTTAAAAATTCTAGCTAAAATATTAGCAAGTAGACTGGAAGTATTTTTGCCCTACCTTGTTCATTCTGCTCAGTGTGGGTTTATACCTGGAAGGAATACTAGTGATAGTGTTAGAAAGGTTTTCAATAATATAGACATTTATAATTGTTTCAAATTGAAAAATGATTTACTTCTTTCTCTTGATATTGCAAAGGCATTTGATTCTGTTATCAGGCCTTATATGAAAAAAAAATATATTAATCTTTTTGGTTTAAATGGTCACATAGAGCAATATGTTAATGCAATACACTGTAATGCCACTGGAAGTATTAGATCAATGGGGTTGAGAGCAAAGAAATATCTATAAATAAGGGCTCTAAGTAGGGTTGCCCCCTCTCTCCTATACTGTTTGCTCTATGTATTGAACTGTTGGCTGCTGTAATCAGGAATGTTATTTATAATAGGGGAATTGGCAAAGGTATAACTTCCAAATTAAACCTTGCTTTGTCTGCTACATTCACCCTCCAAAATTACTGGAATCCCCATTGGAACCAAATTAAAGGTTACCTTATTTTGCATATGACATTGTACCATTTCTGTCCAACCTTATAGGTCATCTTCTGCACTGGTAGACCAATAAATTAATATCGCCTAGTGTTGCAATCAAAAATACATTTTTATAAGTCTGAGATCCTCAACATCAATGTTGCTCATGTAACAGTAACACAATTACAAAACAAATTTATTTTCCTCTGGATTCAAATGCAACAAACCACTGGCCTGAAGGACTTGGAATCTGTGGCAGCAGGCAGGATAACACTGACAATTGAGAGTATGCAACCAACAGTAAACAGAATGTCAGAAAATTCACCCCATAGTCAGCCTTCCTCTGGAATTTAATTACATACAGTTTACATCTAATGAAATTCATCATTACAGCCCACACATCTGTTTGCTCCAGCAAAACCACCAAGTGCAAGGATGTGGGCTCTGAAGAACTGGTTCTAGCTAAGAATTCAGGAACTAGATTTATACCCATAATTCACATGGGACTATGAGGGGCAGCAATTACATATTTTTAGACCTTGTGTAGACAGGGCACCTAAGTAATAAAAGTTAAGCCCTGCACTCTGGTTCCAGGGCTGCAGTAGGGTATTTATTGAATTTTTATGTCTTTTGAGGACTGAAAATCAAGAGGGTCTACATCCTGTCTGTGGAGTGACCCAGGAATGGCACTGTGGACTGGGTTGAAAGAATTCAACATTGAGGTCAGTGTTGGAGCAGTGCCATGCTCACAACAGGATAGAAGCTAGGGAAAACAAGAAAAAAGACAATCTGCACAAACCCAGGGATTCCATTGTCTCTTGGAGTGGGCTCAAATCCTCAGGACAATCACTTCCCCCTGGGGATCATCAGTCCTGATGAGATTGTCTGGAAGTCATAAAGGGCAAAAGTAGAGAGAATTAGCCATTATAAATAAAGGTGTTGTCAGCAGGTTCTGTATTGGACAAGTACAAACTCAGAGACTTGCCAGCAACTTTTTCAGTGGCTGATGCAGATCTACCACAGTAAATCTGAGGACCAGATTGGCAAACAGACTCCCAACTGGGAGTTCCAGGGAGCTAGGAAACATATAATGTGGGTGTTACATTGACACTGTGTGGTTTGGTGCTTGTGTGCAACTTGGGAATGTCATCACAGGGTTGGCATAGTCTTAGTTCATTCATATTGTCATGCTGCTAACTTATCCAAGAGTGTTAAATTATACCAGATTAATTTTGACTCTATGGGCTGGAATTTAATGTTCCAAGCCTTAGCCTCTAATCTTGACATATGTCGATTACTATAGTAGCTTCCAGCAAATACCCATCACTATATTAGAAGTTATATAATATTTGGGATTCTCCTGTCCACATGGCACAAATATAACTCTCACTAAACATGGTCCCCTTCTCCCTCACCTCTAATCTCCATCCTGAATTACCTTCTGGATCACATAAAGCTTCCTTTCAGACCTGAATCAGTAACAAGGTCACTGAAATAGAAAACTTGTTTCTCATAACTGACATATATTTTGCTGGAACCAAGACATTCCAGAAAGTTAGAACTAGAATATTAGGCAGGTCTCCCTCTTCCACCACCAAAAGTTACTCTTTTAGTCCACTTACAAATTTTGCGAAAGCACTCACTAAAAAAAACAATTTCAGACATAAAAAAACTATCTCAAGGCTGTGCTCCTTGGCCAACACTCCCTGCACTGACTCAGTCTTCTCCATTCAGTTAGTGTGGGAGAAAGGCCTCAGACAAGATGTCACCCCCCAATCAATGGAAAAGAGCTCGCTCTGTTTCTCTCTCTCATCTCATAAATATTCCCTACATGTCCCCTTACCAACTAGCCAAAAAATTTTTTCCCCTGCTGGATTCTTCCTGGAGATAAGCAAAAGAAGTGGGTACCATCTACCACATATTGTGGACTTGTTTAAGGATCAAACAAGACTTTTATAGTTTGAGAGATCGAAGCACGTAAAGACCCTGTTTTACAGAAGTCTGCCATCTAGCTGAGAAAAGCAGATCCCGGTCCCGGAACAGTCCTGCGGCTCTTCAGCAGAGACAAGATACCGAAATTGAAAAAGAAATACTTAATTGGAACGGTCTACAAAGTGTGCTTGCAAACCAGGCACACTATGTAGACCATTCCAATGAAGTATTTCTTTTTAAATTTCTGTATCTTGGCTCTGCTGGAGATCCGCAGGATGGTCCTGGGACCAGAATCTGCTTTTTTCAGCTAGATGGCAGACTTCTGTAAAACTGAATCTTTACATGCTATGATATCTCAAACTATAAAAGTTTGAGAAATGGGACATACCTCATCGTATTCATATGTTTAAATCTGTACAATATTAAAAATAGTTAAATTTAAGTATTACTGTCCCTTTAAAGATAGAATAATACTGTGCTTTTACTTTATTTCAATGCATTATAAGGTATTAAAGAGTATGACTGATACCCTTCATGATCTTTAGTACTCACTAATTTCTAAGTAATTTCATATTTAAAGTCCCCGCTCCCACCGCATCTGACATCAACCATTTCTCCTGAGAACCAGCTGAATAAAACGATATCCAGTTACCATTGCAATCCACATGGCAGATCACTCACACAGGGACTTTTCTCTCTGTCTGAGTAGTTTTACATGTGCACTGACTAAAGCACAGCCAGTACACAGGAAACATTACAACCACTCACACAGAGACAACCATCCTTGTGTGAGTGAAAGTCAGGAGGGATTCCATGGCACCTACGTGATCACGGTGGCGAGCTTTCTAACTAGGAGAAAGGCTGACATCAGGTAAATAAAATTACTCAGAAATGAATGTGTATTAAAGAGTGACATCAGTCACACTCTTGAACTGTGTGCAGGGCATTGCAATAATGTAAAAACGCATTGCTATCTCTTTAAACGATATATCCATATATATGAGGACTATGAACAGATGCTATGGAGGAAGTGTTTGTTATAAAAACATATTGGGAAGGATGTAAGAGTTAGTCAGCAGAGGTTAAGGTGGGGTTTCTTAACCCCTTGTATTCTAGAGGCATCTAAAATGCTATGGTGAATGTATTATTGCCCCTTTAAAGAAGTTTCTCTTTAACATCCTCTTAACTCTTTGATGAAAGGGAGGTATCCACTGCATTGTTTTCAATGCTTGGATACCTCTCTGTCGTTCAAAGGGTTAAGTAAAAGAAGAGGTTAACAGTCTAAATAAAATCTGGTCTTATGATATGTCTAGTATCCCCAAAACAGGAAAATCTGTAGGAATTATGTTTTTGATAAAGTATGTAATGCAACTTGATCCAAGGAGGGGGGAAAATATTTCTTCAACTCTTCCATAATGTTATTCAACAGGAGAATTCTACCAAGTCTCTGTAAGAAAAGACTCTGTACAAAGGCCCGGTGCCATGGTAGAAAGTAAATAAGTCAAACATGTTTTACAAATGTACTTGAAGGACTCTTCAGTTTGGAATTGTCTGCCAAATGTAGACTTTATTCCCTTGCATTAGCTCTTTTCTATCCAATTCTACAAGCTTATTACATTGCCCCTGTAGTACTGAAATTGGTTTTGTTACCTACTAAAACATAATATGCCCTCTTATGTCATCCACAAAGCTGTAATGTGAAAATCCAGGGGTTCCCCCAGAACAGCCATAGAAACAGTGTGCCACATTAAGTTTATTGTTACTGCAGTGAAATTGTCAAGTGCCTACCGAATATGAAATGTATATTCAAGAAATCCTGCTGTCTTGTGCAGCGTGAGCCAATGGCACTGATGCATGGAAGACATTCAAACCTTGGCAACTGATTATGGAGCACATTTCTTTCCAATAACTTAAGACTTGGAACTAGAAACTAGAAATCCCAGAATGCCTTGAGGAATTTCTTCTTAGGGAGTTTTTGGTTTCCTTTAACTCAGAAAAAAACAGAGGAGAGTTTTCGAAAATGATAGACCTATTTAAATAATTGTATCTACTGAGTTGAACTACAGTCTAACCTGGCCTGCTGAAGAAAACATTGATAGAAAGAAATTTCAAGGCAATGTTAACCCTTTGAGTGTCAGAGAAGTACACAACGCATGGCTCTGCAATGCGTCGAGTACCCCTCTGGCACTCAAAGGGTTAAACGCCAACAATTTATTACTACCCTGCAAGCAAAGGCACATTCCGGGGCAAACCGATAGAGAAGCAATGAGTTACCTAACACTCTGTTCTTTAAAGGCTTAAAGGGATAGTAATGTTTCATAATAAAAGCCGCTCCAATTAATCTTCATAGTATTTGGACTTTGGAGAGTGTTATTTCAATTCTGTCAGAGTTGTAGTTCAAGAGTAATTCAATGACAAAGTATCCCCCTCCCACCCCTTTTACTGATGTAACACTGCTCAGCCAGATCAGAAGGGAGGTGCCCAGGTAGACTGCAGAGAGGGACAATCTTCAATTGGGGGGCAGGGCTTTCATTGTTCTCATAGGAAGAAGATTGTCCTCTTCTGTTATCTGTCTGGTCTATGGACTGTGTAACGGATCCTACCCGTTACTTGAGCCCTTGTCTGGGCTAGAGACTGGGTACCCAAACCATCCTACAAACTATGGACATTTTGCCATATTAGGACCCTATTCTGAGACTGATTGTATGACTCTTCGAACCTGAATCGTACACTAAAATAGACACTGGGTGAATGGGCAGCTTGATACATAGAGCTGCCCTGGGTTACATTCATGTACGGGTGTTTTAAGTTTGGTTTTATGTATTGTCAACCCATAGAAAAGGGTAAGCGTGTTTAATTGTACTTGTCCAATTCAAAGGTTTGTGCAATCACCAACTACCAGTCGGATGTTGCCGGAGCAGCGTGCGATCATCGCCATTGGATCGAGCGCTCAGTGGCAGGGGGCAAGAGGTGGAAGTTGGGTACCTTGAATCTCTGAAGGAGGTATGCAAATATCTTCCATAGCCTAACATGGGGAATGGTAGGCAGATCAGTGATTGGTTGGAGCAGGACATTCAAAGTAGTCAAACAAAGGCTCCAACCTTGGGCCTTTGTCCCTAAGATGTGTATTGTAGCCACTCCAGCCATTGACTATGTTGTACTGTACTGAGACCCCCTGTGGTGTGTTAATGTAATCACGTCTAGGTCATTGTATTTGTTAAGCCCATCTGGCCTTTGTCTGATGTGTTGTGATTGAATTATGTTCCCCATTGTATCGGGTTTCCCTATGTATTTCAATGTAGCTGACTTATATAAATATGTGTGGGTTTTGTGAATAAACTGAGCTACTTTTGGAGTGAACAAGAGTCCTGGAGTCTTATGTTCTCATGGTATTAAAGCTGAGTATCCTGCATCCTTCGACTATCTGCTGCCAGCATCCTGCGACCCACCTTCGGATGCTGTCAGGCGGCAACGTGGACTCTTCCCTGCTTCTTCAAGTTCCTGTGATCCTTTGAGTTGAGCTACGGAGTGCTCGAATATGCTTGACGACCGCTACCTTCGTTCCTGTTACATTTTCCCTATTTACTGTCCGACCAGGAGTCGAGGCCTCACTCTCGACTGCCCGGAGACCAGCCTGAGATGCTCGACTGCTCGTGAGCTCTGTCGACCGATCCTCGATCCGCATCCTTCGACATAGAATCGACTATACTAAGTTGTATTTCAAGAGCAATTGAATGATAAAGTATCCCCCATCCTGCCCCTTTTACCTAGTGTAAGCCGCCTCCCCTCAGATGTGGAATCCGGTCTCTTGACTTGACAGCTCACAGCAAAAGGACAATCTTCTTACTGTGAGCATAAGGAAAACCCTGCCTCCTTGACAGTTTTTTTAGGTTTTTCTTTATGTTCACTGAAGATTGTCCCTCTCTGTGATCCATCCAGACAGTCTTGCTGCTCTGAGATGAGCAGAGTGTTACATCAGTAAAAGGGACAGGAAGGGGGATATTTTATCATTCAATTACTCTTGAACTACAACTCTGACAGTATTGAAATAACACTCTCCGTGGCCCAAATCCTATGAAGATTAATCGGAGCTGCTTTTATTGTGAAACATTACTATCCCTTTAAATGGTACTGTAACCTCTTGAATACTAGATAGTTCTTCAATACATTACAAAGTGATGTGTTGGTGGCATATTTAACACCCAAAGAGTTAAAAATAATGAACAATAAACATATTTATAATGACATCAAAGCAAAATAACCATGTCAGAGGGATAGCCAAATGGCCACTCTCTGAAAGTGATGTGCTAAGGAAAGGTGGTGCAACTCTGATGCAAACCAAGCTCACTCTAAGGAATAGATATACTGGAGGCTTTTGTAGCATTAAAGGATTAAAAGCCCCATTTAAATCTAAGGGTATTTGTAATTGTTCCCTATGATA
Organism: Rhinophrynus dorsalis; assembly: GCA_037306005.1. Taxonomy (NCBI): domain Eukaryota; kingdom Metazoa; phylum Chordata; class Amphibia; order Anura; family Rhinophrynidae; genus Rhinophrynus; species Rhinophrynus dorsalis. The sequence goes on along the minus strand of CM074724.1, from coordinate 87,088,377 downwards.
TAGCTGGTTTGCTCCAGAATTGCACCACTTTCCTTACTATATTAGCTTCACTGTGTTGAAGTGAGAGCACCATGGTATATCAGTCTCATCCCTCTGAAATCTATGTACATTGCAGTCAGGATGTTCTTCGTATAGGTAAAGGGTGGTACCATGTTCTTCATGTTAATATTGACCTCTCTCAGTTCTCAAACCTTCTCAACAGAAGATCAAAGATGTACATATTAAAAGGGAACACTAACATAGTGTACTTCCTTGGGGTTTTGCTTTGTCTTCCCAAGAAGATGGAAATCCCCGGGCATGGCTCTTGCTATCTTTGTGCCTAGAAAACTTAATTAAGCTCCATTAAACACTGAAACATATGTGGGAGGTTTTGCTGTTTTCCTTCTGCAGAGGAGATTTGCCTGACATTTTGGTGCTGGACCATCTGTGAACCGCAACAGACTGCTATAAATATGGAAATTTCCCTTCTGAAATAGCAGAAGGGATAGAAAAATGTAACCGAGAAGCACCTGATGGGGACACCTTCCCCAAACTAGTATGTTTTATTCGTTCTCAATGTGCACTTGTCACATCTTTTGTTTTGAAGTCTTTCTAAGTGGCAGGGTATCCTATGCATGGGTCCTTCCTCTTCTTTTGCCTAGAGAGATTCAGTTGTACCATTCTGATGAGGCCCACTAATGGCAGAAACGTATGTCTGAGCTTTTTCTGTTTTGCTCATGCAGACATTTCTTGATGTTTTAGAGATGACCTGTCTTTGAGAGGGACAGGCTGATATAAATATGAACATTTCTTCTTTGAAGTGGCAAATGGGAACGAAAAAGGTGACTTAGCAGCAGCAGCATCCTTAAGAATAAAGTACTGAGTTTTATTCATTCTCAATGCATTCTAATCACTTTTTCTGTTTTCTTATGTTTGTGTCATCAAGTTGAAGGGTTTCCCAAGCTTGGGCCCTCACTCTCTCTCTAGAGAGGTTCAACTGCATGTCTTTCATGAGGCCATTTAAAGAAAGAAAACATAAATCTAGGGTCTTTAGTTTTTCACATGAACAGGAGGTTTGGCATTTCAGGGCTGGACTGTCTGTATGGATGAGGCAAGACTGATATGAATGTGGAAATGTATCCTCTGTAATGGCAGAAGAGAGTTAAAAATGTGATTGAGGTTGTATTAATCTCAAGAACAAACTATGAAGCTGATTGTTCTCAGTGTGCCCCGTCACCTCTGTAATTCAATATAAAAGTAAATTTAAAAAAACAAAACTTCATTTTATAGGACATATAATTGTGAGGAAACATGTATTAGGATGATCTAATGGTATATTCCTTTGGGTATCTAGGTAGAGGTGGAGCAGTATGGAGGAATGAAAAGGAGAACTCACTCAGGGGAGGACTAACAGAACTCAGGAGCCCTGGCCAAAAAAGGGGGTCACACCCCCTGTGACCCACAACCACGCCACCCCCCACAGACACACACACATACACACCTGTGCTTAATGGCTGGGCAGCCTCTTGTTCAGTGGTGGTCCCCCTGGCCCATAACCAAATGCCCAATATCTTGGTTCGCCACTGTCTGCACTGTTATTTTTAAACTGGTGGAGGAATCAAATGTCAGTATATTGAGTGTACAATGGTTGTTGTTCCTGACTATTTCTTTGAGTTATGACTGTTTGAGGTACTTTTCAGTAACAGAACTGTGTGAGTTTGCTCATCTTTACTAGTCCCGAGGTCCTCCATCTTGTTTTATGTCCCATCTCTATCATCATTCTCATGATAATACATGTCTTCATGGATGACAGACAAGATCTCCAGTGCCAGCTCTGAGACCCAGTATCAGAACCAGGTTTGTTTTAGCTAAGAGCTATGAGCGTGACTACTGAAGCCAGGGCAGAGCATAACTCAAGCTTTCCAGAATGCTCAGAAGCTGATAAAGCTGTACTACTCTATCCTACTTTATAACAAGTTGATTTATTATATTTACTTTAGGTATAGGGTATAAATAATTTCACTAATAAACAGATATTTATGTTTAAGTAACATCAATGTTATAAAGGTATTCAAACATAAAAACATAGATCTTCTTGGCAGATAATAATCAAGTGGCCAGTTCAGTCTGCCTATTTCCTAGGGTAGACATGCCTATCCCGTATATGTTTGAATTCCTTTACTGTATTACTGTATTAGCCCCTATCACTTCCACTGGGAGGCTTTTCCATGAATCTATCACCCATTCCATAAAGTGTCACTTACACACATTACTTCTGAATCTTTCACCCTCGGACTTTAGGTCATGACCACTTTCTCTTTTTCTGAAAAATGTTTCCTGTGAGAACCTTATTAAATCTGTAATAAATTTAAAGGTTTATATAATATCCATCCTCTCTTCCAAGCTATACATCTCAAGGTTTTTGACTCTATCCTGGTTTTGTCACAAATACCTTGCTCCACTTTAGTGGCTCCTCTTGAAATTGCCTCCAAACATAGGTCTAGGTTATCTGCAGTGGATGAGTGTTATCAATTGATTTAGGTATACTTAGGCCTACATTACATGAAGATGATAAGGATTATCAACTGGGTTTATCTAATAGAGTCACACTGAGTCCATGGACAAATTTGTAGATAAAACTCTTGATAACAGTATTAATTGCAATGGAGTCTATGTTAGATTACCATTAAGTTTCTGAAGAAATGTGTGGATAAAGATGTTGATAAAGTTGCAATGGTGCACAGGCCTTATATTGGTACCATTTTTATATGAACAGTTTGACCATTTTTGGTAGCTCTGAAACCTGAGCCAGTTAAAAAGAACTAGAGTAAGAACAGCATCACTGGAGCAGCTGTAGAGAAGGAACTGGGTTTCTTGTGGCAGTCTCCAGATGAAGTTAGGTCACTGGAACTAATCCAGAACTGGTAATACTGCAGCAGTGCAATTCTATTAATCAGAATGAGCTATATTGGAGGCTTCTCAAATGGCATTAGATTAAACAATTAGCCAAGCTCAGTTTAACACTGAAAAAAACCCAAGGTATTGTCCCCATCATTGTGATGGTCAGGGCCAGGAATACATCTCATTGTCCCCTACAGAAGGCTCGCTAGGTATCCCAGCCTCACTCATGGCCATATCCCTACAACAGTGCCCTTTTTTTTGAGCAGCAGGAGGGATGAGGAAAAAAGTTCTGTTGTGTTCCTATGCTAATTTTCACACAAAAAAATCCACATTGTTCTGTGTTTTTCCTTTACAAGCTGGAATTTCCACCCATAGCTAAAACCATAGCTTTCCCACATTTCTCTAACACCACAGAATTTCCTGTAAGAAAAGTTCCATTTTCTGCCTAAGTTTTTAATGGTGGCAAAACTTCCTACCCCTAAACTATAAAACCCCAGAACTTCCCTACATGCAGCATGTTGTAGAATAGGAAAGAAAAAGAGAGGCAGCACAAAATGATCAGAAGGTGAAGCTGAAGGGACACTGCTGTTGCTGCTGAATTAGAGGTGGAGGAATCCAGAAGCACTAGAAGTGAAAGGAGCCCACTTTCCTCTGCTTAAAGGGATAGTAATGTTTCATAATAAAAGCAGCTCTAATTAATCTTCATAGTATTTGGGCCTTGGAGAGTGTTATTTCAATTCTGTCAGAGTTGTAGTCGAAGAGTAATTCAATGATAAAGTATCCCCCACCTGCCCCCTCTACTGACAGAGAGTGTCCAGGTAGATTGCAGAGAGGGACAATCTTCAATTAAGATAAGGAAAAAGCTGAGAAACCTGTCAAGGGGGACAGGGTTATCATTGTTCTCACAGTAAGAATATTGACCCTTGATGTGAGCTGTCTGGTCTATGGACCAGATTCCACATCTGGGATGAGCAGTGTTACACTAGGTAAAATGGACAGGAGGGGAAAACTGTATCGTTCAATTACTTTTGAACTACAACTCTGACAGTAATGAAATAACACTCTCTATGGTTCAAATACTATGAAGATTAATTGGAGCTGCTGTTTTTGTGAAACATTACTATCACTTTAAATGATCCCCAGTCCCCCTTCCCTAGGGATCTGGAGAAGTATAATTAAAAAGGAGGTCATTGGATAGCAGAATCAGTAAAACAGGACAGCTGCTTGCACCTGATGCTACTGCTGTCAGTGTGCCTACTGAGGTAAGACAAGTATAACAGCAGGGGACCCTCTATCATATTTGTCATCAGCAACCAGTCCGAGAGAGCAGCAACAGACTGTTGGTGATGATGAGAATGAGGGTGGTGGAGCAGCTGATGTTGAAGAGTATAAAAACCTTCTTGACAGAAAGAGATACGGAATGGGAGAAAGATGAATTTGTGAACGGGCACGAGAAAAACAAGAAAACAAAAAGGGGAGCTCATAGGGTTAGTACGTAAAGTTGAAATCTGGATCTAGACATGTGAAAAATGGGTAATCATATTGAAATGAGCCATATATTATACTGGCTGTATGAGCAAGTGCGGGATCTTATACTACCCGCCATGCAGATTTTCCACAGCTTCTCCCCATATACACACAAAGAAGAGAGAGAAACAGAGCAGAATCCAAAAGACAAGAAAGCACTCTTAAAATAAATATTATTATATTTCAAAGTAAAGAGCAAATAACTCACTTTTCATTGTGAAACTGGTTTTCATATCTTTAAAAGGGAACATTCACCTCATTTTTTTTTACCATGTTTAGCTAATAAAGTAGTATTAGGAAAGCTGAGTTTTTTTTCTAAATGTGCGTAGTTTTAAAGATAGTTCATCTTCAAGCTGTCTACCTCTGCATAATGTGGCACCCTGAATCTTCTGCACAGTTTATATTCTCCTCCCACCTCCCTCCCAGCTGCCCCAGGGAGCACATTCACACTTCCCTTCGGTGTGATGCAAATGGCTTCTATCGTTACATCAAGCTATGGTTATCATTATACTGAGGTTGCAGAAGATTCAGCATGCTGCATTATGCTGACCGGCACAGCTTGAAGATGCAATATCTTTTAAAGTATGTACATTTAGAAAAAATCCAGCTTTCCTAAATCTACTTTATTAACTAACCCTATGGTAAAAAATGTATGATGTGATTGTTCCCCTTTAAAGGAATATCGTTATTTCAATCATTGCACTCCATCTTCTTCCTGAGGATATTGTGGAGATCCCTATTCAGGGGCAGGTGTTTCCCCTGTTGCCTTACCTGTTGTTTTGATCCCAAATGGTTTCACAATGAAAACTGAGTTATTTGCTCTTTTCTTTGAAATATAATAATATTTATGTGAATTTGGATTCCATTTGTGAATGGGCATCATCACCACCACCAGCGGTGACATTCTGGCATTTGCTGCTACTGTAATTCCTGCTGCTGAGTCTTCAGAGGCAGACAGGCTGATGACAAGGTTAGTGTGCCACAGACCACTGTGGCCACCATGGTACTGGTTTCAACCAGCAGGGATATGGAACTAGAGGTAGATGTGGTCCCACTTGCCACTACTCCTGATTCCAAAGCTAGTGCTAATGCTGAGGCAGCAGCAACATCTGTCTCTGCCATTACAGATGCTTCTGGAGAAGAAGAAATCCACCCCACCCACCCCCGACTAAAATCATGGATGTGGGAATATTTTTCCCTTGGGACAGGCCCAGTGCAATCATCAGCAAATGCACTGTGTCCTGTGTGTGATAAGGTAGGTAAAAGGGGAAAGGAAGGGTTCACCTTTGCACATCTTCCTTCATTAAGCATAAGCAACATAAACACCCTGGTGTTTATTGTCAGCATGTGAAAACCACCAAAAAAGGAAACCGACTGCTGCTGTTACTGGGGCCCTTGTCTCACATTAAAGGCACAAATAATGGGGCAGAAAATCCCAGAGAAAGACTAGGGACACTCCCAGCCAGCATGGAAGTTTAATAATGACAGTAACACCTGCATCATCATTTTCTTCTTTAGGTTCCGGGTGTGGGAAAATATACCAGTCCTCTTCCTTCTTGGCAATATCATCATTGCCTCCATTACCTCCCCCACCAACTGATATATTTGAGGATCTGTGAATGTGAGGGTCTAGCAGTTCATCTCCACCGATTGCACCTTGTGTGATGCCCTGACCAGACATGGCAATGTGGTGCAGAGAAATGAAATGCAGGATATCAGGGAGAATCTTCAGTCATTCCATCCTGTTCAATATTCCAAGTTGTAAGCAGGGATAGTCAATTATTTTTATTAAGTCTTGTCATCGCTAGTCATTAGTGGAGCAGACAAAGGTCATAGTAAGAGCAGTAACTGGTTACCTTGGGGACTGGTTTGACATAAACTTCAAAGTAGTGGTTACAGTTGAGTCTACTGCTTAATATGAGCTCATATGTGTCAGTACTTCCCATATTTCCCAGTGTTTCCACCAACTGTGCATATTGCCAACAATTGATGATAACACACAGTTGCCATGATTTTAGAGGCGATTCAGGAGGAGAAACATAATTGGTCAACCTCTTCTAACCAGATGCACCTTAAGTGATGGGAGCAATAGGGCTAATGGCAAGTGGGAGCATCATCATACCACTGCTTGTGTAATGTCACTGCTGATGTTCCCAGTGCCATCAAGCTTCCTATAATATTTTGAAGGATTTACTTTCAGTAAACCTGCAAATTCTGTATTTTTTCATTTTAATAATTAATCTCAGTCTATGCTTTGCATTGATGCTGTTAACATTTTGAAGTTAGCCAAGAGTTTTGGTTGTACCTATACATTTTTGCTTTTTCAAACTGATCTCAAATGAAATCTTGTTGTGATCACTGTTTCCCATTTGTTCATCTACTTTAATATTGGACACCATATCTAAGTTATTTGTTATAACTAGGTCCAGTACATTATTTCTTGTAGCTATCTCTAAGCATGTGAATGAACCTGATTCCCTTAGCTCTCTGACATGTCTCATTTCTCCAGTCTGTATCTGGATAGGTAAAATATCCTATAAATATAATATGCCCAGGTTGTGCAGCTTTTTTCATTTACAGTATCGGACCTCAACATTTTCAATATTTGACGGTTTTTACTTTTTATGCCTAAAGCCACAGTTATCTTCAACTTCCTCCCAAAAGGACTCAACATTATCTCCAGATTCCTCACAAATATCTTCTCTTAAACTTGGATTTAGATCTGATTTCAAATATAAGCACACACCTCCCCCTCTTCTGTTAATCTTGTCCCTTCAAAAAAGTGAATAACCCTCAATAGTTGCAGACCAACCATGTATATCATCCCACCGTGTTTCAGTTTTATCAGTTATGTTTAAATGCTCATTAACTTCCAGTAATTCCAGCTCATCCATTTTACCTACATAACATTTGTCAACGTATAATTAATTTGGCCCTCCTTATGTATTTTACCCACTACGTGCCTTTTATCTACATCTTAATTTAATACGAGTCTCCCCCCGTTGGCTAAATATATCCCAACCCCCTTCTCCATTCCATGATCCTTTGTTTGCACCCATTTCCTATCTATGCTGTCTACCTACATTTTACTAGCTATACCCCCTCCTTCCTAGTTTAAAATCTCCTCCAGACTTCTAAGCATCCTGTTCCATAGCACAGAAGCTCCCTTTCCATTTAGGAGCAATCCATCACTATCAAACAGATTGTACTCAAGAGCAAAGTCAGCCCAGTGCTAAAAACCCCAAATCCCCCTGCCTTAAGCCATGCATTAAACTCCTTGGGCTCCTGCTGCCTACCTGCACTGGCACATGATATTAGTAATATTTCAGAAAGCACTTTACTGGAGGGCTTTACCTTGAGCTTGCAGCCTAGATCCCTGAAATATTTTCGATGAATAACTTTACATTGACATTTTAATAACATCAGTTTTTTTAAATTCTGCTCATGTGCTACTATACAACTTTGGATGGTTATTGGTGCTGGTGGTGACGTTCATTTGGGTCTCATTTCAGGGAGGAGCAGAACCCCAATCTGTGTATACTACACAATGGCTTTGTGATCCATTGCCAGTTACCATCATTGTATGTATTTGCTTTATTATATATGATTATGGCAAATGCTCTCCTGCTTCTCTCTTCTGTACTTTGCATGTATGTTATTGGTCACCCTTTTTAGAGTTCCAGTTATGGGTTAGAGCCGTGTGGTTACCCATTACCTGTGTGGAGGCAGTAACAGTATCTACCACAAAAGCTGTTTGCTACCAGAGCTCCAAGTTGCATGATTATTTTGTGAGTACCCATTTTAGTTATTTACCACACTTCATATATTTTGTAATTTACTGCAACATATGGTGCTTCCCTCTATCCCTTTTTTCCTGTTTTCTCCCGCTGCTAGTGGAATGTGGTACTTTAAATGTGTGAGATACATAGCTGAATGAATATCATTCAAAGGTTCCTTTCAATGACATTTAGCTATTATTTTAATTTATATTTATTTGAAACAAAGGCATGCATGTATTGTATCATGCATGCACTGAATAACATTTCACGTGCATAGGTAGTTATCAATATGTTGCACAATGAGGCAATCTTGCAAGAAGCTATATCAAATCATGTATTTATTATAAATGTTAGAGCATGTATGCCATTTCTGTATGCAAAATGTTTTACTCCCTCCAAAATTATATTAAAAATGGTCTAAACAGATAGATAGATAGATAGATAGATAGATAGATAGACAGACAGACAGACAGACAGACAGACAGACAGACAGACAGATAGATAGATAGATAGATAGACAGACAGACAGACAGACAGACAGACAGACAGATAGATAGATAGATAGATAGATAGATAGATAGATAGATAGATAGATAGATAGATAGATAGAGCTACAGGCATTGCCAATCCAATGCAGGATGAAGGTCACCACAGCAAGCCAAGCTTGCAGGTTGGCAGATAGTTGACCTTGCCAGGGACTTGAACCTGTGACCATAAGGTCTGAACAGATTCCACAGCAGGTTCATTAACCAACTGGACTATGATGAAATAAGTTAGGCATTTTTTTGACATTTGAAAATATAGTCAGTGCTCAAGGCACTGTTTTCTTTGACCCCAAGGACACAGTTTTTTAGGATTGTTTATTCAAAGTAAATGTCCATGTGCCCCGCCTAACCAAAAACACTACCATTCCGCTGGAAGATAGGTCTGGATTTTGAGACTTTATGGTTAAGAAGATTGAAATAGCCATTTCCAAGGTTATGAAGTGAGTGCAGCCTCCTATAGACCCAGTGTGTGTATGACATGATTTTCTAAACAGAGGAGGACATGATTAACCAGGTCTCCAGAGAAATCTTTGTCAGTTTCTACCTGTGACTTGGCATACTGGTGCATCCAGACAAGTGTGTTATCTATCTTGCTTTTCCCTTAGGTGTGTGTGCAGGCACAATACCTCCTTTTTCTCTAAGTGGTTTGCATGCAGCTGCATGCTGGATGCTATGTACAAATTGACATGCACAATTTGTACCATGAGATCGTGCATGTTCTAATTTCCACATTTCCAGTGTATGGGTATTCAAGCACATTCTGTTGGTTACCTGGAGCTTAGTCATTAAGCTACTTCTGGCAGACGACTTGGTCCTGCTGTATCCTTTGTCCTGAGTCTCCTGTGTCTAGACTCCAGCCTACATTTTTGATTACACTTCAATTCCTGCCGCGACCTATGCTCAACGTTTGACCCAGCTTGAACTCAGACTGACCTGACCTTTAGCCTGATCTCTATTTTACTTTGGCTTCCTGTTAGAAAAGTTAGTCTCTGCACACGCATCTTGCTAGTGTGTTCATCCTGGTCTGGTCCTGTCTTAAGAGGGGCCGAACATTCAACCTTGCTGTTGACACCTTTATCCTATAACTACAAGCCACAGCAAGGATGCACTCACAGTTGTCACCACTCACCAACATCGCTCCACAGCATAGCACCCTAGCTGATGCTTGGCAGAGGTTTCTCTCTTCCTCTACCTTAGACTCATCTGGTTCTGGAATCCTACCAACTTGTTCCAGCTTTTCTGTTCTCATCCAATTCATGACACATGTTAAAATCCATCTTCATGCTCCATTTGGCAGCTAATTTTGTATGTGGTGCATTTATGGAGAGTGGGAGAAAGGGCCACAGCTTTGGCTACAGCTAGGCACAGAGCCATATAGTTGTGTTAGTTAGCAGTAGTTTTTTGATCAAAGAGCAAACTCTGTTTCATATTTTTTGTGGGAAATGTTATTTGGAAAGCGTGGCAAATCCCCTAAGGGATCCCCACAGAACATACATGAGAGGATTCCGTTCAAACACCAGACCCCAGATTCCACTAATGGGCAGAGTATGGCATTCTGTTTCCTTCTTGCAAGATATTACCACTGATTTTAGGGTATTGGGGATTATTCAAGAAGGTTACAATATCTGTTTTCCTGTTCTGCATCTACAAAGATACTTCACAACTCAAGTCCTACTATTTAATCCGAAGTTGTAAGTTTTTCTGATGGCCATCCAATATCTAGTGGAAGTCAGAATCCTGGTGCTAGTTTCAAGCTACTTCTGCAAGAAGGGCATTTATGTTACAGTTTTTCTGGTGCCAGAACATTCTTCAGTTGTTTCAACCAAACACTCATCAGAACATTTCAAGTTTGAAGGAAATCATGCAGCAGTAAGCAATCTGCAGAAAGGTGTACTATAGACTTGTAGTATACATACTTGTTTGTCCCCATGCATGCTGAGTATCACATGTATTTAAGAGTGGCATAGACAATCCCAGCATTTAACAAGTTCAACTTATGGCCCTTCCATTCAGCCTTTCTTATGCACTCAGTGTGTTCAACAAATCTATTGTAGTAGTAGCAGCCTTCCTTTGACAGAGGTATGTGGTAGTCATTCTGTCCGTAATAAATGTCTGATAAATGCTTCATTACCGGCCCTGCATCAAGTCCATTCCCAGCTGGTAATTTCAGCTCCAAGCTACTTGGACTGGAAAGTCAGTGTGGACAAATCAGACCTCCATCCAGAGAAAAGGAAATGGTTTCTAGGCTTGATCTTGGATTCTAAAGAAGGTAAGACCTTGTTGCCCGAGTACAAGATAACTAAGATTTTAGATCAAGTCCACCTTCTCAGAATTTTGAGACAGCTGCTCTTGACACGTCTGATGTTCATCCTGGAGCGAATATCAGCAACTGTAGAAATAGTTCCTTGGCTCAAGTTCACATGAGACCACTTCAACAACTAATTCTATCTCAATAGAAAAGGGATCTCCCCTTAACTTCACCTTCAAGCTCAATATAACTCACCCAAGTAAAGTTATCTCTCTCATGGTGGTGCAAGATGAACCCAAAAACGGGTCCTCCAAGGGCAACATCCCATTGGGTCATTCTTATGACTGAGGGTTAGGGAGAACTGTTACAAGATCAATACTTTCAAGGACTATGATCACCTTCAGAAAGCAAGCAACGCTGAAGCCATGTTGAGTAAAAAGTGGTTTGTAGGAATCTAAAGATGTTTCTGGTACAGGGGTCACACAATTAAAGAAATCACTACTGTGTCCTACCATGTCTGCAGGGTAACACAAGGAGAAGCAGTCTCTTTCATCTTTCCAGGCTTATTCTTTGATGGTCAGAGACCAAACTCAAGGCCATTTCAGCAGTCAATATAAAGGGAAAGGAAAATGTCTGGGCTGATAGTCTGAGCAGGAGGTTGGCCCACAAAGGCAAATTGTCCATACATCAGTATATGTTCTTTTCTCTAACGGAAAGACAAGGAAGCCACAAATAGATCTGATGACAATGGAAAATGCAAAGGTTCTCTGTTATTTAATTTTCCCCATGATCATACTGTCTGGAAATGTGATTAATGTGTGTCTGCAGTCACAGAAAAAAAATCTAAATTTTTGTTTCAATATAAAGGCGAGCATTTTTTCAGGAATTTAGCCTGAAAAATTGACCTTACCTTATACTCAAATTCAGCCTTTATTCATCCTCCCATGGTATTCTCTCCCTCCCTCTAACTTTACTCTGTAGTAATGGAAATGGCAGATTTCCTGGAGTGAGGTCCACCTCCAACCTGATGTCGCATGAAGCAGAAAGGACCTTCCAGGACCTTTCTCTCAATGCGCAGACTTAATATGCATTGATAGAGAGGTAATTTGAAGGATCTTTCTGCATCACGCAATGTCTGCATGGAGGCAGGAAGCAAATTGAAACATTCTACCCACCGAACTGTTCTCCATGAGTGAATACTGTGTAAGGGAAGTAGAGGGGGGAGAGAATACCATTGGATGGAGGGGGGAACAAGAGATGGTCACCTTATATTGTTTTTTTTTTCTTTTTTTCACATCCAACATGCAGAAATTAGAGGGGGTTGCCCTGTATTTGGTGTCACCTTTTATGCAGGCAAATACTGTAAGTCTTTATCTTACATCTGTACCTGGAAGGGATTTTTCTTCTGGTGCAAAGACCACAATATTGATCCATTGTCTCTGTTGATTCTGACACTCCTGGATTTCCTCTCAAAAAGCGTTAAGCATCTAAAGCTACTACTGCTAGATGGATGAATTCAGTGATCACAGAAGCCTATAAAGCTCAGAATATGATGGTACACAGGACACATTCAGCCAGAGCCATGTGTACATCATAGGCAAGCAGAAGCTGCAAAAGAACAAATATGTAGAGCCGCTACCTGGTGAAATGTCCACATTTTCACTAAGGTTATCATTTAGATCAGTAGCCTTCAGGGAAGACTGATTCTAGGTAAAAAGCTTTACAAATTTTGCATTGCCCTCCCTTCTTGTTCAGCTTTGTTTGCATTTTTATTGTTTTGCTACCAAAGAGACCCTGACCCTACCTGTCAATTCATTTTCCTTTAGGTTTCTGTAGGTAGCACATTTACTTCTTGCCACTTGTGTTTGTTTGCAAATAAACCTTTTTTTTTTTTTTTGCATCAGTTTTTTTGTGTGTGGTTCATCTTTGTTTAAACACTGAGAGATCTCGTTAATGAAAAAGAAAACTTTCACTGAAATTATTTTTTTTTTTTTAATTAACACAATCGCGGCTCTGCTGCATAGCCGCCTGATGAGCTATGACCGGATTTCCCTTCAGTCAGTTACAACGCTTACTTCGGGGAAGGGGGAGGGAGAGGGCAACTTTAGGAGCGATCATCTCTCAAACCATAAAGGTTTGAGAGATGACACTGGAGGCAATACATTTATTTTTAATAGGACTTTACTATAGGGATTAGTAATTCTTAAGTATTACTATCCCTGTAAACACATTAAAGATAGCATAGGAATGAGGAATTATAGAAAGGAAGTGGACAGCAATGGACATCTGCATAATAAGAGCAGCCTTTTAAAGAAATTGAAGAGGAATATACCACTAGGGCAGCTTCAACAAATTAAATGTAACTGCACCAAGGAAGAAGAATTTAAGGAGGAAACTGATATAATTAGTACATTTCTAGAGAAGGGATATAATATGGTATTATGAAAAAAGCTTGGATAAAGTAAATATGTCAAAAAAGGGGTTAATACAATATAAGGATAGGAAAAGCCACTATAACAATCATAATCCCCCATTTTTGACTACTAGATTTAGTGCAGATGCCAATAAAATCAAATCAAATCTATCCTGGGTAGACACTGGCCTGTTATCAGGAAGGACCCTATTTTAGGTTCTTACTCGAGGGATAAGCATTGTAGTTCCCAGTGATAATGGAAGAAAATAACATTTGGGGAGAAATAAAATAACCCTTTAGTTTAAAGGGGATGTATAAGTAAGGAAAGAAAGGGTGTGAATTGTATATTTACTTTCATAGGAGGAAACAAAGATTTAAGTAAAAATCCAAAAGCGAAGTTATATGAGCTTTAACCATTTTAAACTGTAATTCTAATGTTGTGGTGTACATGGTAACTTGACCATGTGGACTGCAATACATAGGCCATATCAACGTAAACTTAAAACTAGACTTTAAGGGATAGTAACACTTAATATGTAAAAAATATATATACTATAGAGTTTATCCTCCTCAGTAAAACAAGGGTACTCCTGCTGCTGAGAGGGGTTTTATTTAAAAGTTATTGCAGCTGAATCTTTAAATTTTTTTAGATGCAATATCTCAGTGGCCTGAGATATTACAATGGAGCTGTTATTATACAATTCAATGGAGGTTTATGGTCAGCTGACCAGACCTGTCCATATTATGGTGTAGTAACAATGCTACTGTAAAATGTCACCTACAAAATTCAAGTTTCAGCTGCAATAAGTTTTGAATTTAACACCTACCAATATTATGAATGCCTACAATATATATTTTTACATATTTAGTGTTGCTATCCCTTTGTGGAACATCGGACGAACATTAAGGCTGGCTTACTGACACATAGTGTATCTAGATGTGAAAATATTTATATTATAGCTGTAGAGCATGTATTCCCTGACAGGAGTGGGGACAGATTGATGAAACTGCAGAGACAAGAAACTTTATGGATCTACAAGCAACAAACATTGGGGAGATTTATGAAACTGGAGTTATAAATGTAGTGTCTGTAAAATTGTCACAAAATGACATAGGTATATATAAACAAGTGCTAAGTCCAGTCAGTTGACTTTTTAAAAAAAGTGAAGTAAAAATGGTCCTGTCCAAATAAGAATTGTGGCACAAGAAATTTGTTAATCGTGCCAAAAATAAAGTGATTAAATCTTAACACCATGTATATTGTGTTCTTGATGGAAGTGTATAGCGACAGCTATGTATGCAAAAATATATTCTCAGTTATTAATTTTCTCAGAATATTCTCAAATATAAATATTTATAAGCAACTTTACTTGACTTCACTTCTTTATAAACATGACCTGTACATTTTAGTGACAATTCTTAAACATATGCTAAGAAAGCTTTTTATACAGCTTCCCCACTGAGTCCTAAGGGACTTAATGTTGACATTGCTATAGCAGCATTTGATTGGTAGTCTGTCACCCCTATCCTGTGCTCAATGGTTAAGGTGCTTTTTGTTTTTTCCATCTTACGTGTGTGTTCATGTGCATATGTATATGTGGGTTTATGTATATACATGTATGTGTGTATATCCCTTTATTGTACAGTATATAGGTTGTAAATACCTTTTATGAAGAGGAATGTTGTCTGCAGAATTTTAGTAAGATTCAATGGGAATAATAGTAAGTTTAGAATGGTTATCTCATTTTATCCATGTCTTTATGTGATTTGGAGTAGAGTGTCTCTATATTTTATTCAATCTAGATTATGATTTTTTAAGTAATTAGGAATAGTTTTTTTCTTTATAATTCAATCTGGATTTAGCATTATTATTATTTTAGGAGTTAATTTATAGATGTCACATTGTTTAGGTATCTTTATGGATTCTCTTATGTATTTATTTGATTGTGAAAACAGGCATATTTATTGAATGTTTTATATGTTCATTCATTAAACTGATAAAGATTGATTTATTAAGCTTATATATGTTATGTTAATTTACTTATATAAAGACTTAAGATTGAAACAAGATTACCTTTTTTATAGTGTAATAACTTACATATAAATTAATTGTTTTGTTGATATCTTGTAAACGTATATATATATATATATATATATATATATATATATATATATAAAGGGGGTTGCTAAGATGGACCTGTAATCCCCTTAGGAAGGAGATAGATCCACAATACATGTTGGCATACAACACGACAGGTATCATGGATCTTGGTCCCTCCCAGTTACGCCCCCTATGGGAAAATCCTGCGTCCTCTGGAGTAGAGGAGTTCTTGATACTGGGTGTCATAGAGCTTGTCTGGTTCAGAACAGTGGAACAGGTTTTGAGGGTTTATTGTTTTCAAAGAATACATGGTGTGTTACTATCTGAATGAATGTACGTCTCCCTGAATGGAGAAGTCATGACTGATCTGCATCAGTGTAACAAGCAGAGAGCACCAGTACCAAGATGAACTACAGACTTTAGAGTTAAGAGCTGGATGACAGAGAACCAGAAGGCTGTCCAGTATTGTTGCTAAAAGACCGTGAGGAGGGTAAGCTCATTACATCTTATTACATTATATTAAATCTTGTATATATTATATCCTGACTTACATTATATATTATAAGTGCAATCATTTATGTGTCTGTTTGTGTTCTTCATAAAACACTATTTTTAGATTTCTTCTCTTTTTCTTTCTACTTTTTTCCAAGCAAACATTCGTCTCTGTAATGCTTATGATAGTTTAATGCAAGCAGGTAAAAGAAAAGTGACAGGTGTGGGTTAGTACTCCTGGTACCCCATATGGTATGTCAACCTATACGAATAGGGTACTGAATACAGCAGGAAATGCCTTATTTTTCAAGATTTGTGCATCTTTAGATGGTGTAAATGCAAAAAAAAAGTTTGGATTAGTACCTATTGTACCAGCATATGGAAATATTTCCGCACACGAGACTAGAGGTAGAAAGGCACACAACCCTTCATTTGATGGAGGTGAATGTCTTATTTCCAGTATGGTATACCTTGCAATCCTTTACTTTATTTATGGAATGGTCATGACCATTTTAGTACGGACAGGAGAAAATTTTCATCTCAAAAGAAAAAACATGAGAAAAACAGCACTTCCTACCTTTTGTGAGAATTTCTTCAAAAAGCATATTTTTTGTCTTGCTTTTTTCCTTTTGAAATCAATGATAAAATGTAATTTTCCCCCATGTGAAGAGTTTCCCCCATGTGTTTCTGCTATACTAAAGTATGAATGAGGCATGTCAGTTTATCTCATACTGTCCATCCGTGCTTGAGAGAGAGAGAGAGAAAGAAGCTGATTTTTTTATGCTAGCTAGAGGCAGAGGCTAGAGACAGACAAGCAAAAATAGGGAGCTGGATTTTCTTGTTATAGGATTATTGGAGGTAGACAATTGTTCTCTGTACATGTGGGGTATGGTTGTGAAGTGATAAATAAATAAATAAATAAATACATAAATAAATAAGAACTGGTAAGTGACATTGACAGTCAGATAGGCAGGTAATCCTTCCTAGCTGAGATGGCTAAGCCTGACACTCAACTGAGACTGACTGACTGACAGATACTACACAGACATAACATATCACACACTTAAGATAAAGAGACAACAGGTACAACTTGATATACTGTGAGGAACAAGCATATACTGAGGAGTGCTGGACTCTGGTGCTGCACCTGTTGCTGTCTGTTTTGCCTTTTCTGATTCTGAAGCTAAGAGGTTTATCTTGTACTTTACTATAAAAATTAACTCTTCAGTCCTTGGGAGAGATATAGAAAGCTGCTGAAAAATATTATACTAGATACTAGTGTAGAGGCAGACAGACAAAGAGTGGAAGCTGCAGTTGCTTGCAGTTGCAGGGAGAGTGGATATAATAGTGACACTGACAGTGACAGCAGGAACATTATTTTCACACAGATAACAACAGACAAAACATCAATGCACACACTAACAGCTCTGTCATGTACTTTACAGTAGAAATTAATACTGCTATAATTATGTCCACCAAATATGCTAAGGGCAGGGGAAAGGTGAAAGGACTAGGGTTATTGTTGATAGTAAAGTTGTACTACATAAACTGGCTGTGGCGGCTGCAGCCTAAGGAAGCTGTTAAAGTGGTATGACAATTTCAACCAGTAGTAGTACTAAACCTTTTAATACTAAAGACAAAGATTAATTGCATTCTACTACTGATGCTGTAACAGAGGAGGCTTTAGCAGTGAGACCAACTGCTGCATCAGATAGTGAGAATGACAACTTGCTGCAAATTAGTGGCCAATGTTTTATAAATTTCCTTAAGCAAAAAGTAAAAGAAGTCTTTTTCAGACTCAAAAAAACCTACAAAAATATAAAGGAACTGATGTTGATGACCGAATTACTGTTGAAGATGTTGTTTTAGAATATGTCCCTCCACTTCTCTCCCCTTCTTTTTCTGATACAGGAATTGTAGAAAATGTGAATAGTTATGAAATATCCAGAAATGAGCTGTATCTAAAATGAACGGTTCAGTTTCCACAACTGTAAAGAAGCAAAATACCTGTGTATAAACTATTCAAGTGGTCGGCTGGGAATTCTGAAAAGGAACTATGCTTAAACATACAAAATCAGCAAATTCATGGTCAACATCATTAGCGCCACTGCTTCTAAATTCAGCTGCCACACAGTAACACTCACTGCTATTGACTAAGAAGCATAAGTGTTAAGCTATGAGTGCTTCTGCTGCTATCCAAAGTGCAGCATCACTGACACCAACTTCTAGTATTATTGCAGCATCTAGCCTCTATAGTAGTAGTAGTAATAGCAACAGACCCTCAGGAACCCCTCAGTCTAAAAAAGAAAAAATAAATCAGCATGGAGGTACATTGCTCATGATCCAAAAGCAAAAATGTAGCTATATGTTATTTCTATAAAACCATGGAAGTAGGGAGAAAAACATGATCATATCTAGGCACATCAACACTGAGATCCCACCAGAAGCAGAACCAGCATCAAGTCAGAGTGCAATGACTATCAGGGCACATAATAGTGTTGTTTATGTCTCAGTGAGTGGGACAGCATTATTTTCAGTAATAACATCCATGTCTTTTACTATTGTAGCACAGATGAAAGCACGGAGGAGGATGACTCCAAGTTAGGCCATGATTCCATTGCAGCCAGAAATATCTGATAATATTTGCTGAATGGGTATTTTCTTTTTTGGTAGATATTTACATTTGGCCAGTATGATCAAGGGTCAAAACTGGACTGCTAAATTGCTTTTTATAGACAATAACCTTTTCTAATCCTTTTGGATTGTTGAAAATAAAGTTTCAAAACTACCCCAACATGAAGCTTGAATGTCCAAGGAAAGTGCTTAGATTCTGTCAGCTTTACTTTGGCTGTATGAGTCGGGGGGCAATGATTCCCCATGTGTCAAAGCACTCTTTCCCTATCCCAACCACCCACAGTTAACATCTCCATTGCTGGATCTGAGACATTTGAAGAAAATCCTGCAGTGTAGTTTTATGCTTTCTGAACCCCTCCCCACAGTAAGTTAACAAACCACTTGTGTACCATTTATTTCAGATAGACATTAGCTAATGGATACATAGTTTACAAATATGAAGGGGTGAGAGGAAAAAATATTTTTTCCTTTAGCATAATATTCTGAAAACATTTGTGCAAACCAAGGCAGTAGTAGAAAGGCAAGTGGTCAGTCATTTGATGCAGTGGAATATCTCATTTCAGGAGTGCATGCTTTTAGGGGGTTATTTTGATACTATAGAGTAATTATACTTTCATACTATGTTTATTTTGTTTTGGTTATCTCTATGAAAATGTCACTCAAACTTTTATTATGTGCTGTTACCAATTTGGAGCCACAGGACAGAACACACATTTCTGCACCTATAAATACTGGGTACCAGCATACTCAGGAGATATGTGACATCCATATTCCCTACTTTTTTATTTGTTACTAGTTGAACAGCCCGTTACACAGGCCACAGTGCCACCGCCACCCGGTCGCGGGGAAGTCACGCGCAGCAGAGACTGCCCATGCC